>JAASFE010006094.1:2590-18018 GCA_013365205.1 Pseudocercospora cruenta
ATTATTAATCTATATAATACTATATATATATCTCGCGCGTATAGAAGCTCTATAATATTACTATACTATTTATATAAGGAAGCTCTATAATATAGAGGTTTTTACGCGTTAGGATCCTTAGACTACCGTATGCTAGGGCAGCGTGAGGAACGAACCATTGGCCAGCTAAGCGAGTGGTCTGTGCACTGAGACTAGCACTTAATCTGTTGAAACAATTGGTAAAGCGAGCTTTTGCAGAGATAGCAGGACGCGACGTGGTCGCACCGGAGTTGGGCGATACGGTTCGCTGCTGTCTCAGAGCCTTGCTCTGCTCGCTGGTCCATTGAAGTCCATGACCAGACACTAAACCTAGGATCCCACAGTCCAATCAGTGTTGTGAGACTGTTTGCAACTCTCTGCCGATAGTCACTCGAGAAGTCACGCGTCTTTGCCTGATTAGCGGTGTGATAAGGTTGCTACCCTGGGATCTCCACGTTCTCCTCCCTCTAGCAATGACAGAGCATCATCGTATGTCATTCACCGAAAGAGTGGGAGCATCAGTGATGATTGGACAGTATTGCCCGCCAAATAGCATACAGCACGATGTGCTCATGTTCCTTCCTCGGCGCACTTCAATCTATACGACGCGCGACACCAGAAACAGACAGCGCCGACTGATGCGCCGGACATCAGCAAATGCGTATACCAGACCACTAGAAACGCACCGAGCCTACAGGATTATTCGCAATACGGCACTGCACTCTTGCGAGAGATTGCTTCGCTAAGGCCTGCACGCTATACAGCAAGGCCTGCAAGCTGGCGCAGTCGTCTGCATCCGATGCGCTGGTACGAATCAGAATTCGAGCTGGTGTAAATGGAGGACACGACCACCTCAGCGCAGCTACTTGAACCGATCCTACACTGACAAGGGACAGCGTGGTAACCAAACAAGGGACGTTGTGAGGCTGATGATCTCCAGACAAGATATGCACAGAATCTTCTTCGAATCCTCGACCCTGGTCGCGAAGCGCATGGAAAACATCGCGAAAGCTCTGCCTGTGCGATGGGTTCGACAAGTTTCTCTGTTCGTGTTCCTGATACGGGGCTGAATCGCAAAAAGTGCAAACATTTTCGTGACTAGACGACCACTGCCGCTTTCATCCGCAGACCGCTCAACGTATCAGAACTGGATGCAACTCGTTCTGAAATCCTGTTTGTCAGCTGGCTGACCGCGTGACCCAGCTCGACAGAGGTCCAAATCCCGCCAGGATGCCTTCTTCATTGCATTATGCATTGAGCCAAGAAGGGGTTGGCCGACATCCGGAGT
This sequence comes from Pseudocercospora cruenta, assembly GCA_013365205.1. Lineage (NCBI taxonomy): Eukaryota > Fungi > Ascomycota > Dothideomycetes > Mycosphaerellales > Mycosphaerellaceae > Pseudocercospora > Pseudocercospora cruenta. The sequence goes on from JAASFE010006094.1 coordinate 3,897, forward strand.
GCTGCGACATCCTCCATTTCAGCCAATGCAGAACAGTATCTTGAAGGCAACGCTCGCGGCCCACGGATCCAAGGTCGCCTCTGCCAGAAAGTGCGCTTGCCTCGTACAGCTTCAATTGCAGCTATAAGACCGACATGTCTGCGTGCAGCGCCTGATCACTGCATACTTGGTGTGCCTGATCATACGATTCGCCGCATCTACGATCGAAGATGCCGCGAGCCTCTAAAGTGCTACAGAACTCGCGTGAAGATTACGGTGGACCAATTGTGCTCAGCTAGCTATATCATATTGACAGGCGGCCACACGCATCCGAGCTCTCGCCAGCATGCGCTTCGCCGGACATGTTGCACAGCATCTCTGAAGGCGACGACATGCACCTCGTGATATTAATCATTGGTATAGCATATGCATTCACCTGGATGATGTCAACGGCCACGTTGACCACAAATCTGGAAGCGACAAGATCGAACGCCATCCCGTCTCAGGGCTCCAAAGCACTGAGCTTTCTTCGGGTCGCACCACGTCTTTACGTCCTTTTCTGTCCAAAGATTTGTGCAGATGTCGGCTAAAATCGATGCAGGATCTGCCTTATGCAAAACTTCACGGCGTGATCAGCAGATCAATGCAAGCGTTTCCTGATATCGTGCTCAAGCAACAACGAAAGGTTCCATTATTTCTCGGTCTGTATTCAACGCTGGCAGTCCACGTTGCTGACCTGATGCCAATCGAATTTGCACTGAACAGTCCCGCCAAGTATAAGCTCATACTCGTCTCAAGTTGAGTCTGTCCAACCACTCGCTTGCGAATTATTCCTGAGGTACGCTTTCTGGACCGGCTTGTCCTATGTGCGCCTGATTGCTAATGTTTGTAGGGGGTGCTGCTGGCCTGTCTCTTTAGGTTTGCTTCCCTACACTGGCGTCCCGGCTCTGCTCTGCTGCTTCTCGGCCCGTTATTCGGTACGCTATGCCTGGCGAGCGCGAGCTCTGACAGTAATGCGCCTATGCTGAATCATTCCACACGATAACGGAATTTTGCTGCAGTAGACTTCTTGAATGAGAAAGGCTCTTCGCTTTCCTTAGAAAGCCCAACGCGAGTCAGGAACATGAGAACTGCTTCGTTCAATGCAACCCAGAGGGGTATGACACAGCTCGAGCAGAATCAGCACTTGTGCGGCACCTCTCCGGATCCTTTCCTCATTCCTTCGAGCTCTCAATCCTGGACAAGTGAATTCCAAGCTCCTGAAACAAGATGCCTGCCGCTAGCGCCTTGGCAATGCCTGCCACAGTATGAGGCCATGAAGCAGAGCACATGGTTGTTTACAGGCTTCTCCGCAGAGATCTTCTGTATCCTTCACATGCAAATTGTCCAGTGCCGCGCTAACCTCAGGTTTACTGTTACACCAGACATGGCCGTCTTGTTCAAGCGTGGGTAGCTATAACATTCTATGGACACGGTCCAAAGGACGATACTGGTGCAGACTCACAAGCCTTGTTGCCGTTTTCAACAACCGAGAGTTTCGTGAGTCACTGATATGACTACCGACGCTACATGGACAGGCTGTCTTGGAGCGAGCAATGTTGGCCTTGTTGATCCACAAGTAGTCGTCTTTTGGTATATCGTGGACGGGTGTTTTGCGAAAATTACCATGAAGTGCTATGAGTCTTCGGAGCCACTGGGTCATATCACGATTGAGAGGCTTCGCGCGACTGCGATATACCTGTTGCAAGGCAGATGCTTGTCATGCTGAGCGCGTCCGCGATAGCATCAGAGCAAATCAATGCAGCCTCATGATGGCACTTTTCCGCGGGAGACGTTTATTTACTGCAAGGCGCCCATCATCGGCCAATTTGATGCTCGGAACTGCCATGCTCCTTTCTGAAGATCTGCTTGAACTTCGAGGACTGAGTTGCAGCTCCGAGATCTCGCAATTTTAGAAGAGCTGGAAAGCGTTCATATCAAGGTCATTCTCTGGAGAATGGTCACAAGAAAACTTGAGAACGGCATCACCGAGTGCGGTATTCCTATGATAGTGCTCGGTATATGCGAAATAGGTGTCTCTATCCAGTCGATCATGATGTGTGTATGTTCACCAATTTAGGAATAACAAATGCAAGTGTAGTCAATGTGCTGAAGAGCCTCCATTTCGCACGTGTTCATGTCAACGCACGTGCCACTTTTCGGGCGATGCCTAACATATTTTGCTCTCGCGGCTTGCATTCTTGCATCTCAGTATCTGCTGCATCCGATACAGAGACAGCATTGAGCTGCAGTAGCCAAATCTGAAGCAAGATGCATCAGCGACAAGGCGAGAACACTCTTGCAATGCTGGTGCATCTCCATCCGTATGACGTCTGATCTCCCAAGCTGCGAGAGCGGCAGATGCGCGCATGTAAGCTGGTGTGCTTTCTAACAACAACATCTAGCTTTACTTGTAAGGTAATATATAATATAATGCCAGTAGCAGTCGTGACAGGCGCGAACAGTGGCATAGGCCACGCCTTCGCCAACATCCTCATCAGCGAAGTAAGACCCGCCTAGATCAATCACGAGGACGGAGACTGACATCGAAGAAGGGCTATGAAGTACACGTACGATCTGCCTATCGATAGGCACGAAGACATAAGAGCTGATTGCATATCCAGGCTGCGGATATAAACGTTGGCGAGAAGCTGCAAAGTCTCCAATGCAGACTACACCGTGAGCAACTCACAACCATTGATGAAGCAGCCACATCGCACTAACAATATCCAGGCCTCGATGTCACCCAACCAGAATCAATCGCAGGTTTCGCAACCCAACTCGCCGGAAAGCCCGTAGACGTCCTCCTCAATGTAGCCGGCGTCCTAGCTCCCCAAGGCCAAGACGAACTCACAACCGTAACCAAAGAAACCATGACCAAAATCTTCGAAGTCAACACTTTCGGCCCTCTCCTCCTAACCCAAGCCCTCCTCACCAACCTCCTAGAATCTTCGAACCCAAGAGTTGGAATCGTGAGTAGTCGAGTCGGAAGCATGGGAGATAATAGCACGGGAGGAAATTACGCGTACAGAGCTTCGAAAGCTGCTGTGAATAGTTTTGGGAAGAGCTTGGCTGTGGAATTGCAGAGTAAGAATGTGGTTGTGAGTCTTTTGCATCCTGGGATTGTGAGGAGTGGGCTTAATCCTAATGCGCAACCTGGACCGGAGACTGTGGAGCCTGAGGAGGCTGCGACTAAGCTTTGGGCGGTGTTTATGTCGAAGTCGTTGGAAGAGACGGGGAAGTTTTGGCATAGGGAGGGACATGAGTTGCCGTGGTGAGAGCTAAGAGAGGAATGTAGATACCATCGCTAGAAGCGTAGGATTGGAGACTGCGGCTGAGGAAAGAGATCCCAATTTCAAGGGGATGAGGTGTGATTCTGGACAGAAAGATTTACTGGAGGAGAGCTGTAGAAGAACTGAGAGAGGTTGGCGGACAGCTATCCAATAAACCAAATGTCGAGATGATGTAGACGAAGAGTATGGGAGATGGAACACGTACAAACGCAGACATGGTTCTCATCCTGGCTCTTTGAATTGGTCAGTAGTTGTGGTTGTTGCCGCACGACAGGTCGTGATGTCTAGGCATTCTGCATGCAAATGCAATTTTGATTGACTGGATGCCACAGACGACAGAGCGAAATCTCTTTTCCACATTGCCTTGCGACAGAAGCTGCATCAAGCGCACTATGAATCCGTGGTCGTCAAAAGAAGACATCGCCCGAACTCCTCCTGAGCTGATCCTAGACCCTCTCTGATATTGCCTCAGGCTGCTCGGAAAGATCGACCTCACCTCATGAATCCACATTTGCAACTTTCGGACAAAGCATTGAGCATCGAATGAATGCGCTATTAATACACTCTATCGTGCAGTCTTGGGGTATAGAGCAGTGAATGATGATCTAAAGCAATCTCGAAGCAAGCAGGCAGCAATATTCCTCCTCCCACTTAAGCCAACTGCGCCTCATTCCGGCTGCCTCCGCTACGCTGGCTGCGTCCAATTGATCAGCGCCAATGCCTTCCATGACCCACCCAGAGGGGGTGATCGCAAGCCAGTCCAGTACGACCACAGTGCTTTCACTGATCATGCACCTACTGAACATTCTGATCATCCTCCGTCTTCGTGTGACCTTGAGATTTGACCCATTCCCACACATGGTCCTGAGCAGGCCCAATTGAGCTTCTCTGCGAGGGTCTGTCGATGTCTGCTATTGACTTCGGGTGGCCTGATTGCTGCGATGTAGTATGAATCTGGTTTCTAGACTGCGTCGGCCCTTTCGAACGTTTCTCCTAGCTTCCGTTTTCTACAGGCTGTTCCGCAGCCTGAAGCTGCTCTGAAGCCGCTTGGGCTTGATATTTGACGTGAAGTTGCGAAATCGTAGTTTCCAGGGTGCGTAATCGTTCCTCTTTGAAATTATCACTCGCCTCCAACTCCAGTATACGCGTTTTGAGACTTTCGTTTTCGAGTCGCAAACGCTTGTTTTCCTCCTGCTCCAGAATCGCAGGCAAACTGTCCTTATGCTGGTACTTGACATCAACGGAAGACATCAGTGCCGGATCGTGTACGCCCCCGAGAGAGGCTGGAGGTTCAGCATCGTCAGCGCCAGGAGCCACCTCTGTGCTTTGCGATTGCATGGCTTGCATTGCTGGATCCTCCGAGCTTTCTCCTTTCGAGTTGTGCACCCGTCGCAGATGTTCGTTGAGGTTCTCTTTTCGTGTGAACCCTTTGCCGCTATGTCGCTTGCAATCCGGATGAGGACACATTAATTGAGCTTTGGGCCCGCCGTGTTTGCCATGAACTTCTCGTTCATGCCGCAAGAGACCGCCGCTGTATGTGAATCCTTGTAATTTGGCACACGAAGGATGTGGACAGCGGTATGGACGATCATGCTTGTCCATGTGCTTACTGCGATGACGTTAGCTCTTCATTCACCCCAAGATGTGTTCTCCCCATCTCAAGGTGTTGGATATGTAATGCTTACCTCCATTCGCATTTCCGATCAAATACCTGGTCTGAGCAGTCTTCCGAATGGGTGCAGATGTACTTCCCCATAGCGTTGAGCGGCGGATCACCTCGTTTGAACGCGCGCGAACCACGAGGTGAGAAATCTTCTCCTGGTGACGCTTCTGCGGCTCCTTGAGATGTGACTGAAGGTGCACGCGCAGGCATGGGGATTTCGCTCTGGAAGGTCGTTGGCTCGGTCTGCGACATCATACTGTGCGACCGCTTCCTAGATTGCTGTTCACCCATGGTCGTGTCGTCCGGTGAGGCCTGCGCGCTGATGGGCGATGGCGGCACCTGCATAATCTCCGTTTCTTGATGCATGAATAGTTTTTGGTTTGGACTGAGATGTCCTGGGGAGTAAGTGTTATTATTGTGGCAAAGTGACGCGTGGGCCGCCTGAGGCGCAAGACGACTCTGCGCAAGGCAATTATGCTGGGCGCGGCCGGGAAGGTCGGTTGTGGAGACTCGAATGGAAGGTGTCAGATTTTGTGGTAGGAAGCTCTGTGCTCTCGTAGAGTCATCCAGGTTCTGGAAGCCCGACTGCTGCTGTTCTTCCCAAGTAGAATAATAGCCAGACGAATCGTACAGCGAAGAGTCCTGAGGCAGCAATGAAGTACTGAAATAGTTTGGAAGAACGCCTGAATTTCGCTGCGGAGCTGTAGCGCTTTGTGCGACGGCCGAAGCGGCGAACGAGACAGGTGCACTGCTGTCAAATGACTCACGGGTCGGGAGCGATGCTACAGAGAGGTTGGTCGTAGAAGGTGCACCGTGTTGTGGCTGAGTTTCGCCCATCGGAGATCTTGACCTCCGAGACGATACGTCACGGTTATTGGTTCGGGCTGGCGACATGGTATCCGAAAGTCCTGCTTTTCACAACTATCATCAGCATCTGACCACTCTGACAATTAGGCACAGGCAGCTACTCACCTTCAAAAGGCGACCGCGATTGGCGCTGCTGGCGGCGGAAACCGGGAATGTACGCGCCGTATTGGTCGATGACTTGGCGCGGGACGAGGACTGTACCAAACACATCCACCATATTTCCCTCCGAGTCGAAGAATTGTTTACTGTTGTTCGCGTTACGGACGTGGTCGTAGAACATCCAGCACACGCCCCACAGAACTGCTAGGCTTGGACGAATTGCCCAAGGCCAAGTGGTGTTTAACGGATGCTTCGCGTCGGGATACTCGAGCAGTAACTCATGACAGTGGATGTCCCTGTTCTTCTGGCACTGCTTCACGTGCTGCAGAGACTCCTCGATGCAGCGCGCGACAATCAAGCTGATCAGCTGATTTTGTAGGCACAGCAAAAGGTGTACGAGATTGGCGAGGGCGAGTTCGTCAACGGCAGCAGATTGAGCCTCGTCTCCTTTGCAGATGCGCAGATCGCACCAGGCAATCGGATGCCAGTAACGGACTGCGTCGAGCAGATCGTTCACCTGCACGAGAAGTTGAGCGAGCTGCCTGAGCGGAAGCTGGTGAACAGCAAACTCGCTGCGTCTGGCGAGAAACTGCTTGTGAGTCTTGGCGACGGCTGTGATCTTGCCGCTTGGAAAGGATTGGTCGAGCTGGTCAAGAAGCCTGAGTGCTGCCAGTATGAATGCCTGGTTTGCGTGATGTTGTCACGTACTTGGCGATTCTATCGGACGGCTGTTCACGTGGTTCCAGCAAATCGGTAGTGACTGAGCCGTCACAGGTCTGCCTAGACACGTTTCTCCTAGATGCTATGCTGGAGCACCTGGAGACTCGTCGCCGACCAAGCTCGCGATTGATCTGCGCAAACGAGTGCTTTTCGAAGTCTTGGCAAGCTTCTTTGTTGCGTGCTGCGGCTTCCTCGTTTGTTCGGAGACGCGTCTTCAGCTTGAGTCGTGTTCGAAATGAAGCGATCAGCTGAAGCACCTTGAATGTGACGTAGATCGCCGGTGGTGCTGTAGTAGTGGAATGTGACGAGTGCAAATTAGGCGGAAGAATTACTGAAGGCGATGTTTCCAAAGATAATATGGCGAGTTGCGAATGCATCTGAGCCATGCAAACACCACCACTTCTGTGAGACTGACTACAGTAAAGAGCAATACATGGTGAGGGCTATGCACAATGGTTGATGGCTATGAAGCAGATTGAGGTATGCATAGGTGCCTGGCGGGACTATGGCGGCCTCTGTTGGTATATAGCCTCAATCACATACTGCCACTGCACCTGGCTTTGGCGGCTGCGAGGATGCCTGTTCCTGTATTCTGAACTGGAGTCGGTTGGCTATGGGCTGTCCTTGCCGCACAGAATCGCCCAAGCCTCTGAAGGCAGACGGACTGTTAGTCATGTTCGCAAATCCGGCGCAGCAGGCGGCACCTGGAGGCTGTGCTTGCCAATGCTGCTGGCGGCGTACCTGTTGCAACGATCTCCACTCAGAAGCCGCTGCAACAATGGATACATGACTCACTCATCTATCAAATCACTTGTCTGAACAGAACTCTCGAGGACGGGGTAAGATGATATGATCGTGCAAAAAGTTACTGTCTGACTTGCGCAGATGGTACAGGCGCAGCACACCATGGACCCCACATCCAGACCGTTTGAGCTAGCGCCAGCCAACGCTCAAGTGAATCTTTGCAAAAAGTTGATACACCCAAAGAGTGCAAAATAAGCTGAGAGCGTGATGTTGCTGCGGACGCTACAACTCGTTAGAATCACCTCAAGAACAGGAACGTGTGAAGTCACCTACCGGTTCGAACGCGCGCCTCTCTCGAGAGTAGAGTTTCAAGTTGAGACTTAAATCTACCGCCTTAGACCACTCGGCCACCGCAGCGATGCTTGAATCGAAGCGGGAGTACCCGCGCTCAATATATAGGCTAGCTCTTGGCGTACGTGCAGAAACATGAGTAGTGGACTGCCCGAAAAACTTCCAGTTGACATTATGTTCCCAAATCATACGAAGGATTGAAACAACAAGAAAAAACCCGGGACTATAGTCACATCTTGACCATTGACATTCCGGTGGTGTAGGGCTGCTCTTCTTCGTGGACCATGTCTCAAATCCTGTTCGCATCCTTCTCAGCTTCATCGACTGCCAAGGTTTACTGCAGCACAAGAAGTTCCATGTTTCTCCTGGACTGGTCAGGGGTGCGATATCGATCTTTCAAGTATCCGATAGCCGTCTTGACCTCTTTCAGCCATGCAGTCTGGGAAGAAGTTATGACGATCGCTTCAGCCGAGAGCATGCCTGTGCAACTAGAACACGGGCGAAATGGGAAGCAGAACCGCTGAGGAAGTGCTCTTCACCGGATGATCAGTTCAAGAAAGTTATGAAGGACTATGATCTTGGCCACGAAGATATATTGAATGGAACAAGTCCTCGAGATATCTCAAAGTATCAACGAGACAGCGACATCAAACCCTTTTCCCTCTCGATGACCGTCAAAACTTTTACCAAACATGCATTTCATCGTATGTCACCTGAGATCAATTACAAATGACAGCCAGACCTAACAGAAATCTACATCAGACAACCACCCTCCTCTCCCTCCTCGCCCTCACACTTGCCGACCCACGTCCCTTCAAAGTCAACTGCTCCCCAGACCTCAGTACATTCTTCACAGCCGATAAGACCTTTGGCTCCTCTTTCATCGACAAAATCCCAGACGGCACACACTTGATGGATCAAAACATCGGCTACCAACGCAATGAAGCAGGTCAGATCCTCTGTGCTTACGTTGGTTATGTAGCAAGTGCGAAGGCTGTGACTACTCATGCTTCGGCGGCGAAATCCGAGGTATGCTGAGGAAGGGTTTCGAGGAGTGTGTAGATTCTGGTAAGAACGATGCTGGAGAGAATAGATTCTTCACGTATTTGGTTGAGAATGATTGGTATATCGTTCGATTTCACAATGGACCTTGCCCGGGCACGTTCGGAGTTGAGGGGAAGCCAATTTATGTTCTTGATTGATCCGGGCTCGCGGCCAAAACAAGTAGAAGGACTGGGGGACTTTTTGGGGTATTTTGGATCGTACGTGGTAGCAAGATGAGCTTCTGTAGGAGGCTCTCGGAGGTTTTGAGTCCTCTCGAAAAACCTCCATCTCTGCTGCAAGACGTGCTTCCTGAAGAGCAATTTCCTCGGCCTCATCCATGGCACAGTCCATGATTTCGTCGTCGATTCCGGAGGACTCCAAATCAAAGCTGTGTTCGGGATCGTCATCGTTCATGCTGGCCGAACCACCGTCCATGACCGGAGTCGAGGAGCCTGTTGGTGATTCGTTCGGGGATTCGAGCTTCTCAGGAATGGCCGAGTCGTGATGAAGAGCAGTATGGTTCATCGGTGCGCCAGATGACCAGTTCCATATCCTCTGAAGTGACATCGTCATGGGAATGGGTTGTTCTTGAATGACTGACGCAGTGTGTGCTGTAGTGTTTGCAGTGTGTCAGAAAATGCTTTTGAGGTGGTGTTTGATCATTTGGTACCAGATATTATCCAACCTTTTAATCCCAGCAGACCTGAACATCTGCGACCTATCCATTGTAGGAAGAGCGAAACAAACACAGTATGTCTGTGGTGGCTCGAGTCTCACGAGAACACTGAAACCTTGAAAAGACAAGTGATTTTTGCTGCAGCTTCGGCTCAGACTCAGGCAAGTCATCTAGGCAATTCAGATCTTGCATGAAGACATCTCTTTGCGTCGCGGGCTGAATGGCGAGATTCGCATTGGCGAATATTGATTTAGAATGCAATGTGTTCTATCCCGTTCTAGCAGTAACATCATGATCGTTTTCTACTCCTCCTCTTCGGTGCCTTCATCCAAAGCTAGCCAAGCACTTCTGCACTTCACGGCTTCATGTCTCACACTTCGTTTGCCGTCATCCAGGCATCCAAGCAGCTTTTTCACAACAGGCCTTCGGTAAGGTACAACGGCTTCTCGCTTCAGCTGACGAGGTACCAGTGACAAGCATTGGAGTGCTTTAGCTCGGACCTTAGCCTGGTTCCCCGGCGTCGATGTTGAGTTTAGTAGTCTCGTGATAAGTGAAGCAGAGTGCTCTTCTGCGATTTGCGCATTGTGCATGAGAAGCGATTCGAATATCGACAAAGTAGAGTATTTGACTTCTTGATCTGCTGCATCGTTGAGATCTAAGCTTTGAAGCAGTGAAGGAGCAAGAGATGGTAATGACGACTCCATGAGTGCGTATGGAAGCCATCGCAGGATTCCAGACATGGCTATTAGATAGTTCGGCTTGATTGACGGCTCAGCTGTCTTCACGCTTTCGATCATAGGCGGTATTGTCTGACCGAACGTCTTCTGCTTGTACAGGCCAGACACGGTGCAATGGTTTTCCTTGGTCAGAATATCGTCTGGAGCCAAGAGCCCTGCAAATCTGCGTGCAAACGACCTATCTGAATGTGCCAGATTTTGAAGAAGGAGTTGCAAGTACTTTGAGGTAAGGGCACCAGATCTTCCTTGGATCAGAAGAGCCTTCACCACTGCGAAGGCTGCACCAAGCTTGTATGTAGAGTTGCCACCAGTAAGTAACGCGGACACCTCAAGCCCAGCATCTTCCAACGCTTTATCAACAGCCTTGGGATCGAAGAATTTGTTGACCAAAAGCGACAAGTGCCGCAAAGCTATTGTGAAGCCAATAGAGTCTGTATCTGAACCAAGGACATAGCTAGCTTGGGCTCGCAGCGATGATACTACGTCGTTTGCCTCGGCGATTTCTGGTCGTATCGCTGCGTAGTAATACAACAGGAAAGGCGCAAATGCTCTGAGCTCATCTGTGCTTTTTCCGACACCGTCTGTCGATGCCGGCGACAGCCATTCGACATTCTTGTTATAAACTGTGCTTTGGAAATGAGGTGTCTGTTGTCGAAGAATGATGTTTGTGATCCGTCCTATTATATCTGTCGTCATGTCGTCGCGTTGTGATGGTAAAGCTTCACGAAGCTGCTGGATCAACGGTTCGGCGTAGTCTGTAAAGTACGTACTGCGCAGGACTCCATCTTCCAGCAGCGGGGCGCCGTTGGTGAAACAGTATAGTAGTGCCAGTAGAAGATCTTTCTGATAGTCTTTGGGTGCATTCTGGTATCTAGCCGCCTTGAGCTTGTTCATGATCCGAAGCGCGATTGTGTCAAAAACTTGTTGTTCTCTGCTCAGCTGAGCGAATGCTTCTAGCACAGGCCCGTATGTCTTTCGATCTTCAGCAAAATCGGGCAGCTGAACCATGAACGCAGGTACAGCTTGGCTTCGTATTGAGTCAGGAAGAGAGCCGGCAATCTCCGTGAGACTTTTGATTGCTTGATCTTTGATGTCGCCGTGGCCTTCAATGCGCTCATGAAGCACAATATCTACGATTGCACCAACTGCAAGCCCAGTCTGTTCTTCGGACAGAACCTTGCGAACGCTCACAAGCTTACTGAGTCCTTGTAGGGCCGTAAGACGGAATGAGACCTCAGCAGAAGGTGCTTTGGCAAGTGCATGAAGCATGGCTTGAGTTGCCTCACCAACAAAGCTCTGGAGGGATTCCGGGTCGACCTCCTCTCCAGAATCTTGAAGTCCCAGATACGCGCTCACGAGGTCATTGTATACCTCCAGAAGACCTCTTCTTTTCGCGATCGAGCTTGTGCTTGAGTATAGAGAGAATAACGTGGGTAGGATACCTTTGGCGACCTTGTCTGCCACCAGTGATCCTGTCTTGGCAATTGCGAGCAGTATGCGGCCGGCACCCTGCGATTGCTTGGTTGGCGCATCTTCCAGGTGCTCGTTGCATTCCTTGATTATCGGTCGAAGATATGCATTGAGAGGGCCGTCGGCGTTTGCGAACTTCCCTGCTATGAGTGCCAATGCGCTGAGGGCCTCCTTTGCCAGATCTTCTTCTTGCACACTGATGATTTCAAACTTCAACGCATCCCAAAGTGTCACGGCGTACAGATTGATTGTGTTCGTGGCATAACCTGCCACGCATGCTTGCACTGCCACCAGAACATCCCTCTTCGTGTTCATCGACGTTGAATCCAGTTTGTCCAGCAGTGCGGGAAAGGCGTAAGGTGCAAAGTCAGAGTTGGCAGCGATGCAGTCCCGTAATCTGTCCTTCAGGTCTTGTGCCGTGATGCCATACGGGTCATCCTCTGGTGGCTTAAATGTGATTGGGAAATAGTTGAAGACAGCGTCGAACATATCTTGTGCGTACCCGCCAAGTTCCCACTCGGCCATCGGCACCTGCAAGAGCGAGAAGATTATCATCAAGTTTCGAGGATCCTTCTCGCCCTCGAAATATGATATGAAACCTCCCAAAAATTCAGGATCGTTCTCGTGAAGTTGCCTCATGTGGGACCGGTAGTTGGCCAAAAGCAAATCCATAAGCTGTATTATCGGATATCGTTCCGTCTGCAGTTTGAATTGTCGCAGTGGATGTGTATGGGTTGCGAAGGTAGTCATTACCCTCTGTGCCGTCTCTGGGTCCCATTTTCCCAGCTTCTCGAGAGCGAGCAAAGCTCTGGCTGAGGCGCCGATGCCTTCCACATCGCCTTCTATTCGGCCAAGAATGAAGCCTGTCAAAAGACGTCGCTCTTGTAAGGTAAGTGATTTAGGTGGCACTTCCTCCAGCACATCTGCCAGATAGGCGACAGACTTCGCGCGTATGACTCCATCCTTTTCGTCGTTGATGTACTCTCCAAGGCTCGCAATCAGATCGGACAGTTTCAGCTGCCGCGTCTCCAATTTGTTCGCGCTTTGCTGCGCTATCTGCTGAGCTTCTGCTTTATTCTTGTCCACCTCGAAGAGGTAGAGCTGGATATCGGACATGGCAACATAACTGTGTGATAGTCAACACTGGAAGACTGGAAGATGCGTTCAATGGATCGAAATTCTTAGGCCATGCAAATCAAATCAACGTCATCCGATTCGCTACGCGCGAAAGTTCGCTTGGTGGGGCTTTGGCTTGTGCCTTCGAATCCCTGCACAATGGCTCACGCATGTGATTGCAAAATGGAAGACAGACGAGATCAGATTGCACGTTCAAAATTTCACTTCATGTTAATATAGGACACATATTAGCGAGAGTATTACTATGTACATGTACACATCCATGTGCCAATAGACCTCCTAGACACCATGCATATCTTGCCCGAACTATGCTTAGAAGCCAAATGGATTTTGCGGTGCTGGTTGCATAGTTAGTATCAAGTTGTGCTTGGGAATTGGGTTGATAGCACTTACTCGCTTTCGAGAGGTTTGCTCTGCCTGTTGGCTGCGGCATCAAAGGTTTTGCACCAGGCTGAACGCCGAATCTTACCGGTGGCGGAGGCCCAGTCTTCTGGGGGATCAATGGCGCAGCGGCCGGCGCTTGCAAAGGTTGTGAAGGTCCGAATACGCCTCCAGTCTGTTGTGGTGGTAGCTGCGGTTGCGGCTGCGTTGGCTGAGCACCGAACCCATTCATGCCAGTAGGCTGTGAAATATTGAAAGTAGGCTGGAAGCCAGTCTGCTGTGCTGTGAAGGAATTCGAGAGGCCGGAGGGCGTAGGCTGAAACTGCCCTCGTGGTGGGTCGGCAAAAGGTGATCCAGTCTGCGTTCCATTGACGAGCTGTTGCTGGTAGCTTGGCTGTCCGCCACCGAGCTGTTGTTGGCCGAATTGTGATTGAGGTTGAAATCCTGTAGGCTGGGGCTGCAGTGAGGGGTAATTTTGCTGCATGGCTTGAATGTTGTTCTGCGGTGGGAACCCGTGATTGAAGCCTTGGCCATAGTTCTGCTGGGGCTGGTAGGCCGTTTGCTGGGGCTGCAGCTGTTGATACTGCTGTTGTTGCTGCATAGCCGCCATGCTCTGGCCTGGTGGAGCCAATTGAGGTTGATAGCCTGTCAATTGCGGCTGCAGCGGGGGCGGAGCAAACGAGGACTGCTGTTGGGGTGGGAAGCCAGGAGCGGAGGCCGCACGAGGAGGTGGTGGCATACCTAGCAGACCAGGAGTACCTTGCTGTGCGGGAGCTGCAGGTCTCTGTCTCGGCATAGCCGTCTGTTGAGGCTGTAACTCCTGTTGCTGATATCCAGTCTGCATAGGCTGCATGTATTGTGATTGGTATCCAGTAGGCTGCGATTGCTGCTGTCGTGCCGCAGGTGCCAATGCAGCGATCTT
>JAASFE010006094.1:32323-125867 GCA_013365205.1 Pseudocercospora cruenta
ATAAGCGAAGGACTATTAATAAAAGCTCTATAAAGTATATATATTTAAGGGCTATAAAGCGATATAATATCTATCGTTTTAACGTACTATAAAGATAAGTATCTAATAGTATAAGCGAGGGCGGATACTATAGACTTCCTATATATATAAAGATTATAGTATACCTATATATCGATAGTCTATAAGGTATATAAAGCGAGATAAGTATAGTAATAAGTTTAACTATTAGTAAGAGTATTTAGAAGAGATAGATTAGCTCTATAGTACTATAGATAGTATATAGAATATCTAGTTTACTAACCCTTATAGTTACTACTTTTAATAGGAGATATTATCTCTATATTTAGAACCCTTATTCCTAGCTAGTATCCCCGAGACCTCTATAGACGTTCCTACGCTTACTAATCTCTTACCTAATATCGAATATCCGAGTAGAGGCCGTAGTATTACTAAGGGAAGTTAGGTTCTATTAAAAAGTCTAGATCTTCTACCTTACTTACTATCCTTTACTACTACGAGTACTAAGTATACTATAGCTAACCTCTACGCCTTAGAAAGTATATAAAGTATAGGTAATAATAGCCGTACGTAGGGCTTAGACGTCCTTAGTAGTACGACTCTTACTCGCTATAGTAGTACTATTCGTAGTATTTAATTTCTAGTTACTAAGTAATATTCTAGGTTTACTAGATTACTTTATTAGTAAAGCGAATAGGGAAGAAATATAAGATTCCTTACTAAATAGGGTACTTCTATCTTATTTCTATTTATCTCCTTTATATATTAATAAACTAAGGGTTAGGTCTATCTACTAAGTTATCTTCTAGTACCCTTAATCTCTAGTTTAAATCTTTTATATACTCCTATAGCTATTTATATTTATATAATAGCTACTCTACCTTATCCTATAGCTCCTTATTAGTCTTCTACTATATAAATAGTAATAGACTATATTTCTATATATAAAGAGCTACCCTATCTATTATATAAATACTATTCTTAATAGTATATCTAGACTTAATAGAACGACTAATAGTAGTCTAATTACTTAGCGTACTTAATTTACTAGTAGATTGAGACTTAATTACTATCTCGGGTTCCTTACTATCTCGGATCTTATTTACCTAATTGAATTTACCTATATTTATAGTATTCTATAGTACTAGTATTTACTTACTAAGCAGTATGTGTAGTCGTTGCTATTTACATGACATTATAAACCCCTCTGCAGGTCTATGTACTCACTCCGATAGGCTGACTATTAATATAAGTAGGTTTAGGGCTGGCTTCTGAAAGGACTGCGGCGGCCCTCTCGATGTCCCAAGGCTTCCAGGGTAGCAATGAGCTGTCAGGTCCCGTACGCATCCAATTCGCCGCGTTTCTGCAGTCTTTGTGGAGAGCTTCGTAGCAGCTTCTAGTGCCGCTGGAAATACTACGGCGAGTCGCTTGGGATGCTTTTAGAAGCTCCAGATCAGCTGCTTCCCTGATGAGGTACTTGTTCGCCGTAGGGGCTCAGATGCTCCACAGACAGGGTGAGCACTGCAGGCGGATGTAAGAAGTTGCATTCCGAAGCAACTTTGTGCTGCAGTGACGATGTAAGTCGACGAAAACCAGCTGAAGGAGCTGCTGACACTCCACGTGAGCGGTGCCGCTTGAGTAGCGATCATCGTTTCAGGTGCAGAGAGGAAAGCAGGAAGAGGGCCTGATAATAGCCCGGGGATGGTCAATGTTTTGCGATGGAGATTCCCGTTGCATCCGACGAGGATGCTGAAGCTTGCTCTCGAGAGGCTCAAAGCAAAATGCCGACTCGAGCCGCGTCATGCTGTTCATGCAGAACGCGTGGAGTTTTGGCCAGTCAGCAGAAGAAGTTGTGACGACATGCTTGTGCCCTAGATGCTGGACTGCGTGCCACTGTACGACTAGACTTGCTCGCCGAGTAGATGAAACGCGACTGGCAGCTTGGTGGGCGCGCTTGGCCCTGTCAGAAGTTTGTTGTATCCTTTACAGCACAACAAAAGGATCTCGTCTCGTCTCGGCTGGAAATCTTTCTGGTTGTTATCGCAACGAGTACTGTGACTCACGCTGAGCATTGAAATTGTGTGATTGATGGTTCGGAAACTGTGAGAACGGCATGGTTACGTAGCGAGAAGAGTATGTCATAACAAAAAGGTGCCAGTGTTTTGTTCGGCCCTGAGAAGGTGACTTATGCAAAGCAGCACGGGCCATATACTTAAGTAGACACGAGTGGGGAAGGCGCTGTCCCTTCACACCGACGCCAGGCGAGCAGTGAAGCGACTATCGATTCGAACACACAACGCTCTCTTCACGACTCTTCTGCTGGTGCATGACTGCTACTCCGCCCATCTCACGGCACTGAGCCCGCCCACTGCGTCACTCGCTCCCCATCGCCTTTATTGTCACAACGCCGCCGCAGAGTGGACGGTCCCCCGTCCCGTCCGCCCAAGGGACCACCGCCCTGCGCGCACACTCTCACCACGCCTACGCCTGTCTTTCTGATTCAGCGGAAGATGGGTGAGCGTGCATTGGTGGCATAGCCGCCCTGCTGTGTGCCATTGGCATACGGACCGCTACAGGCTGCAAGACAACAAGCAATACAACGCGAACACATACAATGGCAGAACCCGGCCCCGGGCAGCCGCAGGCCACGCTGGTCCCGCCCGCGGTAATGGCTCTCAAAGACGAGGCGGCGGTGATGACTCCCGAAAAAGGACAGATGCTTAGGACGATCTCTATGGACATTCGGGAGGAGCGTGAGGACCTCAAGAAGGCTGCCGAGCAGTCCCTCAATGCAATTCTCGAATTGGATTTGGAGGGCAAGGTACGATGGGTGAGCCCATCATGGCAGGATGTTACTGGTAGTACAGCGAGCAGCATCATTGGAAAGCCTATCGCTGTGATTGTGGTGGACAACGCCAATGTTTTCGCTGACTGTGTCGAGGCAATGCGCAAGGACGACTCCAAGAGCCACTTCATCCGGTTCTCCGTAAAGGCCCCGTCTGGACCCGAAGGCTCGCAGTCAGGAGATGACAAGACTCCGGTCGAGCCCAAGTCTGGTGTCGACACCATGCCTGAAGGGGAGCAGGAGACAGGCACCAACCCGGACACCGAAGAGCAAACGATCGAGCTTGAAGCACAGGGCATTATGGTCTACGACAGGACTACAGGTGACGAAAGCCACACCATGTGGATGATCAAGCCTTGGGTGTCGCGCGAGATCACCATTGACTTACCTCAAGTTTTGGTGGACTCGCTTGGAATAGGTGCAGAAATGCTTGCCAATTACCTCACGCTGCTAGCAGATGTGGGAGTCCATGATCCAGGCAATCATCCTCCGCCTCTTCCTGTGCTTTGTCGTATTTGCGAACGTCAAATTACTCCATGGTGGTTCGAAAAACACACCGAGCTGTGCTCGCAGGAACATCGTGCAGAGATGGAAGTTCAAATGGCCCAGGAGTCCCTCAATGAGCAGCGATCGGCGCTTGTGAAGGTCCTGGACGCGCTGGAAGCTCAATCAAACCGCCTATCGAAGTCGCCTTCTCTTGATGGCGGATCACCCAGTCCTGCGCCCAAGGCAGAGTACAAAGGTCACTCCATCGGTCCAAATTCGACGCCATCGTCAGGATCTACATCAGGACGCGCATCCCCAGCTCACGCCTCAAGATCGCGTGATTCGTCAGCCAGTGGGTTGAGCCACCATCGAGCACGATCTTTTGCTGTGAGACGACCCTTAGCTCGAATCGTCGAGCTCGTTCTGGATCTCTGCGATACGGCAATGGAGATCAGTACACCATCCATCAAAGAAACCAAGTCCTATGCGCCGGGCGAGCTACGAACACAGTCGCCGCAGTCGGAGAGTCGGATACAGCAGGTACTCCAATGGCAATCACCAAGCGCCGGCTCGTTAGAGAACGAGCAAGGTGTCTCGCTGCTGTGCGATGACACCGCTCAGCTTGCTAAGACGAAAGTCGAAGCTGTTTTCCGGCATCGTCGGATTCTAGAATACGCAGAGCGGATACGCGTAGAGTACGACATTTTGGTGCAGGAATGCATTGAGGCTGCTCTTCAGAAGGCTGCCCGCATAGCAGCGGGCGAGTTGAGTGATTCTAGTTCTGGCGAAGAAAGTGACAACTACGAGGTGTCTGAACATGAGCATGGCGCAGAATCATCATACGAGGCGAGTGTCGACCCTGCTGATATGCCACCGGACGAGATATTCGGCAGCTTGAGCTCGCTTCGATCCTCTGGGAGCCCTTCTGCAATGGCCATGGCGTTGCGCAAAATTTCCGACCCAATGCTTCAGCGACGGCCCTCATCCGCAGAATCGTCTCGAGCAAGCAGTCCGCGTGGTGCCACGACTCCGAAGTCGTATGGAGGGCCGACCGAGCCATTTCCGCTTCATATGCATAAACGAGGGTCGATCGCTCTTGAGAGCGATGCTGGAGGCGAGAGTGATAGCAGCATGCGGTCTTCCGTTGCAAGCGGTAGTAACAGAAGAGCCGACTCGCCAGGAGCAGAGCTCAGCCTCAGTCGTGTTGCTAGCACCCGATCTCGCGATCGTAAGCGCCAGAGCCTGATACTGCCAAGCTTGTCTAGCGTTGGCCGACATCACTCACCTGGCAGAGGTCCACCTCCACCATCCTCTCCGTTGCGCATGGCGAAACCCAGGATACCCAGCAGTGCCGGCACTGATAGCTTACCCTCTCCAATTACATCGCCTGTGTTGACGCAGAGTGAGTTCAACTCGCCGGTCATAAGAGCGCATCATCAGCATCATCATCATCACCACCGACGACAATCTTCAGCAGCTCTTTCCGAGGCGCTGGGACGGCCAGCCTCTCCACGCTTGAGCGCCGTGGTTTCACATCCGCAGCCGCGTGCAGTGCAGACTTCCATCAAGGACTTCGAAATTATCAAGCCAATCAGCAAAGGTGCTTTCGGCAGCGTCTATCTCTCCAAGAAGAAGTCCACAGGCGATTACTATGCCATCAAAGTGCTCAAGAAAGCAGACATGGTAGCAAAGAATCAGGTTACCAACGTGAAAGCGGAACGTGCGATCATGATGTGGCAAGGCGAGAGCGACTTTGTGGCAAAGCTGTACTGGACTTTCTCCTCCAAGGACTATTTATACCTCGTGATGGAATACCTTAACGGCGGTGACTGCGCATCTCTCATTAAAGTCCTGGGCGCATTACCGGAAGACTGGACGAAGAAGTATATCGGCGAGGTGGTGCTCTGTGTGCAACATCTTCACAGCAGGCAGATCGTTCATCGAGATCTAAAGCCTGACAATCTGCTCATCGACGCCAAGGGACACCTCAAGCTCACAGACTTTGGGCTTTCAAGGATGGGTCTCATTGGACGACAGAAACGGGCGATCAATGCAAAACCTGATGATGCACCACCCGATCTTCTGAAGGCAGGGCCATTTCGACGTGCTCCTTCTGTCACCAGCTCCAGATCAACTTCTTTCGACTATCAAGGCCACACACATTCGCCTGCACAGACCCCGGCGATGACACCTGCTCTGCACGACATGAATCAGCCCTCTTACTTCAGCCTGTACCGTGAAGGATCGAGAGAGCCTTCGCGACGTACATCAGGACACCGCAGCGACAGCGGCGATAGCGATGCTCTGGCAGCAATGTTCCGCAGATTCTCTGTGGCGGACGGCCGAACACCTATTGAAGAAGAGACCGCCGACGAGGAAGATCGCGATTCACCAGATCCATATGCCTTGCAACCGGTGAATAGCAATATCAGTACAAGGACGGACACGCCGCCACAACAACCACCATCGCAAATGCCGCCGCCAATGATGGCGCTTTTCGACCCAGAGGACAGCAATCGACGCTTTGTTGGCACTCCCGACTATCTTGCCCCGGAGACCATCAACGGCGCTGGACAAGACGAAATGAGTGATTGGTGGTCTTTGGGCTGTATTTTGTTTGAATGCTTGTACGGCCGACCTCCTTTCAATGCTGATACACCAGAGGAAGTGTTCCAAAACATCCTTGCTCGCAATATTCACTGGCCGACAGAAGAGGAGGAGGATGACGTCTCGGAGGAAGCTAAAGACCTCATGAACAAATTGATGTGTCTGGATCCGAAAGAACGACTTGGATCAAATAAAGACGACCAGTACCCGAGCGGTGGCGACGAGATAAAGGCACATCCTTGGTTCGCTGAGATTAATTGGGATACTCTCCGAGAAGACGAAGCATCTTTCATCCCTGCAAGCGAAAATCCAGAAGATACAGAGTACTTTGATGCTCGTGGCGCGACCATGCAGAATTTTGCCGCCGAGTTTGAGGATCAGGCGACATCGCCAGTGCAGACACCTGGTGCGGACTATCCAGATCGACCTCATGATGCACTGTCCCGCGTTAGAAGCCAGGTCAACTCCATCAAGCGCAACCTGATGCCGTTGCATATTCCACCCCACGTCCGCGACGGGAGGTCTCGCAGATTGAGTGAGCCTGTGGTGGCCGACGACTTTGGCAATTTCCAGTTCAAAAATCTGCCTGTTCTTGAAAAAGCGAATAAAGATGTTATTCAAAAGCTTCGCGCCGATGCAATGCAGGCTCAAGCAAAGGCTGCAGCGGGTGGCACTTCAGCTCCTACATCAGCGCTGGCATCGCCATCGCCTGCGCCGTCTCTAGAATCGAGCCCGGTCGTGAACAGTCCTCTCAAACGTACCCTGTCTACGAGCAGAAATCGGCCTCAATCACCTTCTGTTACCAGTCAGGCGAATTCTTCGCCAAGCAGAGGCTCGCAGCCGTCGTCGCCACTCCTCGTATCCTTCAGCGCGGGTCAAAACCAGGAGCGCCGCAAGACCTCCAGTGGTTCTTCAAATTTGTCTGGACACAACAATGGCGCCTCGCATTCAACACATGTGTTGGACCAAGCTCCCAAGCTGCCTGTAACCTTCAAGGCAACTTCTAGTGCTCCATCACCAATCAAGGTGGGCAAGACGAATTCGGTTCACCTGCCTGGACACGAACGCGGTTCATCGACCAACAGACTTCCCAGCGCATCATCTCCAAGACAGCGATCTCAAACAGTTGGCTCGCAGGACACCGATGGAGATCTGGTGCCAGAGATGTTGGCAGCGCATCATCACAAGCGAAGGAGTGGTGTGTTTGATGTGTCACCCTCCTCATCGGACAATGAAGAGACGAGGCATCAAGCGCTGCTCCGAGTACAACGTAGACGACAAAGCTCTCGGCGACTCTCGCAAATAAGTCTTGCTGATGGTCCAACCTTCCGCACATTGGATGTGTTGGTGTGCGAAGATCACCCTGTATCCCGCTTGGTCATGGAACGATTACTGGAGAAGCTGCGATGCCGCACGATTGCGGTGACCAACGGGTCGGAAGCGATGCGTTACGCGATGAGCGAAGTCAAGTTCGATATCATCATGATGGAATACAAGCTCCCTCAGGTGAATGGTGCCGATGTTGCAAGAATGATTCGTGACACCAAGAACGCGAACTCTCATACGCCCATTGTTGCAGTCACTGGGTACCTGAAAGAGCTTCAAGCACCACACCATTTCGATGCGTTAGTAGAGAAGCCACCCACCAAAGAAAAGCTTGAAGAAGTAATGGGTCGCCTGTGCCAGTGGAGGACTCCGCCTGAAGGATGGAGAGCAACGCCGCCACAGCCCATCCCGTCTAGCCTCAAGCATCACGAGTCGATGCCAGTGGAAAATAGTCCCACCACGACAGCGTCTTCCGGCTTCAACACGATGTGGTCGAGGGATCCGACTCGCGAGAATTCAGTCGGCTCAAGTTCACTTGGTGAATCTGAAAGCCACTTCGAGAGCATCCCAAACCTCATCATCTCCCGCCAAGCGACCAATGACTTCGAAAGCGATCTAGAACGCAACTTTGGTGGCTTGGGAATATCGAGCACGAAAAGCGCAGATCAAGTAACAAGGAAACCTTCAGATCCTTTGCACGCTACATTGGAACATCAAACATCTGCACCAGCCGCTTTGGGAACGCCCGATCATCCTGTGCCTCGCAAAGTGCCATCCAGTGAAGCCATCCAGGCCAAACGTCAATCGCTGGAAAAGGTGCGAAACGAGTCGGCAGCTGAAAGTGGGGATGATGAAGACGAGGAGCTGGGGCATATACAAGTTCGTCAGCGGTCGCCTAAGGGGAGACACGTCAAACGAAGCTCAAAGCTCGGCACGGAGATGATGCGTACGAACAGTCAAGGCAGTGTGATCTCCGGCGAAGATGTTCCGGCTCCAAGGAGTTCTGGGAACGAGCTTGAGCGTAGCATTGCCGAAGAGCCTCCTGCAGAAGTCGTCGCAAAAGGGCATCTGACTCCGCCGGTTGTGTTCACACCCAGGCCTGCAGAGGACGTCGCCGTGATTGACATGGCTGTGCCGGGCACTCCCAGTGACGCAGACGCAACGCCAAAACCACAACACAGTGCAGAAGAGCCAGATCCAGACCCGACCCCAAAGCCAGCAACATCGCCTCAGGCACAAGACTAAGGCGCACCACCAACAATCCATCACTCACCACTCCATTCGACGATCTGCAGAAGACCATCTACGCAGATTGCATACATTCACTCCCTTCTTACGCCGTTTCAGCGAAGCGAAGCGTTTTCTCTGTGTTTTAAACCAGCAACATGACGACTTTACGTATGTCTTTGATTCTTTTTTTCAGAGCGAGACGAGCATGGTGTTGGAGGAGTTTTCAAGCAATAAACACGCGCGCTGGGCAAAGCGTGTCGATTTTTTGGGGTTTCTTTTTATTTTTGCTTGAGTATCGAATCTCGCAGAACGTGTATGAGATTGCTTTTTTCTCTTTTCTAGGATGGAATTAAGGGAAGGAAGTCTTTGCTACTTTCCAAAGTTTGTGATATGTAAGAGACACACACACAGAAATCGGGCAGAAGTGAAAAGCATGCCGGCACGCCGTTTCTCACACAGAATGAAAATATTTTATTGGGTGTTGGTTTGTATTGGGCAGAAGGGTGTAGTATAAATTGACAGCTTCAATGGTATCTTATCTTGAACACAAGCTATGCTTGGGAAGTACTATTCAAGTTCAGCTCGAAGCTGCTCAATTACCCTGATGAGAGCCATTTCTGTTGCTGTCTTGAGAGAGGCACTCGTCTGGAGAGCTAAGTTGATTGAGCAGTTCACTTTACTCGACGAATGCATGAAAACATAGGCAAGAATTTTGATAGAGTTTCCCAGAAATGTCATCATCTTCGACATTCTTTCTGGGACGTGGAGGTCGATACTAGCAGTTTTCACTCCCAGCCTTCTTTCTACCAGCTTCGGTTCGCTCAACTCCTCCACTTTTTCGATTTTCAATGTCGTGATCCATTCCCAGCGCCATCGCTAAAACTTCAAAATTCACTCCTCGAGCGATCAAGAAAAGTCTCGTAATTTGGAGATCTCGTTCAAGGTGTTCTCCAGCTCCTCGTCACTTATCTTGCCTTCGAGGGATGGGATCAGAGTTCGTGCTTCTTCGACGGAGTCGCAACATAGCGTCGCTGTATGTCCAGAAAAAAAAGCAGTTAGTTGCAAATATTCCTGAATATCGCTTTCTTTCTACTCACCCAACTGACACCTCTCAAACTCCACTATCCCCAGTCCTCGTGCCGTCAAATTCGACGTAATCTGATTCACCTGCCCAATCGCCTGCTCGTCACGAAATCTTGAGAAGGTTTTGCAGTATTCTCGTGTTTTGTAGTAGACTTCTGTGTGGTTCTTGTGGGGTGCGGCGTCTTCTAGACGTTCGAGCATTAGGGTCACTTCGGCGGGCGAGAGGGCTTGTTCGTGGGTCATGTTGCCGAGCTTTAGTTGTTGAGAGGCTTCTTCGTCGCCTGTTGGTGGTGGGCGACGACGCGAGGTTTGTTGGGGGAGTGTGCTGGCTGCTGATGGGCCGGCCATGATGGTGGTCGAGGTTCGAGAGTGAGTATTGTCTTGCGCTGGGGGCTCGAGGTTGTGGTTGTGGCGCGAGGTGGATCGCTCTAGCTAAGTGGTCGCTCGAGGTTGCTATAGTGAGCGAACAGCGACTTGAGGATGTGGTGTTTTTGTGATTAGTCTCGTATGATACAGGTGAAGCTCTTTGAGATGGATGCTCAAAGTCGCGTGTCGCTGCGACGGCGATATCTCGGCAGAAACTCCCGCCGGATCGGGCCAGGATCACGTGCTTTATGCTTGGAAGAACGGTTCACCTTTCTCGTGCTCACGCATTGACGGTGATTGCAATGCAGCAGCAAATTGCACGATCCACAGTCTCATGGCATAGAGCGCCAAAGTCTTCCATCTCGATCGGGATCTACGACAATAATTCCGCGGCAGAGAATGAGCGCTTGAATGGCAAATGTATGGCAAATCAAATTTAGCTTCAGCCCGTTCAATTGATCGTGTCCATCGTGACCACTTGACTCGTGAAAGAGGCAGAGCCTGGTTTGCACTGCTACGCGCTGCGCTGTTCAGAGTCGACAAGTGTTTCCTGCCCTCAGGCTCGCATCAGGTCTCAGCGAAGACGGCAGCATTGTGGCTCAGCAACGTGATTCTATTTTGCGTGAAAGCCGCCATCCTTCAGTAGTGCAGGCTGTACTCTGTAGAAGTGGTCGTGTGGTGGGTGTTGTTCGGTGTTGTCGAAACGATTGGACAGCTTGAGATTTTGCCGTCCGTCATTCCATATCGAAGACATCCATAGCGCCCACGCCATCTGCATCTCCCAACTCTGCAAGACACATCGATCGTCCGTGAGCAGTGCCAGCGCATACTGCTGTCTGAAGTACGCGTCGTCAACGGCAAAGTGCATGTGTGCAGTCGAGTTGCTGGGAACAGACAGGCACTACTCTATTTCAAGCGACAGTGCTGCAGACAGCACGCATCGGGAGAGCCTTAGCCTTAGTGCGTGTTTCAACTCCATCGCCTCCGCCAGCAGCACCAGCACGAACGCCAACACACTGAACAACCTCCGAAACGGTCAGATCGCATCGTCGAATCCACCCACACTCATCTTGGAGCACGTTGTCGCCGTCGCGATCGGGACATTGGCCACTGTGCGCTGTTCGACGTCGCCTCCGCCATTCCATCTGCAAACCTGGCCGGGGCACCACCACTACCCTACAACACCAGCCGAACCACATCCGAGTGCACGTCGCATTCCCGAAACAGCCCTGAAGTGCGCGTGAAAACATCAGCAGCATTGCGGCGCTCACAGTAACCAGCGAGCGCCGGCATGGCCGTGCCGACCGAAGACAGATCCAAGCCGGGCACATATTACCATGACGACCCTTCAATGCAGCCGCAGGACCAGTCGCCGATAGCAAATGGACAGACCAGTCTTTCTATAAGACCGCACGACCAGTCAAATGTGGAGACCTCATCACCCGCCACGCACGATCGCAAGCCTCGCAGCTCGACAGACCGACAGCATGACCCCAGCAGCGAGAAGCGGTCAAAGTCGAGTGGTAGAAGGCCGAGTGGACAGCAAAGAACGTGTGGAAAGTGCCAGCGACATTTGACTGGCCAGTTCGTGCGAGCATTAGGAGACACATACCATTTGGAGTGCTTCACGTGTCACGTAAGTTCTCTGCCATGCGTGGCGATGCAGTCGTAAGTATGCTGATGAGATGTTAGGATTGTGGCAAGATTGTCGCCTCCAAGTTCTTTCCCGTACCAGACCAGCCGCCGAACCAGTATCCTCTTTGCGAAACCGACTATTTCAAACGCCTTGACCTTTTGTGTTACGCGTGTGGAGGGGCGTTGCGAGGATCGTACATCACGGCTCTGGATCGCAAGTACCATATCGAGCACTTCACCTGCTCAGTATGTCCGACGGTATTTGGCGCACAGGACTCATACTACGAGCACGAGGGCAGCGTGTACTGCCATTACCACTATTCGACCAAGTTCGCGCAGAAGTGTAATGGGTGTCAGACAGCGATTTTGAAGCAGTTTGTGGAAATTTTCAGAAATGGCGTAAATCAGCACTGGCATCCGGAGTGCTATATGATTCACAAGTATTGGAACGTGCGATTGCACGCTCCGCCTCCGAAAGGCTCCGAAGAAGAGCAGGCGCTGGAAAGGCAGAGACAGCGACAGGAGCAGGAGGAAGGAGATGCAAGTGAAGAGCAACGGAAAACAGTACGGAACGAAGAAGAAGCAGTCGAGTACAAAGTCCACTGGATATGGCATACCCTGTCATCTTTCGAAGAACGTTCTGCGACACGAATATCAGACATGTTACTGCACGTTAGCAACGGCGCGTACATGGATGGTGTGGTCGCCGCGAAAAAGTTCATCACGCACGTGGACCTCCTTTTCGGTGCAGCAGACGATCTAGACCACAGGTTACAAGTGCGTCCAGCGAGAGGAGCGGAAGGCGTGCGAACATTCGATGCGATTGTCCATCCCGGTCTGAGCTACAGCAGGGAGGCAAAGCTCCTGTGCAAGAAGGTGGTTGCATTCTTCCAACTCTTGGCCGAGAATCAGGACAATGGAGTCCGGAGACTGGGCGTTACACAAGGACTCCTATCTTTGGTCACTGGTCTCGCCCATTATCTGAAGCTAATGATTCGGATATGTCTGTCCGGAGCGCTAAAACTGGAACGTGAGACTTCCAGCGTTGAAGGACTTGAGAGCTTCCTCGAGGACATCAGCAAATTGGATGAGCGGCTGGATGCTGAGAGTCAGCGCGACTCCAAAGCCGACGCTGAGGCTTACGTGGACAAGAGCGCTGACACTTGCGTGGTCTGCAACAAGGCTGTGGAAGATAAATGCTATCGCCGAGAAGGTCGAGTATTACACACACAGTGTGTAAGCTGTGCCAAATGCGGGAAAGACTTCAGCGACGACCCAGGAAATGCACGATGGAGCGAGCAGACACAGAGAGTGTGGTGCGAGGCACATGCGCCATCAGATGCTAGAGCAGGTGGTTTCATCCCAGTCACAAGATTACAGCAGTATGTTCATCTGCTACGAGTTGCCCATGCAAGGTTGCTCGCCACTCTGAGGACCAGCGGTGCGTTGCCACATACCAGCGACGACCCGAATCTGGCTGGATACAACTCTCGAGAAGGCCACACACCGTCGAACGAAAAGGAACAACCAGGCCTCCTTCGCTCAAATACACGATCAAGATCTTATGCTGGGCGATCACCAGGCCAACAGGGCCGAGGAGAGCCCAGCTATGAAGACACGATGGGTGACATTCGTCGTCTTAGGAGCACGAGAATGGACAAGCATCTGTCTAACGCCACCAAAAAAGCACGTACATCGAGAATCATCGATGGTCCTGAAGGCATGCGACCTGGTAGTGCAGACGCAGCCGACAGTAGAAGGCGGCAGAGTGCGTTCCAGATTGTGGAAGACCGCGACGGTGCAGGCGACACTGTCTCGCAGCTCACGTTCGGCAAGCAAGATGCCATGACGCTAGATGACATTCCAAGAATAGTTCAGGCGCAGCAGACGCGCGAGCAGAGACCCAACGCCTCGAAGTACGCCAGGCAGCACATGATCCCGCAAGAGCCCAAGCCCAGACTCATCAATGGCCACACGCGAGACTTCTCGGACGAGAAGGTAGAGACCAGGCCACCAGGCGCCAAGAAGTATTTCTCTGAGCTTACTGCCCTGGAGTACTTCATTGTTCGACATGTGGCTGTGCTGTCAATGGAACCATTGCTGGAAGGCCACTTCAATCAAGAGGAGCTTCTGGACCTGATTGAGACGAAGAGACCTACGTTCTGGAGCAAGTTCGGCAAAGCGTTCCAAGGCAAAGAGAAGAAGCCCAAGGGGGCCAAGACACAGGTCTTCGGGGTGCCTCTTGATCAAGTACTGGAACGTGATTACGAAGACAGCACTGATGGCGTTGGGCCTGGTTCGCTTAAGATTCCTTCGGTGGTCCAGGAGTGTATCAGCGCCATGAAGACCATGGACATGTCTGTTGAGGGCGTGTTCAGGAAGAATGGAAACATCAAGCGACTCAACGACGCAAAGGAGACGATCGACTCCAAGGGCGCTATCGATGTCGACCTCACGAAGGAGAATCCTGTGCAGGTCGCAGCCTTGCTCAAGAAGTATTTGCGCGAGCTTCCCGACCCGTTGCTCACCAATAAGCTCCACAAACTTTGGATAACATCCCAACGGATCGACGACAGCGAGAGAAGGCGAAGGGTTCTGCACTTGACATGTTGTCTTCTGCCCAAAGCGCATAGAGACTGCATGGAAGTGCTCTTCACTTTCCTCAATTGGGTGTCCAGCTTCAGTCACGTCGACGAGGAGAGCGGGAGCAAGATGGACATACACAATCTTGCGACTGTCATCACGCCCAATATCCTGCACGGTGGCAAGGATAATGTACCTGTGGACGAGAGCTTCCTCGCGATCGAAGCTGTGCACAGCTTAATTGAGTGTAACGAGAGCATGTGCGAGGTAAGCATGGCACATTGATAACAATAGTGCTTGACTCTTTGCTAACATGACCCCAGGTTCCCGAGGATCTCGCCATGATTCTAAATGACTCCTCGTTGTTTAGCAACAATGCCGAGATTACGACCAAGGAGATCCTCAAGCGGTACGGTGATCGTGCAAGACCACCGACGGTTAACAGCGGTCAGCCAACGGTCACTGCACAGAACGGCATGACATCGCCACCAAATACGGCACCTTTGGTGACGAGAGTAGACACAGATCCGCACCAGCAGAGTGCCTGGCAGAACGAGAGCTCCGTCAGGCATGTCGGAAGTGAGGCTGACCAAATGACACCTCCAAATCTTCCATACGCGAATCCCAACGCCAGCTCAGAATCGCATGGCAGTCCAAATAGGATGAGTGCGAGAGCAGGCGCATATACTGGCCAGCGTGCCATGATGACTTGATCTTACTTGCGTTGCACTGCGGCATGGCGGTCCACATCGGGAAACGGCGTTCTGATGACAACAGCTTGGAATGAGGTCCGCCACGGCTGGAGACTCCTCGATCTTATTTTTTTGTGATTTGATTCCCTTGCGTTTTTTTTTTCAAACAAGAGTTCTGCCATGAAGGAGATCTGGCTAAGCTTGTGTTGCGAGCTTGATTGCGATGTCGGTTTAAGCAGGATAAGGATGGAGCAGAAAAGGCAAGAAGCCACTCCAAAGAATCCTCGAGCGATCTCGAGAAGTGCAGGATGGATAGGATGGCCGGCTGGCCAATGTGTTTGCCATTATGGGCGACTATGGGAGGAAATTAGCAGATCGGGAGATAAGGTAGTGTCTAGCGAAAACCAGTGAGAAAGGAACGGAATGAGTGGAGTAAAAAATCTCCTTTACTGCAAGGTCTTTGACCATTGATTCTCTTCCAGCTGATCGTGAGAAGGGCGGGACAAGATTACCATGTTACTACTGATTGTGAGCAACCAAAGGTGCACCACAGCTTGAGCTGAACAATGGGAAGAGTTTGCTATCGGGCAAACTGGCAACATGCTCGCAAGAGGAAAGGGACATCATAAAGCTGGGCAGAAGTGTCACCTTAGCGTTCAGCAACGACACCATTCTTTCCATATGACGCGACCAACAAGAGCGACCGCCACCAAGAACAAACCAGCTGCGATCGCGGCATCGACGCCAGCTATCTCAGAAACACTTAAGGATCTGCTGCAGCAAGGCAAATATCCTGGCATTTACATCAATCATGTCAACGCCATCAATGTCCACAATCACTGGCCGAGTCATGACGCGCCAGATTCAATCGAAGATCCAGTCGACGAGGAGGA
Source organism: Pseudocercospora cruenta (assembly GCA_013365205.1). Taxonomy (NCBI): domain Eukaryota; kingdom Fungi; phylum Ascomycota; class Dothideomycetes; order Mycosphaerellales; family Mycosphaerellaceae; genus Pseudocercospora; species Pseudocercospora cruenta. The sequence continues at coordinate 48,088 of JAASFE010006094.1, forward strand.
GACTAGTGGCCCACGCGCTCTCACGCAATTGCCTCCTGAGTTCAACGAGAGCATGTTCCTCAAGGCAGCATCGAAGACTGGTACTAAGATCTCGCTAAAGCGACCGACCACCAACCATCGTGCACCAGATCTTGAAGGAAGTGACGATGATGAGAACGAGTCAAGCGTCGGACCGCAAATCCCTGCCAAAGGTACAGGCAGGACGGCCAGAACCAGAAGCAAGACTGCGCTTTGGCCAGTCCTTGAAGAGACCGTGGAGGACCCGCCGGAGGCATCTCACGATCTGGAGGACCAATGTTTGCCTACCAAGTCGGCCAAAGGCTACGCTTACGTCTCGCCATCCAATGTCAAGGTACCAGAATCAGACCAGTACCAAAATCGCATCGAGGAGGCTCGCAATTCGGTCAGTGAGCCAAATAAAACAAGTCGAAAGACGTCTTCGGCGAAAACAAGCACTTCTACCAAGCCACCTGTTTCGAAACGGGGGAAGGGCACGGGTGCAAGAAAAGTGAAAGTTGGTCCTAAAGGAGCACAGAAGAAGACCCTCGATCATGAACCAGCGGCTCTTCTCGAATTATTGAGTCCCAGTAAGCGCCGTTTCTCAGAGGTCAGTACTCCATTCATCACGATCACGAAGAACAATACGCCTGCCATCTCTTCATCGAGATCTTGAGGAGATGCGAAGGAAGGACCCGTCTCCAGTGACCGATGGGCTGATATCAATCCAGAATAACGAGACAGAAGCTCTCGACGATGGTCGGGAGGGAGATCTTGCGAGCGAGGAAGAGCCACCAGCGAAGAGGAAGAAGGATAAACATGTCGTGGCGAAGGGAGACGAGACAGTAGACGGAGACGTGGAGGACTTGAGCGATGTCAGCCCTGCAGCCTGATACGTACAATTAAAGAGTCTGGGCTGGCGGACCGCTGAAGGTCTCTCTCGCTGAAGATAATGCTCCGTAAATGGATGAAAGATAAATCACAAATTCATTGCACACCACTTCTTCTTCATTCACTGACCACTGCTTCAAGATCCTTCATCTTTCCAGTTGAAGAACATTGTGCATGGGTGGTTTCACAACATCATGTTCTCGCCGAATTGGTGTTGCTTGTATTTATCTCATGCACAATGACTTGATATGGAAGACAGATGATCGTTCATCGCTCCGCGTGCTTGGCTTACGTTCATTGGAATGTTGGCACGTCTGGCTTCGCGTTGAACCGCGTAGTGTCCGTTACGACTTGATCACATGAAATGAAGAAGTAAATGAATATGACAGAAGGATTTGGTAAAAGCGTTAGGTGGGTAGAACTCGTTCAGGTGGGTATGTAAGATTAAGTAGGACACGAAGCGTAGGGTATAGATAGGTGTAGGTAAAATCATGAAAACTCCGTATCGTATCGCATGATCGATAACTTTCGCTTGTCGCTTGCTTGTGCCCCATGGTTCTTCATCATTAAAAAACGCCAGATGCTGTGCAAGTCCATCTCTTTTTATTAAACACAAAACGCTTTTTATCGCATAAACATTTTTGAGGTCTGTCTGTGTCTATCCCATGACGATAGCAGCAACAGCTCCAAATACGAGCGCGATCGCACTGCCACCTGCAGCGAAGCTGGATGCAGAGTTGCCAGTTTGGCTTGGAGAGGCACCAGTAGTGGTTCCTTGGAAACCTGCGCCACCGGTGGTCTCGGATGCGGTTTGGCTGGCGGTGGAGGACGATCGGGTGAGTGTTGCGTGGCTCATGGTTGCGTTGCGAGTCATCGAGGTCATGTTGCCGGCAGAGACTGGGTAGGTAGCGGTCAAAGTTGTTGATGTGCCCGAGATGTTGGCGGTAGCGGTGATGGTGGCGGACATGCTGGAGGTCATGGAGCCATAGCCGCTAGCAGTGCCAGATGAGGAGGAGCCGGATTCGGTAGAGCCTTGAATCTGGAAAGGTCCGTAGTAGTTTGGCTCGTTGCCAGATTGTTGGATTTCGAGGGCGTAGTCAGATCCATTGTCAAGATCGTTCTCTGGAGTCCATATGTATGATCCATCCGTTGCGGAGGTTGTAAGAGTCTTGACGGTCTGGAGGTTGTTGGAGTCCTGGTTTACATGTCAGCATTGAGTCCTGGTATCTCAAGACATGTCTTGACCACTTACACCACGGCGAAGCAGGATAGTGACAGGGGTCGTGTCGTCGTTGGTCATGTAGGTGATGACATTTGGCTTGCCAACAGTCACTGGATTCGGCACTTTAGTGAACCCGAGCGGATTTGACTGAGCTGTCGCAAGGGCTGCGAGAGCGCTGACGAGGAGTGATTTGAAGAACATTTTGATCGATCTGATTAAAGCGATATACTGGAATTCAAAGTGTTGCTTTCGCGGTACTGTTTGGACCGTGGGAGGGCTATTGGGTAACGAGTGACACGTCTGATGACGGAGTAGTTGATGTATGAAGATTTGGAGAACGCGACGAAGGAGGCCTGTAGAAGAAGTCCTTGCACACCAACGGCGAGGCTGTTCTCTAAAGAGGCCAAGCCTTCGACCGACCGTCTCCCCGCGCGGCTCCATCTAACTCGTGCATTAATCTCCCATGACCTATCATCGGACACCATCAGGCAAGGATATGTGCCTTGTGTTGCGCGAGCGTTCCTGCGCCGCTGCTTCGCTGTCGTCTGCTCTCTCTTCTGGGGCTCATCACGCGTCTTGACTTCAACATGGTTGCCTCGCGGGCTCGTACATTCTGTCGAGATTCTCCAAGGCCAAGCGCTCCAGGCTGAGTGAAGGAAGAAGACGCGCAAGCTCAGGTGCGCCACGGCTTGATGGGCTTGAATTTCCATGTGTCATGCCACCCTTGCCCGAACGGACAATCGACTAGCCCGTCCAATGAACAGCCCTGGCGTTCTTCGACCGCTCCAGGGGAAGCGCAAAGGATTTTTTGCCGTTAGAGTTCAAGCGGGCCGTCAACGAAGAGATCTGCTCTGCATAACACACGTGAAGTGGTGGATGGGGCGCGTGCTGCGACCACGAAGAACAACATCGATGTCAGAGGACCGGACAGCTGACCTGCAAGATCCAAGATCCGAATGTAGCCGACGAGCGCACACAGAGCCGATCACTCTCAAGTCTCTCAAGCACCCCAGATCATGCGGTATTTTGATTGCTGCTGACTGTCCTATAGAGCTCGCGGCCAATAGCTGGACCAGAAATAGCTCAATTTGCATTGACATCCCGCCTGGACGACGAAAGGCAAACAGGAAGCCTTGAGTCGTTGAAATGGAGTTCATCACAGATCTCTTCGAAGCGACCAAGAACTCGGCTGATATTCATCTTCTGTAGCGAGGACACCTGTGGATCATATATATCGGCGAAAAATCATCCGGAGTCTTGGTGTTGTCCTTGCCAAATTTGGCAGAGCAATTTCGCTCTCCGCTGACCACGCCTCAAGGTTCGGCGCTGCAGAACAGCTTCCTTTGTGGTTCGTCAGCAGTCGCAAACTGTGCTCGAGCACAAGGTACAGTAGGTACGAATAGGTGGCAATGGCGAACAAGGTTTGCTCTAGCTCCAGCACTACCATCAACTACAACCGCCAACCGCCTGCACGTCTCGACTCTCGATTGGACACGCCCAGCTACTGGTCTGTACAGATTGACAGGGGCGGTTCAAAGAGGTCTGTAGATCTGGCTACTAATCTGCCTGGTGGTCCTTCATCTCACTTCGTATTTCCAACGCGTGTCTGTTGCTGCTCCCCAGACTTTTCAATCTATCCAACGACTCTCGTTTTAGGGAACTCTGTGTTACTATCGGCCTCTTACATCACCTTTTCTAATACCCACTTTCACAACAATGTACTTCACACGCTCGTTGCTCCTTGCGTTCAGCGCAGCCATTACCGCCCTTGCACAGGACACTGGCTCTGGCGCGAACCCTTTCAAGATCCCAACCACTGGTCTCCAGGCCACTGCTGGCGAGCCTTTGACCCTCTCATGGGAACCTACCACCTCTGGCACCGTTTCCTTGATTCTGCGCAGCGGCAGCAGCAACGACCTTGCTGAAGGAACTACCATTGCATGTTCGTTGACCACAGCTTCTAGTCTTCGCGACTTTCACTAATGCGATGCAGCCAACATTGACAACAGCGGATCCTACACATGGACTCCAGATACCGACACCACTCGTGGTTCGGACTACACCATTGAAATCGTCAGCGATAGCGATCCATCCGCCACCAACTACACCCCATACTTCGTTCTTGAGAGCGACAACACTGTCGCTGCTACTACCAGCAATGTGAGCCTCGGTGCTCCATCCTCAACCCTCGATCTCTCCACCGCCGCTGTCACTGCCAGCCCAAGCGCTTTCCCAACCACCGACATGTCCGGCAGCATGACCACCATGACCTCCTCCGGAATGAGTAAGTCCCACTTGAGACGCGTCGCATCGCTTTCGAGCATCCCACTAACGTATTCCAGGCTCCGAGACCACCGGAACTGCCAGCGAGACCTCATCCAGCTCCGAATCATCCGCCACTCAGAGCGACCTCCAGGCCACCGAGACTGGCTCATCGACCTCCGCAGCCGGTGCTGCTCGCGCTACCGCCATGGTCGGTATGCTCGGTGCCGTTGCTCTTGGTGCTCTCGCTCTGTAAAAGGAGGATGAAATATGTAATGCGACGGCCTACTGTTCTTGTGAGCATGCTGCATATGTATAAAGAAGGTCATGGAGAGAACATGAAGTTTTTTGAAAGTACTTCTTGTAGATATATTGGAAAGAAACGAAAATATCGAAGTTGCTGAAAGCTTTTATCTTTTTCCTTCTCGGATCAATGAATACTGTGAGGAACCATTGGGATATGCAAACTAAGTCTCAGAACAGCCTGCAGCTGCTATTCCGTTGAGATGAACTCGATGAAGCGAGGAATGAGGGAATGGTTTTGGTGAAATTCGAAACTCAACCGACCACTATTTCTTTGCGAAGCTGCAACGTGATGGCGAAATACAGAAAAGAAAGTAGAAGTGAAGTCAAAAGAAAAGAAAAGACGAAGAATGCAAGAAACCTGAAATGTGGTTCACTAATTCTCGTAAATGCCAGGGATGCTGTGGGTCGTATGAGGGCTGTTCCCTTCCTCTTATGCAGGAACGAGACACGCACCACGGACGTCACTGCCTGCATATGAAACGCACGATATTGCTCGACACCTCAGCTCAAGACCTATTAGCTTGAGATCAAAGAGCATATCGACATAGTTCCAAGACGTGAATGTTCAGCTCGATCGATTATTTTGAGTTGATCTTTGCAAACTCAATTCTACGTTTCTTCCTGTGCTGGATCTTTGGCCAGGCACCGAAGATCGTCTATGCCTTCAGTCGTCTCTCCTCGCATTTGACGCAGACTGGATCTTGACTTTCACCGCGAAGGAAGTATCTCCCATCTTCGAATTCGCCATTGCATTCCTACATCAAAGTCAGCATGGAAGAAGTCATCATGAATACTAGACACAACTTACCAGACAGACAAAGCAATTGGCATGCCAGTCACTTCCGAGGGCCTTCACGACGACGTCCGTGACTGGCTTCTTGCACTTCCTGCATTTGCTGGAATAGCGGTTCGTATGGCATCCTACGCACCAAGCATATCCATCCTTTTCAACGAATGGCGTAGTCGAATCGAAGGGATCGCCGCACTGAGCACAAAAGAAGTGGCCAGCATGCCATTCTGCTCCGCAAGCGACAATGACTTCACCTTCAATCGGCGTCTTGCAGGATTTGCAGCGTGGTGAGAACATCTCGTGAAAATCAAGATGGCAGTAGAACCGAAGACTCTCATCACCATCTTCGGCCTCCCACCTTTCAAGGTCTTCTGGTGAAGCATCTTCAGGAATAGGGATAGGTAGGCCCTGCTGTCTCGCCCGAATGCGCTCCACTCTGGCACTGCGCTGCTTGTCTGGCTCAGGATAGAATGCGACGCATTCAAGATTGGTCTCACAGTGGTTGCAGACGAAACATCCTGGATGGAACCTTTCTCCAGCTGCGGAAAGGATCCGGCCAGCAATTGGTAGAGCACAGTGCGCGCAAAGTGCTCCAGACTGCCGAATAGACGGCGTCATATGCGGTGTAGACTTCATAGCCAGGACAGGAGTCGTATTCGTGTGACGAGGCAGAGGTCGACCAGGTGCTGGTGCGCTACCTGCTGATGGCAATGGTCTCTGTGGTATTCTGCTTCTGGGTGGGGAACTGGAACTTGCCCCATTGACGCTGACTTCAGGCACATCGACATTGATCACTGGGATGGTGGGGCTCGCCGCAGCGGGCTCCTCTGGCAATGAGATTATAGGGACGGGCGGGTCGTCCGGAACACAGATGGTTGGTATCGGAGGCGGAGGAGCATTGCTGCTACTGCTCGAAGGCGCGGAAGATCGTGGAGATGCCTTCCATTTGGGAACCTCATCAACGTTGATTTTTGGTATCCTTGACGGAGACTCTGGCAGAGGACGCGGAGAAGCAGGCTTGCTGGGAGACTCATGCGGGCTGACTTGAGGGCGAGGACCTTTTGACGGCGACTCGGGCGGTGTCTTCGAAGAGCTAGATCCAGACTTGCCAATCTTGAGAGGCGCAGGAAGGCTGTCCGCCCTATGGAGAGAATTCGTCTCCTCCTCTACGGCTCGACCAACCCTGAATGGCTCGGCTGTGGGATCTGACCTGGGCAATGGGCTAATGCTTTGCTGCTCTTCCATCATGATCTCTTTGAGCTTCCAGTCCTCTTTAAAGCTCACAATTGGTCTTCCAGGCTTATCACTGACCACGGTAGGTCGAGGCAAAGCTGGACTGTAATCCCTACGAGATTTGCTTGTCGCTGATCGGATATCGTCGCCGCGGATTTCTATGCCATTCTTTGTTGGTGTCCTTTTCGGTGCAACTTCATCCTCCGCATCGTGACCAGTATCTCTTGGTGGTGTAGGTGGTAACGATAGCGGCTCGTTCGATGTGTACAGAGCATTTCTGCTCTGGCTTGGTGGATTCCGGTGAATCTCTACTCGATCATGCCGTGGTGACCTAGCTCCAGGCAAGGTCTGCAGCGTCGGCGCTGAATTAGAACGCTCCATCCTATCGACATGTGCCCTGACTCTTGCAAATGGATTCTTCCGGATGTACGAAGGCACCTGCTGGCTTGGAGCCGCAGGCACAGATTCTCTTCTCTCTTCGTGAATGATTGTAGGTGCTTTGCTCTTCGCAGGTGATTGACCTTCTTCTGGATCCTCCCAGATTCGGTCGTCTGGATGCATGAACTTCTTCTTTTCGCCAGACATGATACGAACAGGAGCGCGTTTGCTTCCACTGCTGACTCGGCGATGTGCGACTGCAATATCTTGAGCAACCGAGGACGCTATCTGGTCATAGCTCTTGCCGTTGGACTCGCGTCTTTTCTTGAGCACGGATACCTCGTTGGACGGTGGACTGACTTTGCGTGGGATCACGTACTTTCTCGGTTCGATAGAAACGCTGTTATCTTCTGAAGGCAGGTTTGAAGACTGACTGCCATCTGAAGCGCTCCGTTGCGAACTAGAATTAGAGCCTTGACTGAAAGTACGTGAGTAGCTTCCCTTCCTTAAGTGCGATCTGTAGTCCTTTAGATCTGGATTTCTGTATGGTCCATCTGCGGCTCCTGGATTCTGATGCTTCCACACCAATTCGGCCGCTTCATCTCGTGCTAAAGCGTGCATCTTCTGCTCTTCTCGCAGGTCCATATCTTGTAGTGCTTGCCTCAGCGACTTCGATTCCTGCTTCTGCATCCACGTCGTTCCATTCTCGATGTATGGTATGCTTGGCGTGCGGCGCATAGTCTGCTTGTCTTCTGTCTGCGAGGGAGGTTCAGGAGATGCTGATGGTGCTCGTGCAAGCGGTCTGCCAACGAAGGGACTTCTGTTCATCGTGCGGTTTGAGGTGTTGGACTCGGTGCGGCGGTGCGCAAGATGCATATGCGGCATGCTGCTGCTCGACGCGAGGGTCGGTCGATCGCCATTTCGCGGCTCTTCTGTCACATCCACAGTTTCGGATCTTCGCAAGCTGCCGAATTTGCTGGGCGGTGGTGGTCGTGAGCCAGACGGTCGCGGCTTTTCTGATCGCAGGTCTTTGAGGTACTGAGCTGTAGGCGTTGTTGGTGAGCTTACACCCTCATCTGGAGTCATGCATTGCCGTAACTTTGACGCTCTTGGCGGCGTATGCGGCAGAACGAACAGAGCAGAAGGGGACATTGGAAAGGTTGCTGACCCTTTTCATCTTTCGAGAAGAACTGCGGACTTGGAAGCGGTCTACTGTCTTGTCTGTTCAACATCATGAATCTCCAGAGCGAATCGTGGTTGCTGGGGTAGCTAAAGAATGTTACACAAGCAGTGATTATTGGCTATAGCATTAAAGATGAGAGTAAATTGAGGCAATTCATAAGACGGCCACAGGAGACGTAGAAATGACTGTGAAGGCAGGTGTCTCAACGCCTATACCATCCCGGCGAGCCGTGGGTACAGTGAGTCTACGCGATTGCAACTTCCCATCGCGCTGCCCATCAACACCACCCGTTGGCCGGAGGACGAGCTCCAGATCGGGAAAGACCCTTGAAGCGTGGCGTTTTAAGGTTCAGCCTCTCGGAGAATATTCATATCGGCAAGCAAACGGTCTCAACAGGACTACAATACCAATACAACAACTGCGTCGCCTACCCAGGGGTCATAGGGACTGCGACATACCATCGTGAAGCAATGAGCGAGCAACGCGACCTCACATTTCTCGGAGCAACCACAGTTATCATCAATCAAGCAACACCCAGCGAGCCAGAGGGCACCACAGGAGCTCACGCACCGCCTGGATCACACACTGTACAGTAACATGACAAAGGGTCACACGGAAGATTTAGAAAGCCGGCGCTCGCTTCAGAAGTCTCGAGTACGAATAGGAGTTCCTGATCACCTCAGCCCTGATACTGCTTCGTTGGCATTCAGCGATGCGCATCTGTGAGATGTGCATGGGTGTGCAATCAGAGCTCGATTCGACCGTTGATAGTGTCATGGCCGTGGAAAGCTGCAAGTCGCGATCTCATTCGATTCAAGCTGACTTATCCAGGACTGATCAGATACGCGACCAGGAGATCTTGCTCCTCTATAGAAGACACTGCTAGTCACCAGCCATCAGAGTCCAAAAGATACCGTTCTGACCGAAGCCCAACATGGCTCGGTCTTCCAAGCGACCCGTTTGACTGCAGAGCAAAAGTTCGTCAAGATGGGCGATGTAGAACGATCAAGCACCCAGATCCTCTCTCGAGCTGTCATGAGCATTCATTGCCACGAGCTAGCACTCCGTCCTCGGCAAACGCTGTGTCACTCACATGCGTGGTTGACGCTGCAATTTGACCTGCTCCAGCAACAGCCTGAGAGCATCTTCCGTATCATCGCCAAGATACTCACCGATGCGGGAGACAAGATCGCGAATCTTCACTTTATCGCACTGGGCAGTCCTTTCCGTCTCTCCACCACCTGGATGACCAGTGTCGAGACTTTGGAGTTTTAGAAAACAAAAGCCTGTTTTTTCTGATCTGGAACGGATGTCAGGACTCATGTAGTTCGACCTCCCGACAATGCCTGAGTGGCAAGTCTTCTTGTGCTGCTGGAGATGGTCCTTTCTTTTGAATGGCTTGACATCACATCGACTGCAGGCGAAGCCGATAATAGCCTGGTGATTTTTCTTGTGTCGACTGTACACATCTCTGCGGTTGTACCTCTTCCCGCATCCAGCATACCTGCACACAAAGCAAGCGTGGCCAGTCTCTTTGGCGTGCAGCTCCAGCTTTGAGCGTGTCGGATACCAAGTGCTGCACACGCTACAAGATAGCCGTTCTGTTTCCTGGTACCCGCGGTCTGTAATCTCAGAAATCGTTGTCGCAGGCGAAGACCAATTTGAAACCATCCAGTCCTCGTCACTGCATTCAAGAGGACGAAGCTCAGGGCATAAATCATATGGAGCATTCTCCAACGAGACGACATCTGTCAACGATCAAACCATTAATTATATGCTTCAACGTACTGGAATGCGCTTACCAGATGGTCCAAATTCCTTTTCCGGAGCATTATGGTCTGTATGCGTGTTCTCAAAGACATCCTCCTTCGATCCTGGAATATACCAACAATCGGTAGTGATCAAACAGTGCTCGGACAGCTGTGGGTCGAATACAGGCCTTTCGAAACATGATGGCTCAACGCGTGAAGACCATGAGGCCATTGTATCTTCATTCCCCAGCGATGTCATTGAAGAAAGGAGAAAGCACTACATCAGCACGAACAAGTGCCAGGCGGAAGGCTTCTAGGCGGAATATCCACCCGAACATCAACATTGCTCTATTCCTTGGACAATTGTTACCGTCATCTGCATCACGAACCCCCACGCAGAGGGCTTGTTCCTGCATCGCGGATGAGTAGTGAAGTGTCGTGGCAGCACGAACCTAGTTGACCATGACTGGCCCAAACCCCGTGGGAAGGCAGGCGGAGCCTTGTGCTGCTCGCTTTGAGACGCAACCAATCATATCCATCGCATCTGACCGCCATCGAAAACAACTCCACCCTCCGCTTCTCGGCTGGATATCACGCTGCTTTGACCTTTTTGGCCTTTGACCTTTTTGGCATTGCTCTGTCTATAACATCCAGCCAGAATCTCTTCAGTGAAGGGCGACTGAATATGTATTTGTCGCAGGCATTCGTCGGCGAGGTCCGTTGCTATCACTGAGCACCTCGGCAACATCGCAGCGTTCTGCCTTCGCGAACCACCTCCGGCACTCCTTCGATTGCGCACCATCGACACGAGCTCCAGGAATTGGTCAGAGGCTTTGCAATCGTATGCATGACCACCAATCTGGAGAGCTCTCCCACGCCTTGACCGGCCGGGACAGTGTCCAAATCCACAGCAGACAGCTAATGGCCAATGCTCGATGCAATCACTGCACAGTACGACCGCACTATTGTAGCATCCTTCACAGCTGCGACTAAGGAAATAGCTACGCCACGTTGAGACCGCAGGATGATGCATTAGCTCCAAGAGGCCGCCCTCTCCCATCCACACTCACGCCGAAAGTCCATGGGACAGATGTCAGAAGGGCACACGCGGCCAGCTCTGTCCGAGGTTACCAGCTCAGCAAGGCGAAGCTGGTGACTCGGCACATGAGAAGAGCGGAGAAGAGCTTGGGATGGCACATTCAAGATCGAGCCAGAAGAGCGTGACTCGGTGACTGTATTGTCCAGCCACAACATTTGGTGCCTTTCTCCGGGCGAGGCAGGAACTTGGTACAAATGGACCGACTAAGGCATCCGGCCTCCGTCAAACCTGATGAGGACACTGCCTTTCATGTCTTGAACATGCTATCTACGGATGCAGCCGCTGGCAGCTGCAAGCGAACTCGAGCGGCCGGACACTGCTGAAGAAAGAGTGCGCAGTGTTCACTCGGCAGGAGTTCTACCCCTCCGAAAGCAGCTGCTACGGAGAACAGATTTGAATGTCATTTCCTGGAAGCTTGAGAGCTTTGCGTAGCTGGTCCAGAGAGCTTTTCGTTCTTCCGCACGAGGTCCAGCTCTTGGCTTGTTGCGTGGACTGTGGCCTCTGTCTTGCGATCGGTAAGTGTTCCCGTTGTAGTCGGCCCAGGTAAGCTCCATTCCTCCAACGAGCATCTAGCATCGATCACTCGGCTCTTCATGGTAGGCATGAGCCCTTCAAATGATCTGACCTGTAGCATTCGGTCGACGAATATGCCATCTGCTCAGCTTTTCTGCTGCACGAAAGGGCGATTTGGGCTGTAGCCCGCTAAGGGAGGGCGACACTGTATGCGCCAACAGCCCTTGGACGAGGCGACTATACCCGGTCGTGGCCGCAGCACTCCGTCCGTGACACTCATCAGCAGCAACCTTTGTACCTTTTCCATAGCCCCGCTTGATCATCAACTCCGCCATTCGAACAATCACGGAAAGAACAACAAGGAAGTCTCCTCGACATATTACCTTCTTCAACTTCGCAATACTCCAGCACGGTTTACCACTCGACTCAATGTCGGATTCTTCGGACTTGCGCGATGACGACCGCGCTCGGCGTAGATCTCGCGATCATACGCGGTCTCGGCAATTGTCCTATGAACTGAGAGAGGTCGGGCCTGAAGATCAACCACTGCGCGTTCGAATTGGCAGAACTGATCGTAAGCGTATTCACAACAGAGATATGGAGCGTGGTGCTGACCATCCAAGCAGGACAGTCGGCTGGAGCTCTGCCGATGTACGGTTCAGATCCAGTGTTCGAAACTGGCAGGAGATTGGACCAGACTGAAAATCTCCAATCTCAGCGTTTGTACCGCGATCGCTCCGAGAGACGACTTCGTGCCACGGATGTGGTTTATCGACCACGAGCAGACTCCCAGGAAAGGTATCTCGGAGGTGATGGCAATCGAGGACTTACCACCTCGTACATCCAAGACGGGTATGATTACGGTGCATTGGGCGATATTTACACTGTAGTCGGACGTCCAGCTGCGCCGCAAGCCAGGCGCCAGATGCCGTACTACCCAGATTCCCATGGCGGACACGACATTCGCGCCACTGAATCCGAAAGAGCTTTCCGCCAGTACGGCGCCGGTGCTCAGGGAGAGCAGTATGGCGACATTCGATCATTCGATGCTGATGTCGACTTGTCGATGTCTCGCGAGCAACGAGGTCCTTCTCGCCAGAATTCCGGTTTCGAGCGCAGCGGCCCATCGAGCTCGCGCGGGATATCTGCCTCCGAGTATACGGGTTCAGTAGATACTCGTCGCAGCGGGCGCGACTCTCGAACGGAGACGCATGTCAACGGCAACGCTTGGTACTACTACGCTCGATCGTAGGATTCCGAGCGACATCGTTAAACATTTGCCGAAAGCTGGAGAAGACGCTGCTGCTACGCTGGCACAGTCCAAACCAGCCATTGCAGCGAATCGACACCTAATCTAAGGCCGGGCCATATTGTGCCCGCCAGTCAGTGTTTGAGAATTTGGTGTGTAGATACTGACTTTGCGATACCCTATTCCTATGCGATTGTGGAGGACCTTGTTTGCTTCTGTGGGCAACGAGTAATCGAGGCACCAGGACACGAATGATGTTGTTTGAGTAGATGTTAAAGACTACACGGCAGATAGTGCGCGAGTGCTGGCATGTACTTTACGAGAAACGCGAATGGGCTCAGCTTCTGCTTATATCACACTCCCACGTCCACTCAAGGCCGCCAGCCTGCTTTCACCGGCCTTGCTCAGCCGCTCGTGTTGGCGCACTAACAAGTCCTCATCATCGCCTGGTGACTACAACGCCTTTCACAACTGCCGCACCATAGTGGCGCAGCGTCAATCAGTCGCTAGCTCCCAAGTTGCAGCCTTTCTGTGAGGCACAGCTGGCGGCTTGCAGGCGCTTGGAGATGCGGCCCCACTATGAAACTCTTTTATGTCTTCGAAACGCTCTTGATCGAGGTTGGGATGCTCAGTATTATGAACAAAGTGAAGTTGTTAGATTTACATAGAAGGCCGTTAGCCATACAGAGAACAAAGTGGTGCTTCGTAACCCATCGATGCTGTCCAACTTTGGTGCTTTTATGCACCTTCCTCAGAATCTGAACGCCCGCTTCATGCCGCTCGCTTCTTATAACTACAAATCCAGTTTTATGCAGGATGTAACTCAGTGCCTGTTTTGCGTCTTCTCGAAGCTGTCGAGCACGCTCTGCTGAACTTCGTTCTTTCCTTCCGGCAGTCGTTCGTTTTGGTGGTCCGACTTGCTCTCAGACTCCTCAGACAGCAGCTTTTGCGCTTGCGTCTTTGCCTGCGATTGAGAAACGTTGCCGTAAACAGACATTGCTGTCGCGATCATTTGACCAATGTCGCCGACATTGCCAGGAACCACGACACTCGTACCTTCCTTGGCAAGCTTGCCGAATGCCTCAACATACTTCTCAGCGACCGAAAGCGACACAGCTCCTTGTGCAGACTGCTTTCCCTCACTCAAGCTCTTCGCGACAGCGTCAATACCTCTTGCAGTAGCATTGGCCTTCAGCAGAATAGCTTCGGCCTCACCAGAAGCAGCGTTGATCTGCTCCGACTTTATAGCCTCAGATGCAAGGATAACGGACTGCTTGCGACCTTCAGCAATGTTGATGGCAGATTGACGCTGACCTTCAGAATCAAGGATCTCTGCACGTTTGCTTCGCTCTGCTGTGACCTGTCTGTGCATAGCCTCGACCACAGGCGCTGGAGCATGAATATCTCTGATCTCGTATCTGAGACAGCGCACACCCCAGTCTGCTGCAGCTTCGTTGATAGCTTGTGTGATATTCGTGTTCAATGCCGCGCGCTCTTTCAAAACGTGATCCAAGGTAAGCTGACCAATCTCGCTGCGCATGGTCGTTTGTGCCAATTGCGAGATGGCATAATCGGCATCTTCCACGCCGTAGCTGGCCTTATATGGGTCCATGACCCGAGTGTAGAGAACACCATCGATGCCCAAAGTAACATTGTCTGCTGTTATTGCGCTTTGCGAAGGTATCTCCATCGCATTTTCCTTCAAGCTTTTAACATAGGCTATTCGATCGATAACCGGCACCAAGATTGCTAGACCAGGCTGGAGAATACGATTGAATCGTCCCATACGCTCCACTATCCAAGCCGTTTGTTGGGGCACAAACTTGACAATGGTGTTTGCAGGCAAGGACGAGCGCTGGAAGTATGTGCTGGGAGGTCCGCCCACTGTCGATGATGAGCGGAACATGCTCTCTGATGGCATCGGGAAGTCATTGCGAGTACTTGTCGAGAATGCTGATCGTTGCGCTGCGTAGACAATAGGGTATCGCGAGTTCTGAATCGCCGCAATTGATCGTCTCGAGAGTGTAGGTCGTGATGATTTGAGCATGGCCATGGCTGGCTCGAGCGCTCTCGTAGTCGGAGCCATACTGAGCTGATGCACCAATAACCTCAAGGTCTGGTCGCTCCCTGTGGCTGGCTGATGTTCTGGAAGGCGTAAAGCTGTGCCGGGATGAAGGTGTTCCTGCAATAGAGCACGAAGCGTTCGTTGTGCTGACTACTACATCACCTTCGGAAGTGACTCCTCCGACACTGCCAAGCTTTCCGCGCTGGGGGCCAAGTTACGCTCACCTCCTCGCCCATGACATGGACTATTAACGAGGAACGAAATGACTAGCTTTTTGCCTTGGTCACTACCTAAACGGACACCGCGGAAGGCGCATTTGCACTCGCCAGTACCCTGCGCTTTTTAGACAGGCTGGATCAGATGCCCATACCGAGAGGACGATGTGGTGGGTTGGTGGACTGGAAGACAAAATAGGTCTGGGAGACAGGCTTCTTAGAAAAACACTATACTGTTACCACTGTAACAACAGTAGTGTCCTTTCCGCTGCTTACCGAGGCTCTGTTATCGCCCAGCAACGGGCCACCCTTGCCAGATTCATGCCATTCTCACTGAACAACGCTGAAAGTCTGATTCTGCTACCTCATGGACGGCACAGAATACCTTGGCGAGCTCGACAGTGACGTCTTGATGTCCGGTCACTGCGCCAGGTTGAAATTTACCTTGACAGAGGAAGATGCTGCATGGTACGACCTGTAGACCTACTACCTATCTGGATCCTGGTACTGATCTTGCTCATCTAGTGAAATCCTTGGGATGGACCATGAATTCGGAATGTCCTTACTCATCCATCAGTGAAACATACAGATCCTTCAGATAAGCAGCAAGTCTCAATTGGCGCTCAAACGCACAAGTGCACAGGACATGGTTGGTGTCTCGAAGAGGAAAGAAGGGTGCAGTACTTGCAAAGCAAGAAAAGTAAAGGCGAGTGTAGCAGGACCCCTTGGATCTCGCAACATGTGCACCAATTTGGCATCGAGCGTCCAGCACTAGACGTTCGAAGACACGCGATGCCGGCGCCGAATCATAGCTGACGTTGCCGCAGTGCGATGGCAAGATACCCTGTGGGCCTTGTTCGATCAAGAACAGAGACTGCACGCCATATGAACGTGATTTCCTTTTCGTCTCGGAAAGTACGCAAAGCACCAATGTCACTGCGGCACTGCCAGCTCGAATTGGAACAGCCAGCCGCAGAATTCAATGGCAGGCCGTGGAGAACACTGCGAGCATCCAGAAGTCGGTCTCCACGGACAATGTGAACTTGGCTCAACTGCTATCACACTTCCTTGAGGACTTTTTGATGCCAGTACGGACCCAAAGCGATGTCTCCGAAGTTGGCGCTTACATGTGGGTCAAAAGATTACCCCTTCTCAGAGGGACCGGTCGAACGATCGATTCAGCAATTCTCGCTCTGGCAAGTGCAGGTCTAGGTCGTCGTAGACTAGACAAGGAAATGCTCAAGAACGCTGTCGGCGCCTATGGTAGGACAATGAGATATCTGCAGCAGGACCTTGACGATCCAAAGAGGTCATCAGGACATCAAGTATTGGCTGCAAGTAACGCCATGTAAGAGAGCAATATTAACTCAACATTCTTATGCCATGAAGCATGCTGATCTTAGAATCATCGCCTACAGGATCACCTACCAATTCACAGCGGAAGAGGTGCGAGTGTGCTCTGGTCTTTGCTCCGCTGCGCATATACTAAGAGCCATCTAGGTCACGCAGGAAGACTGGATGGGCCATGTCAGAGGCTTCACCAGCATCGTTCTCGCACATGGACCAGATGCATATAAAGAAGGTATCGCACACGACTTGCTCCTCAGCTGCCGACCAAGCATCATCGTTGGTGCCCTGAATCAACGGAAGCGATGTTTTCTTGGTGAAGATGTATGGTTAGCTACACCTTGGATACACATCTCGAAGACCGAGTATGAGCGTCTCATCGACTGTATGGCCCTGCTGCCGAATCTGTTCGATGACTGGTACCAGGCGGACGCCTTGCCCCTTCCAGAACAGCGCGTTCCTCAATGGAAGGCTCTTATCCGTCGGACCTGGGATCTGGGATCTGCACGCTCGCTTGGTTTCGTGGTATGAAAGCTTCTCGACCCGGATAGGAGATCTCACAGTAATTCCAACGACTATCGACTCGGGTTTCTCGGACGCTCGTGGCCGAGGCAGCTTTCCTGGAAGCTTCAGATTCCAAACGATGCGCAGCGTCAATTTGTACATGATATACTGCGGGGTCCATCTAATCGTGTATAATCTCCTCAATCATGCCTACAACACCATCAAAGGTATCGATGCGAAGTGCATATCGATTGCACCATGCAATCCAGCGGCATTGCGATGCTACGCCTGCCGTGCCAAAGCAAGACTTAGTGTCGAACCTGCATACTATTTCTGCGATTGCGGCTGGATCGAGGAACAGCCAAAGAATGATGTCAGCGACCTGCCTCCTCTGCTGCCCCATCACAGCCTCGACATTATGGCTCGGCGGGTCTGCATGTCCCTCCAATACTGCCTGACGAGAAAGAAAGTGATCGGGTCTCCCATTACTTTACTTGGTTTGAAGGTGGCAATTGGACACTTTACAACGAACTTGCCGAGGACTAAGAATGAGTTGGCCTGGTGCTTGGAGGTTCTGGGCTTGCTGGAAAGATCTGGGCTGTCATTCTGCAAGAATATGCTCAACACGTACGAAGGCCGACCTTATGGTGGGTTCGCAGGTTGAACATCGCATCACCAGCCCAAGTCAATAGGGTGGACCTGGGAAAGCCCGAGGCATGCGAGGCCTGATCATTTGCCTTCTGAGACGAGCTCAAACTCACACTTGTGCTCTACGTGGCCTTTACAAACACGTTGGTCCAGGCCTCTGGAGATGCAGGATCTACCTGCTGTATCCCGAAATTGCCAATAAACACCACTAGTACCGCAGCGTACGCTGCAGAAGCCCCGAAGAGCTCGTGACGCTTAGCTGTTGTGAGAGCCGAAACAGCCATGCCAAATATCAAGGTGAAAACGATCAAAACTCCCTGCGCAACAATGAGTGAGAGCCCTCAAGACAAATGGTTGGACAAAACTTACAATCGCATCCAGAGGCGACTGGCTCTTTCCCATTTCCGTCACTCTATACATTATGATTACCGGCAGTACCAGCAGGATAAAGATCACCAGCGTGATTAAAACATTGACCATAGTGTCGATCTTGGCAGGCGCGAAGTAGCTGATGTATTCGCTATCGGTCTTATCTCGCAGTTCTTGCGTCAAAAACCAGCGCTGCAAAACAGGTCAGTGTGAACATCAAGATGGCCAGCAAATGTTACCTGGACAATATCGGTCTTGAAATATCGCTCAAGGAATTTGTGCATGCGGTTCAGCCCAATCTCGACAAGGCCATCAAACGTCGCGCTTTCCCTGCCGGACCTGAGAGTTACGATATCCTCCTTCCGCCGAATGAACCTGGACTCCTTTTCCGTTGTCGGAGCGACGTTGATGAAGAAGTTCTTGACACTGTCATAATCTCGCTTTGCAGGCCGCTGCAGAGTTGCCATCTCCTTGGTTTTGAGAAGCATCTCATCATACTCCAGCAACTTCGCCCTGAGTTCACGAAGCACGACTGGCCTGGTCCTCTCGATAAAATCATCCTCATAGGCACAAGCAGTTGAGTCTGCAGCGTTCATCGCTCGATCTTGCTCCGTGCATTGCAGCCACCTTACCCTACCGTTGTCCTTGTCATACTGGTCCAATGCGTCGAGCTCCTCTTCTAGGCGCTCTATCCCGAACTGCAGATCTAAGAGGACCCGACCGTGGAGATAGCCGAAACCTCGATACTGTAGGAAACTCCTGTCACTTGACTGGAACGCGGCAATGGCGGCATATCCTTGTGGAGTCTCGTCTACTGTTTTGGAGCTGTTAAAGAGACATTCGAATGCCGTTTCTGGCTACAACTCACGATTTCTGGTAAGAGAACCCCATCGGTCCTCTTCGGGAACGACTTCAACTTTTGGCTTTGCGCGGGTGAACAATCCTTTCATCCACCTGAAGGCCCAGCTCCCTGGCATACATTAGGAGATTTGCTTCCAGCGGCAGGAAACAATGCTTACATCTGGTTGGACTCGGTGTCCCTGCCTCAACGTCCTTGACGAGTCCTCTGTCGGAACTTATGCCTGTGCTAGGCCGAGCGAGTTCAAATTCAGCTTTCTCATCGCCAACAGTTTCCTCTACATTCTGGTCCATGTTTCTCACACATTGGATGACAGGAGCAACGGGCAAAGCACAGAAACAGGACGCGCACTTTCAATGGGAATCCATCGTTATACAAGAACGTTACTCTATTCGGTAAGCGGTGCAACTCGAATATTGCCTGCTCCAATGGCTTCTCCGCTTTCGCGGCCTCGCATGTCTGTGCTTGCTCGTGCGTTGTTTAGAGCTGGCTGTTGACCGGTATCATGCAGCTAACGATCAGCTGATAGTGCATGGGTCCATAGACTTGGTGGAGGCTATGCATGATTTCGCCCCGAATCACGTCACATCCTTCTGCGGCACCTCCCTCGCGATAACCTTTCCCGTGCTTTTCTCGTTCAGAGTGTACATGTGCGTCCTTTTTGTCTCATCATATCTCGAGCTGACCACCACACAGGTTATGCTTGATTTACTCCCCTTGTCGTCTTTCGGGATCCGCACAGTCTTACCATTCCAGTGGTCTGCGGCGGGCTGGCGACTGTCAGCTTTCAAAAATCTCGTGCTGGCTTCTCCAAGATAGCTCACAATGTTTTGCAAATCCACTGGTGCTCGTCTCACACCAGACTTCGAAGACACATCTTTCGGCGAAACCTGTAAGGGGTGCCTCAGTATTCGACTCTCAGAAGCACTAGTGTTAGCTGGCGGCAGGAAAGCTGGGCCGTATTATGCTCTAGCCTTACCTCAAGTTGGACGACTTCGTCCGACTGTTCCCATTGCGCAGTCATTTCTGTCATTGTTGAACGATATTCGTTCAGGTGTCTTGAGAGTTGGCCAGTCAGAAGTGCGGACGGAAACGAGGCTTTTACGTCTGAGAAAACTCATTACTTGCACGTTCGTCCTGCCACAAAGGCTCAGAAAGCCTGGCGGCCTCTCGGCGTTAAGTTTTCAAGGCAAACAGGCAAACATCCACTATCACCAAGCGATGGCGGCTCGAGTAGGGGTGACATGCGGGCTGGATCTGGAGCTACAACGCCATGTACGACACAAAAGTAACCAAATTTGGCCAGCCTTGTTCCATTGTGGAGAGCTCTACACACCATGAGTTGGAGAGGCTGATAATACTTCTCAGAGCCTCTGGGCTATGCGGACTGAGGCATTTCTGCAACATGCTTTCACGACAGGACCTTATGTGAATGGCTCGAAAGACACAAAGCTAGATCTCAGGATGACCATTCTCCGCATCTGATTGTCCAAGATGGCGCAAGAACAAATGGAAGCAGACATTACGGCTCATGTGTCATGGACAAAGCAGAGCAGCAAGCATGCAGGAGAAAACGATGCACCAGGCAATGCCGACGATCTGTCGG
Source organism: Pseudocercospora cruenta (assembly GCA_013365205.1). Taxonomy (NCBI): domain Eukaryota; kingdom Fungi; phylum Ascomycota; class Dothideomycetes; order Mycosphaerellales; family Mycosphaerellaceae; genus Pseudocercospora; species Pseudocercospora cruenta. The sequence continues at coordinate 68,575 of JAASFE010006094.1, forward strand.
CTACTCAGAGCAACGACGACGACCAGCGCAATCCTTGTATGCAGGCTCTTTGGGAGAAGACCAGTTGCAAAGAGCTAGAAGTGCCATACAAGTACCAAAGCGTGTCTGTCTTAATCGTGCATTGGGCATCGTATCTCGACGAAGATCTGAAATGCGAGCAGGAGGTAGGTCGAAAACACTGCATGACTGAGTCTAAAGCGCTGACACGGCGTAGTCGAAAGAATTACATGACTTGTTTGAGAAGAAATTCAACTTCAAGTCTAGAATTCTCAAGTTAGACAGCGACAGAGATCCTCAGCGACAGCTACGATATGGTCTGGATGGCTTGGTGCTGGATCACGATGGACCATGCCGAAGCAACCTTCTTCTCGTGTATTATTCGGGCCACGGAATGTACATGGTCGACGAAGGTCTATTCATCAAAGGGCTAGTACAGAAACATAAGATTAGAAAAGCTCTTGCTGACTTTAATTCAGAGTTGAGCAACATAATCCCAAGAAGCCGTCCCGACACCCGTACCCACCGCACGTGAGCTGGAAAGAAGCCGAAAAAGCTTTCGAAAACACTTCTGCCGACATATTGATGATCGTGGATTCGTGCTACGCCGGTAGCCTTTTCAAAGATGGAGTCCAAGAAGACCGATCTTGGGAAGTCCTTGCCGCATCTGCAGCAGACGAACTCACACCTATTCCAGGTCCGGAGTCGTACACAAGAGTGCTTATCGATTGTTTGAAGGCTCGAATCGAGAATCAGCCGGACGAACTCTTCACCATATGCCAGCTTCATCACGACATGCAAAAGCAGCGCAACACAGACAAATTCGTCTATCGACCTAGACATGGAGTCAACAATCGCTACATCAAGCTCGCCCGCCTAGACTCCAAACCAGCAAGCACAGTACCTTCATCATGCACCAAGGAATCAGCCTCGTTAACACTTCGTTTCTCATTCCGAGACAAAACCTTCCTCGCAGAAGACGAAGTCGAGAAAATGGCCAAATTGATCTCAGAAGGTGCTTCGAAAGCTGATTTGGGAATCAACAAGATCGACTGGGTGGAGTTCAAGCAAAGAGATCCTTCACCTATGATCAGGTTTCGAAGACTGTGTGTAGCTGTCAAGAATGCTCAGCGGCTTTGGAGGGGTAGAGCGGCGAGAGATCGACTCAAACGTGAGCGAGAGGAGGATGGACAAGGACAAATGCTTTCGCCGAAGAGAGTAAGGACTGGGGATTCTTCATATTTGCAGACGGATAGGTTTGGAAGGTTGTCGCCTTCGCCTTCGGATCAAAGTGGGAGGGAATCGCCAGGTCTTGTGTCGTTGCAAGGAAGTGCGGAGTCGTAGGTTCCTTGGACATTGCTCTGGGGCATTCCCGAAAGGCTCCATGTGGACACTGTACATGAGCTTGAAGTTGAAGCTTTTCTTCGCTGCTGTGGTACCAAAAGCTTCGTGCTGTCAGTGAGTCTCCCTCAACTTGGAGGGACTGAGCATATTGCTTTTGCCGCGTTTCGATTATGCGGACCGAATAGCGAGTGTACGCTCAGACTGTTCTCAGAAGCCCACTGCCGGACCCGTCTGGCTTGCATTCATCTTCTCTCTCAAAGCTCCAAGGTCATCGAGACCCCTAGGTCCGACATTCTCCCTCTTGGCAATGCTTGCTATAAGAGGCCAAACTTTTAGCTGTTGGCCGGTATAAGTCACCCCAGATAATACAGCATCTGACTTACCAATGCTTTCCCCAGCCTCGACTCTGCGACAAAGCTCCTCAGGGTCGAAGTCGGCATCAAGAGCGTTCTCATGAAATGCCGGAGTCTGCATCATAGCCGTAGCTTCTTCAGCGGTCTCAAAGTTGTCATATTGAGTCTCGATCTGATTGCCATCGGGGTCCTTGTAGTACATCGAAGTTGTCGGGCCGTGGTTCTACTCGCGGTCAGCTGTTCATGCTGCCCATTACATCGCTGAGCGGGATGTCTCACCACACACCAGCCTGGTGTGATACCCAGTGCTTTGCGCTGTTTATATGCTGTGCACAAGTCCTGCAGGTTGTCGAAGGTGAAGGCGATGTGTTCAAGACCGCTAGTGCTACCTGTATTGTCTCCGAGATTCGGGTTGCTGAGCAGAGCAATTCGGTGATGTTCACCGTCGTATGTGATAAATGCCATTCCTTCATTGGCGTAGACCTGCATTTTAAAGTTTCATGGTCAATAGATGTCCCAGCAATGAGTTTACTTTACAAGAGTGACTCTCACGGAATGTCCACCAAGAAATGTCTCGTAATACCACTTCATCTTGGCGAAGTTGTTGGTGCGTAAGACGATGTCAGCTAGCTTTGAAGGAGAGATGATTTTCTGGGCATTGCCGTTTGTCGCCATTCTGGTAGGTTGTTCCGCAGTATAAAATGCTGTCTAGTCTGTGCAGCGTTCGTGTTGATGGCGACGAATTTCTGATGCGCTTTATATGCAATGAACGTGTTTCGGTTCAAGGTGAGAGCTGGGTCATCTTGTACAGGTTCGAAGGATTCCGCAGTGGATTAAGGCTTACTACTAAAGCTCTTGTCGATCACCCTGCAAGACCCCGTAGCGTGTCACCGAGAAAGCTACAGCAAATGCTACTCTAGCCTTGCTCATTTACAGCTCCTGCTCAGGACTGCTCGGCTTCGGTGGTGAATCTCGGCGAAATGGCTACGTCGGTCAGCTTGATATCGATCGCATTGTATTGTGTAACCAAAGTCTATATTGCTGCCGAATGCTGGGTCAATCCCGAAGCCGAAGGCGGACTGCTGTGTAGCCAGCGGAACATGGTATCTCCGAGGACAAGACGAATTCCAGACGATGTTGACTGGAGCGAAGGCGTGCTTCAACAAGCCCTCACGATTCCAAGCTGATGAACTCTTTAATCGTATACTCAATAGCTCTGGCAACTTCTTCACCCTCTTTCCACACTTGATCGTGCGTGCCTTTCAATTCCAGCAGATTCAGTCTTCGGTCTCCAGATTCGGTGAAACCTTGCTTCTGAAGGGAGCTTAGCATAAGCTCTGGTTGCTCCCATTCTACAAGCTCATCCTCTCGAGAGTGTGCAATGACCATCAGCTTCCCGTCTTCCCAATTTGACTTGTAGTCGCCTTGTGTTGGACTCGCGGCAGCCCAACCTTGCTCGCTTGTTCCGAAAGCCGCCTCAGTGAAGTTGCGGTATAATGACTGATTGAGCTTGTCATGATACTTCACCAAAGCCGGCAGATCGTATAGTCCCTCAATCCCACAAATGGCCAGTGGTGGGACCACATTCAGTTCCAGCGCTTGAGTTGACTGGTAGTTGACTCCCCAGTAACGCTTCATCGCCACCTGCATGACCAGACATGCTCCACAAGAATGCCCTACCAAGATGTAGCGATCCTCGAACCGATACGTCTCCTGAAGATGCAGAATGGCGCTGAGCACATCGTTTATATGGTCAGGATGCATGGCATTTCTTGCCGGATCTGCTGGGTTTGAAGGATCTGTCGGATGCCATGACGCGGGCGAAAGGCGATAGTTGATCGAGGCAAAACCAGCAATGTGATCCAGCTCAGGAGACTTCAACAGTATATCTTGAGCTTTATCGAAAGTTGTCGCTGTCTGTTCTGGGTCGAACCAGGCTCCACCGTGCACATAGACCACCCATATTCGGGATTGGTCGTTCGAGCTTGTTGGCTTCGGAATGCATGTTTGAAGAGTGTTCAGCTTGGAGTCGTCGCTGTAGTGGATGTCCTTGCGGAACTGCGGCCAATCGTCTGATACACCCATCCTAGCCGGGCGCGTTCGGAAAAGTTGTATGTCCGGATGCTGCACAGTTTAGTATTCCTGGCTGCGAGTGAGTTGAAGAGAGCGCGGCGTGGATTGGACACCAGTCTGTCTAGTCACGATCTCGTCCGATGGAAGCGAGAAGAAAAGGATGCGCATTGAGTACGAAACGTTACGACTATCTCGAAATTGATTGGGATTGATAGAGCAGTAGCGCGAGTTCTGGCCGGGCCTTCGTACAAGCAATGGCGAAGACGCTAGCAGGAGAGCTCAGAAGCTCAAGGTTGCAGGCTCATGCCATTCCGCCTACCGCTGTTCCATTCTCATGGCTGACAGCTGGGTGTATTGAATGTATGAAAAGGCTGTTTCTGAGCAGTCGTTGTTTGATGAAAGAGTCAATGCGGTCGGGAGTTCAATCGACAACTTCCATGCGCAGAAGCGGTCAAGACTCGTCATTCGCGTAGCGCGTGCAAGGATGTGCCTGTCGAGTCGGGCCACTGTGGTGTTGGCAGTCGCGATCAAGATTCAACGTCATCATGCGCCTCTGTGGCAGCTACAGTCCGACTGCTCACTTCACGCCCGCCTCCTGCCTGCTTTTCAACGCTTGAGAGTCTGCAGTAGTCATATATACTGACGAGCATTTCGCCTGCAACACCCTCACATGCTAAGACATTAAGCAGCATTCTTGGCACCTCCATCGCGGCCGCCAGCAGCCTCCACATCGTTCAGGCGTGCTCTTGCTCTTGGGCATCGCCGCTGCGCCATCCAATCCGCCCTGAGTTCACTTCCTGGCAGGCCCCACCATCAAACTCTCTTCTGCCTCGTCCAGGGCCAGGACCAGCATTCGACACTCAGCACACTTCACAGCCTTCGACAGCCCGACCTTTTAAAGAGAAACCTAATTCCGTCTGCCTACTTGGACTGAACAACAACATTGTCACATCTCTTTTGCACCACACCCTTATCGGCTGCTTGGCCGTGAGCCAACATGAGCACCTACGACGGCTACGACGACGAGCCGCGTCGCTACCGCAGCGTGAGTTGAAGATGACTTTACCGCACCGATGAACTGCCACGCTGACTTGTCGCTACCAAGGTTCGCACCCGACCACGTGACAGAGACGAGCCGGACTACGTGCGCGAAGAGACGTACATTGAGCGAGGAAAGGGCCCAGGACCACGAGGCGCCGAATTGGTCTACCGCGGCCGGGACGATAGCATTGAGGACATTCCACGAGACTTTCCTCCTCCAGGTCGCCGCAGCAATTACCGCGACTATGATGACTACGATGCACCACGTCGCACCAAGAGCGCAGTAGGCAGCAGGAGATACTCAGACGACTACGATGATGGGTACACCGACTATGCCGCTCCAGCTGCTGCCGGACGTCGTCGAGACCGCGGTCGTGGACATCGCGACGATCGTGGCTACGATAGTGATTACAGCCGCTCTCCACCACGCCGCCACGAACGCAAGAAATCAGGCGTTGGCGAGTTGGTAGAGTCTCTTGGTCTTGGTGGCCTTGTTGGCGGTGTTCTGGGTAGCAAAGACAAGGACCGTGATCGATCCCGCTCTCGTTCTCGAGGTGGCCGATCTGCTTCACGTGTCAGTCGGCGCGGTCACTCGTCAGACAGAAGTCGATCTCGCGGACCAGGAGGCAAGAACGGCAGCAGGACCGAGCGCAAATGGGCCCAAGCAGCTCAAGCAGCCATCGTCGCTGGTGCAGTCGAAGCCTTTCGCTCTCGCAACGAAGCAGGTCCTTGGACTGGCGACAAAGGCCGACGCATTGCCACTGCTGCTCTCGGTGCTGGAGGTATCGATGGTCTGATCGACCGAGACCCAGAGAAGAAGTCAAAGCGTCACTTGGCTGAAGCTGTCATCGGTGGTCTTGCTGCCAACAGACTCGCCAATGGACCGCGCTCCAAGTCTCGCGGTCGCGGCATCGACTCACGCGACGTCTCTCCTGACAGTCGCGCCCCACGCTCTCGAAGCCGCAGCATTATCGATCGGTTCCGTGGACGTTCCCAATCTCGCGGCCGTGCTCCGTCCGAAGGAGGAGGTGGAGGTAGTGGAGCCATTAAAGGACTGGTTGGTGCCGGTGCCCTTGCCGCAGCTGGAAAGGCTGTCTATGATCGGGTGAGATCCAAATCTCGCAAGAGACAATCCCGATCCCGCTCGTCTAGTGCAGACTCGTATGTGCCTTCCCGCCGCCGTGCCCGTGATAGGCGCCGCTCACCTCGTTCAGATACGGGTACAGCCCGGACCGACGGAGATTCCGATCAGGGAGGTCGCGAAGTCGCTCGCGCTGGTAGTGCCAAAGCCAGCACCATTGAAGCTGGAGGTGGCGGTGCTATGACGCGAGGACCGCCCAACAGAGGAGACTCCAACGACTCCAGCGATAGTAGTTCTACCACTGACATGGAAAAGACTCGGAAGCATATGCGTGGCAAAGAGTTGATCACGGCTGGTCTCGCTACCGTCGCGACCATCCATGCAGCTCATGGTGTTTATTCAAGTATGGAAGCTCACGAAAAGAGACATCGCCTCGTCCAAGAGGGTGAAATGAGTCCTGAAGAAGCTCGGAAGAAGCAAACGAAAGCTTGGATTCAAGATGCTGCAGCTGTTGGTATTGCCGCACTGGGTATCAAGGGTGCTTTCTCAGAATGGAAGGAAATGAACGAGCAGAGGTATTGTTTGACCATTCCTAGATTGATGTACCTATGACTCGTGCTGACCATCGCTCTTTCCACAGGCGCGAAATTAGCGAAATAGAAAAGCGGAAGACTAACCGTCGGAAGAAGCGGATTGCCCGTGAGAAGCAGGAGGAGCGAGACCGACATGAACGCATGATGAAGATTCTGGAGCGCAACCCACAGCTCGCTATGGGCTACAACATGCAACAGAATGGCTACATGCCGTCAAATTACAAACCCTCTCCTGCCGCCGATCAGAGTGGAAACCCATATGCTTCCGCTGGCGGATACTAGAAGGATCTCGACCGGAAGTATGATCGGCGACTTGATGCAGAAACAAGCTCAGTTCAAAGCTCAATTCACGATTGGGATCCATTCGGTCGGCCTCGGCGCGATTAGCTACCTTCCTGGCTCTTTCATTTTCTCCTTTGGCCCTTCTTGCATTTTCCAGCAACATTGCGACTTCAGGCAGCACGACCCCAATACGACAGACACACGATGGCATGAGATGATGAAATTGGCGTAGAGCACGGTAGATGGATACGGAGAGCTGCATGAGATACCAGGCGGACACCAGACAGCTGCATCATGTATCTGCGCTGCTATGAATATATGAAATAGGAAGAAGTAACTTGAGAGGCTGGTGCCTCTCGGCGTTGATAGCTTTGTATCGATGCTTTTGAGAAGAAACTCCACGACATCACCGACTTTGCTCATAATCCAGCCCTCAAAGCACTTTCCAAGAAGGCAGCACCGGACACTACTCCATCCACAATCTTGATCCTCTTTCCCTGTTCCTCTCCAAGCAGTTCAACACAAGCCTCCCTCACCGTCCCGTCCATTCCACTCATCCCCGCACAACCAAGACAAATCGCCTTCGCCCCAGCTTCCAACAACTTCTTCGTCGCAACCTTCATTCTCCTATCAACTTCCTCCTTGGGCGCCGTATGAAGTTCATTAGCATTAAGCCCAGTCGTTTGAGTACCAATATACCTCTCACTCGTCTTCGTCCCCAACAATTCCTGAATCGCTTCATCTAGAATCTCACTCCATTGCGACCCTGTAGACACTATTCCGAAGGAATCGTAAGTGTTCAAAATTTGGAGTACCGTGGCGATTGAGGATTCGAAAATTCCTGTTATGGGCTTTTGAGGCAGTTTTGATTCTAGGAGGGCTGTACGGAGTTGAGGGACTAATGGGTGTTGGGAGTAGCAGCATATGAGGAATGCGTCGTAGTCTTGGAGTTTGCTTGTGAGGGTGGGTAAGCAGGCTTCTGAGGAGATTTGGGCGTCGGATTCGTTGTTTATGCTGGGGACGCCGGAGGGGGCGGTGAAGTATTCGAAGGTTGTCTGAAAGGGATTTTTGTTAGTTGGAGTTCTTTTTTTTTTAGAGATTCGTGGTATGCTCACGTTTCGATAGTGTAGTTTGTCTACGAGTGGTTTTAGGCCTTCTGTCATCGCTGCGGTGGTGTTCGGGTTGATCACCAGGACTTTTTTCTCGTAGTTACTCATTTTTGGTGTATAGCTGCTTTTGTCGTCTTTTGTATCCCTTTGCTTTTCCTGCGTGAGTGAGTACTAAGTGGAATCGTGAGAAGAAATGACCGCGAGCTGCAGCTTGAGGTTTTTAAGCTCTGCCTTCTCCACTTTGTATTCCAGCCAACTTTTTGGTCACCTGAGGCTCAATGTTTTGGCCGTTCAGCCTCTTCCCACTCATTGCGAGATGGAGTGACCAGGCTACGTGCTCAAATGGCCGTAGTTCTCCACGAAGACAAAAGCTCAGCATCGGGTCAATGGCTTTAGCGTCTTCCATTGCATGCCAGGGTAAGAGATGTGACGGCAATCCCATATCAAACGACAACATCCATCACAGCGGAGAGACCGCACAGCCATGGCAACGTTGACCAGGTTGTTGTTGTATCTGTTTGTGACTCCGGATTTTCACATGCATGTCGCAATCTATCTCGAGACCAGACGAGAATTAGGCGATTCCAGCATTCGAGTGCCTGAGGTATGAAATTTGTAATTTTACTTTCGCGGAAGACAACGGTCCGCTTCGCGCACCGCAGCTAAGCCGCTGCGGGATTAGATTCGAACTCTGCGGAGCCAAGGAATACTCTCTACCAATCAACGCGGGGAATGCAGGAATCGCCATTCTCGTCTGGGCCGTTTCTGTCGGGTTTTGGGCACTTTGCATATAACTTTTGTATGAGAGAACATATTATCCCTAGTTCTATCAACACAACGACCATTTCCCACGGTGAAAACTTCCCTCCGCAGCGGAAAGGACTTTCTCCGCATCGCTGTTTTTTTCGCGAAGTTTTGCGAGCACGAAATTGGGTACAAACATGTCCTCGTCGTATCGCACGCGTCGCGTTACCCGTCAGGTCGAAGCAACAAACCAATCGCGCACATCAACAACACTTTCTACCTCCGCAACAAGCCATTCTCCGTCCGCAGCAGAATCGTCTTCGACCGCTGCGGCAAGACGTATATCCGAACGCTCCTACAGTCGCCAGTCTAGATCATCCAGTCTCTCGAGTCTTACGTCCCATGAGCATTCCGATAACGAGAGTACGGAAGACGATGACCTCGCCCAACGCTTGAACCTTCGTATAGATAGCAGTACAGACACAAGCAGCGATGAGCAAGTCCGCAGCGGACAGCGCGGGCCCCGCCGGCAAGAGAAGGAGAAGTATCATGAGGTTAGGCGGAAGATTCGAGACAACAACCTTACCATGGCAAAGGTCGTAGCATACTGGGCTGGCAATCCACGGAATAAGAAGTACGTGAAGCGGCTCAATCTGCTATCTGAGGTGCTCAATACTGAGCTCCGCAAATCAAAACGGGTCGCGCTGTCTGGTGGTGAAAACAGCAAGATCATTCGTGATCTTGATCGACTTATTGGTAAGAGCTTGTATGGGCAATGGCGGAAGACTATACGTTCGAGGGCGGACCTACCAGAGCGCCCTGCGGGAGACGCATATGCCGCTGCGGCATTGGAATCCAACAATGGTTTCGATGAAGAATTCTCCATCGAGCATTTCAAAGATGCACACCAGGTCATCCGTGACAAGGCCCCTGCGTGGCATGCATTCGCCCGCAGCGCTCTTGTTGGCAAGCGCAACAAAGTCCCAGATGACCTAGACGCACGAGTGTTCATACTCACCGCCTTTGTCCTCCACGCTCGTGCCCGAAACAAGTCTGACTGGTTTGCGAAGGCGTTTGGTCGGTTTTTGCTGTTGAACGGAGTCAAGCGGAGAGCACTCGATGTGCTGTCGGGGATTGGCTTGATCGCTGCGCATACGGCACTCTATGAAGAGGAAAAGCTTTCCAGAAGCCAGCAGAAGGTAGCAGCTGAATCGCAGAAACCTTGAATCTCGCTCATTCCCGTGTAGGAGAGACTCGTCGGCCTGGCGCATGATGTTATGTGGTATGTAGTCTATGATAACATCAATTTCCAGGATACAGTACGAGACCAAACTGTTGCCAACCAGACTGTTATGCGAAACCTGACGACTGCGCTCCTTGTACAGTTTCATCCTAGCCTTGGTCTGGGTCCGGACAATGGTCTTTGTATCGACGATTTCAAAGCGGATACTCGCCTTGACGCTGCGGAGATATGCAATTCCGCTGCGCTCGGAGAAGATGACTGGTCTCGGAAGCTCTCTATGTATCACATGCACAAGGCTATCATGACAATATTTGAGAACGAGCTTGCTCCAGTCGCAGAGGATCCCCGAGTCAAAGCACTCGCAGCATGGCCTAGCTGCGAACAGTTAGCTGTCTGGCAGACATCGTTTTATCCGCTGGGTGCTATTCGTCACAGCGAAAGTACTATTGACGGGAACGCTGCGGTCCAAGAGGACATTATGCTGAGCAAACTGCGCCTGGATCCGGAGGCTCACTTCCTTCTGCGTTTGTGGCTTTTCTTTGGGGATCAATGGTCGGTCCAGCGGATGCGCAGCAACAAGAGTGAGAACCTCGAAAGTCACAGGGCATTCGAGCGGCGGGATTGGATGATGCCCGTTGCGGGACTCTTCCATACCGCCATGAATCTATGTTATACCTTGGTCCGTCTCTTCTGGTCAATCAGCCATGATTGTGGCTTTGAACACAGCATCCTAAACGACAAACTGGCGTTCAGTGCCAAAGGTCTGACTGAAAAGAAGCCGAAGTACTATCTTTTGCGTCCCGTTGCGCTCCATGGATATGCCGCAAGGATCATCGCATTGCTCGTTCAACAGATGTATCATGCTGAGTATTTCCCCAAGGATTCTCCACCTGATTTCCACGATCTGAAGGCGGTTGCACCGGTTGTAGCGACCCTCAGTGCAGACGAATATCTTCAATTTCTGGATAATATCTATGACGGCCATCTGCAGCCTTCTGCTTGGTTGGAGAAGGAGTGGGAGTTCTCACATGGCGGTCCTCCACCAACAACACTTCTTTCTCCGCAGCAAATGCGTCGATCCCCGCTGCGGCCAGACGCTCCTCCGCGCAACGAACCACGAACCCGCGACCCAGCCCAGACCATCCTCAACCGGCGTCTTCACATTACTGAGCTCTGGTTGACACTCCGACAAGCCACACGGAACATGGACATTGGTCATATCGAGCGTCTCCTACCACAGCTTGCTGTAGTCTTTTTGGGTGCTGGTCAGTACAATTACGGCCGCGAGATGCTACATCTTATCTGGTTACTGAAAGGCTCTTGTCCGCGGCTCCGCCGCGCCATTCTAGCTGGAGGTGTCGTAAATATGACAGGCAAAAGCGGCAAAGGAATTGCGGTCGACGAATTGTTGGAGTTGATCAACCTTCGGTACAAGAACGACATGCGAAACTTCAAGAATTCGACACACGACGTAACAGAAACATTCGATCGCGTGTCGTATTCGACATTCGCTGCGATGCAGGTCAACAACGCGATTGAGAAGGAGTTTGGGGTCCGCAACAGCACGAACCATTCGTACAAGGACGCAACACATGACATCTGGGGACTCTCTACACGCTTGTTTGCTTCCCACCGCAAGGCACATCAGCAAGTCCGCAGCGGAGAACCGCCCGCCCTAGTTGATCCATATCAGCTGGGCATCGACAAAATCTACAAGGAAGTGCAGGATTTCAATGCCAAATACCCGCGCAAGAGCGTGGCTGTGGCCGTTGCCCCTGATGTAGACTTGGACATGCACGGTACTGGGCTCGATAATGAGCAAGATGCGATGTTTGACGGTGATAATGAAGACATAGTCTTAGATATATCCAACCCAATCGCAGTTTAGTCATGTGATGTCCATTTTGGGAAATTCCATGCGAAGATTTGGTGTTTATTTTGACCTCAGAATCTATTCCATTCACGTTCTATATATCCGTAGCGGCCATTGTCTTCGCCGCAGCGTGTCCAGGCTGTTCCGCCGTCCGTCGAAACCTGGCAACTTGCTCATAATCACATATCGGTCCACTCCACCGCCCGTCGAAGCCTAGCAACTTGCTCATGATCACATATCGGTCCGCCCCACCACCGAAGGACCTTGAGAATGACATCTTGACCATTTATGCGGCCATCGTAGACCGCCGTGACGGTGTTGTTGGTCTTAGGTTTCTAGACGAAGTAAGAACGAGGAGGTTCGATCTGGTATTTGCCGCAGTCGCTGGCTACGACGTTTGGGATCTGCCGCTCGGCGCCGTATTGCGTAGCGAGGGCCATGATGCTAAAGAGCAATTGGGAAATGAGAAAGAGCTATAAGTGGCATTTTATACATGGCAACGTGGCGGGATTAATGGGCTTCATTGCGGGATCAGAGAGATGCCGCAGCGGGCAGGATTGGTGGCAGAACGCCTTTTTTTGTGTTGTATTCATGGTATCTGGTGGTATCCCCTCATCACCAGATGAGCATCGGTATCGCTTCGAAAACATCAATCATGCCGCAGTACTCGCCAGAAACAGTCAAAAATCCACCAACTCCATGTCGCTTTTGGTCGGGAAAAGAAGAAAAAACAAAAACATCAGAAAGTCGCATTCTCCTCCGCCGCATTACCAGTCATACCCGCAGCGGGCTCTTCAAACTCCGCAGCTACTCTGCCTTCTTGCCATAGTACCACTCGCGAGCCTTGCTCATGCTCCGGTCCCGCATCCAACGACGGACAAGCGCCTCGATCTCCTCATCCACGATGATGTTGGAAGGCGGCAACTGAGGATAGAGATCTGAGATCTCAGTGCGAGAGGCCCGGCCAGAATAGCAGACCTGGCGGCCGAGATGATACAAGGCAGCCCAAGACTGCATACCATTCTCAAAACGCGCCTTGTTGATGCCCTTCAGCATGGCGTTGAAGTTCCCACCTGTGCCGTTGCGGAAAGCCTCGATGATCTTGCGGAGCCCGCAGGCGTACTTGCGCCATCTCTCCTCCCATTCCTTGCGCTTAGCTTCGTCTGGGTCGAACACCGCCATGCGGCGCAATGTCTCCAGGACGTTGAAAGCACGATGGAAAATGCTTACATCGAAGACAAATGCATCGTTTACACGCTCCTTGATCTCCTGTAGAGTAGACTGGCGGAGTAACCAGTCACAGCGGCGGTTTTGCTTGCTGCTAGCGCAAGGGTCACACTGCTGCTGTCGCTTGCCTTTGCTCTTCTTGCACACCTCCTCGGCATCCTTCGGACTAAGGGTGCCATCGCAGATGTCCTTCAGACAGCGGTTGCAGGGCGGATGCGGGGCCATCAGATCAGGTCGACCCTCGAAGCGCAAGGGAAGGTTGTGAGTACGCTGAGAGATGGGTGCATCGGATGTTGGTGACTGTTCATCAGAACCCTGACCGCTCTGCGGACTGGTCACGTTCCGCAGCGGAGTACCCGTATAGGGAGTGCGCGGTCCACCACTGCCGCCACTGCCACCACTGGCATGGATGAAACTCTCACTCCGAGCTCGGTTCTTGTCACGCGCCAAGATCTGCTCTTGCGCGCGCACCCCTGGGTCCTGCGACCGAGCCGCAGCGGCCGCAGCGTTGGCCGTAAGCATCTCTTGTGTGAGCTGATCATTCGGATCTGCGCCAGCGAAAGTTGGTGGTGAAGACGAATGTGAAGGAGCAGGAGCACGAATTTGGACAAAAGGTCCCTGCTGTTGTGGACTGCCTCCACCCATGATAGTGCTGCCGCCAGGAGTAGTTGGGTTAACTCCGCCACTGCCACCACCACCTCCGCCACTAGCACTACCACCACCGCTAGGCGAGAGTGACGTATGTCGAACACTCTCGACTATCCGGTCGATGTTGTCGAAGACGTCACCACCTGAAGGAGATCCTGAGCCAGTTCGCGCATTCCGATCAATGGCGTCACGTCGAAGATCGAATTCACCAGTAGTGTTGCCCATGCGAGGCGGAGGTCCATGTGTACCGCGGCGGAGATTCATCAGATTGTTGCGGTATGCAGAGTCGACAGTCTGGCCCAGGTTGTGGGCGTCTGCATATTCTTGAACGGTGAGGATGTTGCCCTGCATACTCTCACTCGCACTGGTACGGGTGTCGACCCAGCCGCGTTCGTAGTCGTGGTTCAGACGATGACGAAGCTGGGAGTCACTCTCACCAGGCCAGCGAAGCGCATTCTCGGCATCGTTGATAATCCACTGGCAAGGGTAGAGCCAGCTTGGTTCGGAGGGAGCTAGTGGCCGCGGCGGAGGTGGTGGATTGAGCCGCGGAGCGCTCGTCGGAGGTGGCGGACGCTGATTGATAGATGTGAAGGAAGGAGAGACGAATTCTCCCGACTGAGGAGGTGGCTGGCGCGAGTACTGAGGTCCTGAGCCGTAGCCAGTCGTGACAGGCTCATTGGGACCAGGACCAAATCGTGAAACTGGCTCCAAGCGACGACCGCCACGACCACTGCCGCGACCGCCGCCGCGCTCGCCGCCGCCGCCTAGGCCCCAGCGATTGTTAGTGTTGCTGTTGTCGTTGCCGCCGCCTAGGCCGAAGCGACTGCCGGTGTTGTTGTTGTCGTTAGACATGATGACCGCAGGAGCAAGTCAGAGCTGCGGGCGAGTGTTAGGCCGCTGCGGGAATGGTCAGGTGGGATAGCGGACCAGAGTGGAAGCTGTCTTGGTTGGTTGTGGAAGGTGTTGGAAGTGGTGAAGGGTGCTAAAGGTGGTTGAGGGTGGTCGAGGTTGGTTGTTGGTGTGTGGAAGAAGAAGTCGAAGTTCAGGTGGAAACGGTGTTCTTTTAAAGGGCGACAACGCGTCACCAACCCGCGCACGGACGATTTCGGAAGTGAAGTTTGGCAGCAAACAGCCACGTGCAGTCACAATCCAGGCTGCATGTGACAGAACCGCGTCATGCTTGCGCCGCGCCGATGAGTCAGAAACTGCAAGTGAAGGCTGGAAATGAGGGTGGAAATGAAGGTATAGTTCAAGGTCTACTATGGATCTGCTACACCGAACACTTGTCTCGCCCGCTCCGGGACACCTGCATTCCGCTGCGGACGTCCAGAAGGCGATGCATGGTGCCGCTGCAGCTGACCAAAATGGCGCATATCTTCGACTGGCGTTTTTGGTTGAGCAGGCTGTTTGCGACGACGATTTGACGACGAAGGTGTCTTCGCCTCTGACACCGATTGTGAATTGGGTGTGCGAGGACGACGGCGTTTCGATGTAGGACTCGCCGTCTGCGCACGAACTGCGGGCATTAGCTCCTCCCCTGCGGACAACTCTAGCTCCGCATCGGCTGGGAGCTCTGAAGCATATCCAGAATCGAAGCTGGATATTACTGATCTTGGTGGTCCTATCAGGCCAGACATTAGATGAGCAGCACTGCTCTGGACATCTGGTTGACGTTGTCCTTGCAGATATTTATCGATTACTGCGGATCCACCCTGTACTGGACTTGAGCTGCCATCTGGATTGGAATGAACCGCTGGTATAGCTCCTCCGCTGCGCATTTGGACATCCCCGCAACTGGCCTTCTCCCGAGCCTCGAGTGTATTCTTCATGAGCGCCATCTTCCTCAGGTCACTGATATTGCCGCTCTCTGGAAGTTTCTTTTGTTGAATTCGACGCTCTTGACCAGCTACAGCAGACGCCGTGGCATTCATACTCTCGACCTGAGCCGACTGGAGATATACTCGACGCTCTTCAACTGACATTCGATCTAGCATCTCCTTCTTCGCAAGCTCCGCAGCGGCCGCTGCCTTGGACGCCGTGGTCTTTGCATTGTACGCGGTCCTATGTGCACGCCATTTGCTGGTTACATCTTCATGGATATACTTCATGTACTGTACGAGGAGATTGAGCAGGGTGACAGATTCGCTTCCGCTACGATCACCATCCGTCCCGCAGCGCGAATCTGCAATCCCGCAATCGACGAAGTCGAGCGACTGGTCACCGCATTTCCAGTTGTCGAGCAAATACCCAACCTGGTGCTTCGTTCTCCTACCAACAGTAAGCATGTCCAGCTTGTTCCTCAGCATGGCTCCATCGAATGCGTCCCAGTTCATGCCGTCATCTTGATATACCCGACAAAGGGCATACATCAACTGCTCGTCCATCAAAGCATTCCATGGCATTCGAAACCTTCGCTTCCCCGACGCGCGATACTCCAATACCGCAACACACCACTCCGTCAGCCGCAGGAATGCGAAACCTGGTCTCGAATTAGGCGTGGGTCGCGGGAGGGTGTTCAGAGTTACTGGTGGCATAGGCAGTTCATGCCGCATCTCTTCACAACACCGATTGCAACAAAACTCGCGTGGCACAGTTTCTGTCTTTTCAAGACATTGATCCTCGCCGAGATAGTCGTCCCACACTTTGCGGATACACACTGCATTCCATATTTCGAGTAGATCCTTCGGGACTGCTGCGCGACGTTCGGCATCAGCATTGGACCAGTGGCCACCGCGAACACGCTTGGTTCCCGTAGCGGATTCACCGTCCTCCGCATCGGTATGCTCCTCCTCTCGATCGCTGTCAAGCGAGAATTCGACATCCAAAGCAGCATGCAATCCCTCCTGCTGGACCTGGAACTTGCCCTTGCGGGCCACCCGAGGACCGCTGCGGACCTTGCTGGACTCCGCTGGTTGAGTCCGCAGAGTCTTTTTCCCGTTTCTCATCCAGGACGGCCAAAACACGAAGACTTCACTGCGAAGGTCGACAGGCTCCATGTTCCGACCAGCGCGACCGAGCCGCTGGCGAAGGTTCAAATGGTCATACTCCAACATCAAACCCCATTGTACTACGACCTGCACCATGCGGATGTTGACACCCACGCTGAGCGCCGTCGTGGCAATCATGATGCGGGTAATGCTGTTTACAGGACTGAATTCATCGTATCTGAGATTCTGATCGAAGGCAGGCACAGCTGATGTGTAAAACTGTACGATTTTGAGGACATTAAGACGAGGATTGGTCCCACTTCCCCAATGGTACTGGTTGTCTTGAGAAAGGTCTTTGGTCCGGAGTACCAGCCAGTTCCGAATGCGATTCATCAGGGCGATTACGTCTGGACGACTGTCGATGAAAATGATGGTCTTGGGTATCTCCGCAGGAGTCGCACGTTGCTCCGCAGCGGAGGAAGACGTCTCCGCATGTGACACTGGCGTGACTGCCTTTTCGATCACGAAGTACAACTGCCCATGGACAGTCTTGGTCTTGTCATCCAGCTCTTTGAACACATACATGTGATCGAGCCGGTTGATGCTGGTACGCAACAGAGCAGTATGATATGGTTCGGGCCCTACTTCATTGAATCCACCATTGGTCAGAATATGAGCCTGCGTTGGGGCATCCAGTGTTCCAGTACAACCAAACCACATACAATCCTTGCGGAGAAGTTGTCTTAGCTGCGCGACTGCAAGGAACTCCTCGCGGAACGACGCCCACTTCGATAAGAGGTGAATCTCATCAAACGACACAAGCCCAATCCGGGAAGAGGTATTTGGATCCTTCAAGACATCCTTGAAGTCGTTAGAAACAGCCTGCTCTGGGCCAATAATGATGTGATCATACTCGCCAGCCCTGATCTTGGAGAATAGGTCTGGATCCCGCTGCTTTGTCTCTGCTGTAACTAGTACGGGCTTGACGAATTCCCCTACGATCTTCGCCAAATCCGCACGCTGCTCCTCTCCAAGCCGACTCAAAGGCACAAGTTGAATCGCCGTCCATCCAGTGAGCACAGTGAAAGCTTGGAATATCAAACTCTTCCCAAGACCAGTCTTCGCGACCAATAGGACATCCTGTCGCTGGTAAATCAAAGCCCGCAGCACCACGACTTGGATCCGATGCGGGATTTTCTCAGCCCGCGTATCGGAAGGTGTATGCAACCTATTTAACATCCATCTCATTCCAGCCTCGATTACATCAAGCTGCAAATGGACCAAATCGGGATGATCGACCGTGTGGACCATAGCACGAATCGAATCGAGCGAACACAAATGAATCCGATCAATCATGAATCGGATAATGTCACTGGTATCTGTGCAGGCGGAGCCATCTGAGACCTCTGCGGGAATGCTTTGAAGCGCAGCGGACTTGGTGAGCTTGCTAGGCTGAAAGCTGTTCTGGATTCTCCGGCTCTTTGCAAGATGACTCCGCTTCTTTTGTGCAGTTGAAGAACCGAACCTCCCTGCAGATCGAACTTGACCCGCGGCGCTTCTCCCTGGACGCGGGAGCGGAGTTGTGTCAAGTATAATCCTATCTTGTAGGCATCTCTTACCAACGCGTAACTGCCTTGGTGCACCGAGGATGTTGGGCTGGATTACGGCCAAAGCTGGGCGAGGTGTTGCAAAGGATGGCTGAGGATGTTCTACGGATGTTTGCGGCATCGTGTTGCCCCGCTGCGGACTTGATCTGGGTCGTTGCGGACGTGGTTTGGTGGACTGCGGTCGAGGTAGGTGTTACGCGTTGGACTTATATGCATAGAGCGACGTACGATTTTCACACAAATGTAGGGCTACAGCATCGACGAGTAGGTTAGGATACGTCAAATTTGGCATATAGTCAGTTTCCGCAATTGCGCAGCGACGTACCGTGGCGGATTTCGCGATTTCCGACGTGTAGTGGTATAGTATCTATTGCTATCTGCTTACTCCTATTGTTTTAAATGCACGCGCACCAAATTCCGACAGAAACGGATCAGACCAGTAACAAAGAGTGTTGTGTGGTCTGTGCGGGAGTTTATTTGATGGGTGGCGGGGTTTGTGAAGTTAGTTGCGGGATTGGCAAAGTCTGTTGCGGAACACGTGAGTCTCAATCACGTGCAACACAAAAACTCTTTGTCACTGGTCTGAGTAGGAGATAGTGTCGCAATCAATTCGGACTAAACGCTGCCAGGCACTGCATGACCATGTTCCAAGTGTGGAAGTACGGTCGCTGGTGATCGAGCCTCGTCACATGTCGACACAATTACCACTCGTGATCGTGGATATTTCTTGAGGTGAGAAGTACCTGGGAGGCTGTTGGTTGCTTCCATGTGAAAGAGAGGGACCCTGACCCAAGAGGCTCTCGCTCCTGCGAATCATAGTTTGTACCACCAATAATGGTAGCTCGCGCATGAAACTGCCGCTGAAGGCAAAAGTTAGTTAGTTAGCGGCGTGTGGGCGTTCGTTTCTTCAACAAGATCCCTGAAGCGTGAACGTTGCTCTGTTGTTCGTGGTGGATACCCTGATACGCGTACAATTCAGCGACATCACCGTTCCGCACAACACTCGACGCACACCGGCGACCACATTCGCTTGCTGAGTAACCTTCGCCGCGACGCCCACTCAGCCCTCAGCTCGACCGCAAAAGTGCGCGTTGCGTAACGTAACGTTGGCGAGAGCAAGCTTAGACATTAGCAAAGTTTAGGTGCAATACACTGTTTGGTTGTTGGGGGACAAATTCCTAGCACGATCAGACATACAGTAGACCCAATGCGCGGCGCGAGGAGGACAGATATACGCGAGGGGCGATAGCTCCATGTCATCGGACGAACCAGGCCACCGGCGCAACCAGTCCGCCAATAATGCCATACCACTACAGAGCCTGAATCCTCATGGCACTCCTGGGCGGGCTGGTGGCCTTTCGAGGGAGGAATCGCATCGGAGAACACTCAGCGACAGAGGCAGAGAGTTGTTCAACAGGTCTGCAGGTCGCAGTGGAGGAGATTCAGACAGACGCAATGTCGCCTATACGCCCATGCGCGATGGCTCGCCCAGTCCTCCTTCTCGACAACCATTTTCTCCCATTGCATTCGTCACCACACCTTCTGGCGAACACGAACGTATTCCCGACGAAGACGACGAACAGCCGATGTCGCCTATCGCGGATCGAGGCGCATTCCAGTCAGCCATTGGGTTCGCGGGGCTGTCCTTTGGCTCGAGCCCTCAAGAAGAGAGCTCTTCGGAATCAGACGAGGAGGATGTAGCGCGCTTTCCGCGTGGGCAAAAGGGCAAAAGGGCGACGCTGGACAGTCTCCCGCCATTGCGCATCGGATCCAGAGATAGTAGCATGGAGCGCATGGTCTCAGTGGAGTTGGATGATGGGCCAGCATTCATATCTCCGGGCGGGCACGACGATGATGATACGCTTCCGCTTACGGACTCTTCGCGACTGCAGCCCGCGGCGGCAGCACGTCCGAGCAGTTCAGACGGCCAGCGACAAGAGCGAAATAGGGCTGGCTCAGGGCTGAGCCTCAGCGGGCTCAGTGTACGTTTCACTTCAGGCGGTGGCAGCAGCAATCGATCGAGAGCCAATTCCAGACTTGGCGATGATCTGGCGCAGACAGAAGCTGGATCCAGACTATCAGCCTCGGACATGAGCAGAACGACATCGAACCGGAAAAGCTCACATGCATCACTGTCACCTATGGAGTCGCCGTTGCAACGAACGGGAACTATGCTTCGGAAGATGTCACAGCGTGTCGTGAACGTCAGTAATGAAGCAGATATCCTGGACAGAGAACGACCATTGCCTCGAAAGCACTCGATCATTCAGGTACCTTCACAGCCACGCATCAGTGAAGCAGGAAGCGAAGGCAGGACTAGTGCTGCATTCGATGGTGCAGATCCACCAAAATCGCCAGCTAGCGAGAAAGGACCATCTTCAATAATTGAAGATGAGCCACCTGCGCTGCCCGTTATAGACAGAAATCCGCTGAGAGGAAAGTCTCTTGGGCTCTTTTCGCCTCAGAGCAGAATACGACAGGGTCTCTTGGAGTTCTTGGTTCATCCATTCGTGGAGCCTCTGATCCTGGTTTTGATCGTTGTTCAGACAGTCATATTGGCCATCGACAATGCGCCCAATGTGTACACAGACAATCGGCCACATGGTTGGGGAAACAATTGGACTGATTGGCTTCTCTTGGGTATTTTTGTGGTATATACCATCGAGATCGTGGTCAAGGTGATTGTATCGGGGTTCATCCTCAATCCTTCGGAATACAGCACGATCGATCGAAGCATTGGCTTGCGAAGAGCGTTGAAAAAGAAGTCGGATGCACTATTCGCCCTACACCGAAAACCCTCGAAACGCGGGCTGCGATCAGATACGATGGATGCAAATGCGCCAGCTCCCGACTCGCTATTGCGATCATTCACTGTGCAGACATTTGACGAAGTGCCTGGAGGGTCTCGACAAGCGCAAAAGAAGCGGCTCGCATATCGCGCGTTTTTACGACACTCGTTCAATCGACTGGACTTTGTGGCCGTGGTTTCCTTCTGGATCAGCTTCGTCCTAGGGTTTGCCGGTATCGAATACCGCTACCAGATCTACGTCTTTCGGATGATGAGCTGCCTTCGAATCTTGAGACTTCTTGGTATTACCAGCGGCACTTCGGTCATTCTGCGAAGTCTGAAGCGAGCTGCGCCAACACTGCTGAACATAGCCTTTCTGATAGGATTCTTCTGGCTTTTGTTCTCCATTGTCGGCGTTCAGAGCTTCAAATCTAGTCTGAGAAGGACGTGCGTCTTCGATGGCGCCCTCGCGAACCCTCCTACCGAAAACAACACACAGAACCAACCTCCTCCAGCTGGAAACTTTCAGTTTTGTGGTGGCTGGATCGACCTCGAAGGCAACAATATGCCATGGCTAAAAGCAGATGGATCAAATGGCACGGACGAGCATAAGGGCTACCTCTGTCCTCAAGGGTCTTATTGCGTCGAAGGCGAGAATCCGTACAACGGCACAATTAGCTTCGACAACATCCTTCAATCTGCGGAGCTCGTCTTCGTCATCATGACTTCGAATACCTTCACCGACATAATGTATTATCTGACAGACTCTGACTACCTGGCCGCAGCACTCTTCTTTGCCTTCGGGATCATATTCCTCACCTTCTGGCTTATCTCGCTGCTGATTGCCGTGATCACTTCTTCTTTCCAGATCATCCGCGAGGAAAGCAGGAGCAGTGCTTTCATGGACTCCGCAGACCCGGCGGAAGACCACGAAGAAGACGACAGTCCAGAGGTGTCGCCGGGCCGCCAGAAAAGACGACTACGGATATCTGGAATCAAAAGGGCATATGAGAAATCATACTGGTTCTGGATTGTGGTGATCATATTTGACCTGGTTGTTCAAGCCATGCGAACGGACACTATGGGTCCATTCACAACCAACTTGATCAAATATACAGAGCTCATTGTCACCCTTGCTCTGGTATTCGAGATCGTCTTTCGCTTCGTATCAGACTGGAGAGACTTCCGTCACCACAGACGAAATTGGTTTGACCTTTTCCTAGCTGTAATGACTGCGATCATACAGCTTCCTCCTATTCGGAATTCCGGAGATCCATATGCTTGGCTCACAGTCTTCCAGATCCTCAGGATCTACCGAGTGGTATTGGCAGTCCAGCTCACAAGAGACCTGATCTTGCTTGTCCTGCGCCACGTTTCTGGTGTGCTGAACTTGATCGTTTTCGTCTTCTTGCTCACTTTCTTGGCCAGCATCTTCGCCGCCCAGCTGTTTCGAGGTCAACTTCCGATTCTGGACGATCAGGGCAACTACATTCAAGTGCCTTTTGCGACGATATTCAACAGCTTTCTCGGAATGTATCAGGTGCTGTCCTCCGAAAACTGGACGACCGTTCTATATAACGTTGCGCGGTTCGACCATCAATACGGGACATCCTGGATTGCTGCGATCTTTTTCATCCTCTGGTTCTGCCTGGCGAACTTTGTCGTTCTGAATATGTTTATTGCTGTCATCCAAGAAAATTTCGATGTTTCCGAGGATCAGAAGCGCATGCAGCAAGTTCGATCATTTCTCCAGCGCAAGGAGCTTGGCAGTGATACTGTAGGTACGCTGTCGCTTGCCACGATTTTCAAATTCGGCTCCGTGAAGCGACAAGATCCCTTGGACTTCGGATCAGCGACTACGGAAATGCTGTTGAAAGATGCTGTCGTGAAGGACTTTCTCGATGACCAATTGCAAGACAGCGACAATCTCAAACGCGCACCCACCGCGGGTTTGGCATCAGCCAGCACGCTGGCACTTGTAAGTCAGCCGGCTGGACTAGCTGTGCGGCTGCAAGAATGGGTCAACAAACACGTCTGGAATCGCGAACCGAATCCATTCTACGCCAAGCTGCAATTGACAAAGCCGCGCGAAGAGCTAGATCCTCGTAGTCTTGCTCAAGAAGTTGTCGAGGCAGCAGAGCAGCGTAAGGTCTCCCAACGAGAGTATCTGCGAAGATATCCCAACTACAATACTACGCTCTACTTGTTCAAGCCAGAAAATCCCATCCGGAAGTTCTGCATGCGCATCGTTGGTCCTGGCAGAGGGCAGCGCATACAAGGCGTACAGCCTCATCCCACGGTTTGGTACGCCTTCTCGGCCTTTATCTATGCTGCAATCGTCGGCATGGTTCTGCTCGCTTGCGTGACGACGCCATTGTTCCAGCTGGAATATTTTAAGAGATTTCCCAACGTCAGCGATAGGCACAATTGGTTTACTTTCACGGACATTGGGTTCGCGACTCTGTTCACGGTCGAGGCGACTATCAAAGTCATAGCAGATGGGTTCTTTTTGACACCAAACGCATACTTCCGCAGTTCTTGGGGCTTTATTGACGGAATTGTGCTCGTCACACTCTGGGTCAATGTGTTCACCTCGTTGTACGATCCGGGCTCTGGCTCTCGTGCTGTTGGCGCATTCAAAGCGTTGAGAGCTCTGCGTCTCCTGAACGTCAGCGACAGCGCGAGAGACACATTCCACTCGGTCATCGTGTTAGGAGGATGGAAGGTGCTGAGTGCGGCATTCGTGTCGCTTTCTTTGCTCATTCCATTTGCCATCTATGGCCAGAATTTATTCGCAGGCAAGATGGCTTGGTGCAATGACTGGCAGCAGTATGACGTCCATAATCTCACGGACTGCGTTGGTGAAGCAGTTTTCTCCCCGATTGGAGCAGACATGTTGGCACCGCGAAGGGTGGCAAACGTAAACTACGCATACGACTTCGACTCCTTTGGCGATGCACTGTTCATCCTCTTCCAGGTCGTCTCACAGGAAGGATGGATCGACCTGATGTGGAGCGGTCAATCAATCACTGGCATCTTCACACAACCTGCGTGGTTTTCACAACAAGGCAATGCCGTCTACTTCGTCCTCTTCAATTTGCTCGGTGCGGTCTTCGTGCTGACCCTCTTTGTTTCTGTATTCATGCGCAACTACACAGAACAGACTGGCGTTGCATTTTTGACCGCTGAGCAAAGATCATGGCTTGAATTGAGAAAGCTCTTACGACAGGTTGCCCCCTCGAAGCGTCCGAACCGCCAAAGAAAACGACAGAGCTGGCAAGAGTGGTGCTACCGACAAGCTGTGACTAAGAAAGGCAAATGGCAGCGCACGATCACTGGCATCCTTATTGCGCACCTCGTTCTGCTCTGCATGGAGTGGTATCCTGAGCCATTCGCGTGGACTGTAACGCGACTGTTCATCTTCTTCATCTTCACGCTGTTCTACATCGCCAACATCTTCATTCGACTGATTGGACTCTCTTGGACACGCTTCCGCAAGAGCGCATGGGATGTGTACGGCATGGTAGCAGTCTCCATCTCGTTCGTCACATCCGTCCTGGTCTTTGGCAACTGGCAGAACACGGTTTACGCCCAGATACATAAGTTGTTTCTGGTCGCGGTCGCTCTGCTATTGATCCCGCGCAACAATCAGCTCGACCAGCTCTTCAAGACGGCAGCAGCGAGTTTTAGTGCAATCGCTAACCTGCTGGCAACCTGGTTCGTGCTTTTCCTAGTATACGCTATCGCGTTCACCCAGACGTTTGGCTTGACGAGATTCGGTAACGACGAAACCGACAATATCAACTTCAGGACCGTGCCAAAAGCTCTCATCCTCCTCTTCCGGATGAGCGTAGGAGAAGGATGGAACCAGATCATGATGGACTTCGCCAACATTGAACCGCCCTACTGCACTGTATCAGATGAATACTACGAATCAGACTGCGGAAGCAAACAGTGGGCCTACGCACTCTTCGTCAGCTGGAACATCATCAGCATGTACATCTTCGTCAACCTGTTCATCTCTCTGATATACGAGAGCTTCTCGTATGTCTACCAGCGAAGCAGTGGGCTGTCAATCATCAGTCGAGAGGAGATCAGACGTTTCAAGCAAGCCTGGGCAGAATACGACCCGAACGGAACAGGCTTCATTACAAGAGAGCAGTTCCCAAGATTTCTTGGTGAACTTTCCGGAATTTTCGAGATGAGAATTTACGATGGAGACTTTACAGTCAAGTCTTTGATCGAAGACTGCAAAGTCGGACCTACGAGAGCTAGTCAGCTGCCGCTCGACGGAGAATCCAATAAGGTTGAAGTCGATCTTGCGAAGCTGAATTCGAGGCTTGCAGAGTTGCCAGTCGATGAAATTCGCAACCGCCGAAGGCGCATGAATACGTTCTACGAAGAAGTTCTGGTCTCCGCAGATCCGGATCGTGGTATCGCCTTCAACGCACTTCTAATGATCCTTGCACATTACAAGGTCATCAATGACAGTAAGAGCTTGCGACTTGAAGAGTTCTTGCGGCGTCGTGCTAGACTGCAGCGTGTGGACGAAGCCGTTAATCGCAATATTGTGGTCGGATTCTTCGACACACTGTACTGGTCACGCAGATTCCGCCGACGAATTGACTCCAGGAAGGACGCCCGCATGACAGCCATACCCACTTTTGGAGTGCCCGAGATTCTGGTTCAAGATGCTGGTGACCACGACGTGTCACAAGCGCGAAAATTTGACGTTCCCGCGCTCAGCATTACACCCGTCGAGTACGATGCAGATGACACCTCCGACTCGCTCGCTGTCGGGCGGGCTCCCGCAGCAGATGACAGCTCACGTTACAGCCTAGGTCGGTCAAGTGGAGCTGATACTAGTGATGTGCGTGGCCGAAGTAGCTCAATCCAGCTATCGCCATCGGCATCTCCCACCCGCGAGGCCTTCCATTTGTCACCTCAGCATCGGCCAACGACGTCAACGAGCAGTATACAGCCCGATTGGCACTTTGCAGCTGCAATGGAGGGCGCCAACAGAATCTCACCTCCAGGAAGTCCTGGTTTGAGTGATCATGATGCTCAAGCAGCACGAAGTCGTGCAAATAGTGCAATCAGCCAGCACGAGATGACGGACATGTTTGGAAACAGTGCGTGGGGACAGTCGATGAGACGCAGTTTCACGCAAAGAAGGACGAGCGACAATCGCAAACCATCAACATAAGCAGGACTGCCGGACGATGACGGAGAGGCTAAAGCAATAAAGCCTGCAGCATGGAGTTGTAACGAGTTGATGTGGATGAGAGAAGATTTTGTTTGAGAGAAGTTACTCATGAGCGACAGGCGTTCTATGGTGCTTCTACAGGCTTGGGCGTCAAATTGGAGACGCAATTACATGCTTATCGCATTTACAGGTGGACCATTGGGGCGTTTGAGGTATCGTCTGAGCGACACCGGGATTGATCGATGAGAAAAGCCGAGGCGTTGGCTTCCCTTTGGCTTCGTCGATGGAATGATCGGAATCTTAGAGCCGATGAGTGGATGTGGTAGATGCATAGCGCTGGAGTTCGGATTGTGTTTGATTGCCCTCTAGATACCAAGATACCAAGCCTATACTACACTATAATGCACCAGAATACATTTGCCGTATTCTGATCTTATGATAATGCTCTTCCATCCCTTGAACAGCGCGCGACTGCTTACCTGCTGTCCATCGTGGCACGACTGAACTGACCTCGCTGGCGTAGTAAGCCGCATTACGACGAGACGTGCGAAACTGCCGCTACGTTACAGCTTTAACTTTCACTGAGGATCCTTCTTCAGCCGTTGGAGTTGCTGGCTCGTGATTCGAGCTGAGACCCTTGCTCCTTGCTCAAGCTGGTCCAGGGTCCTGCGCTAGCAAAACGCCAAGCGAGCCGTGAAACGACGTCTTTCATCCGGCTTGCGGCACATGTTTGGAATTTGTCCTTCCATCGAGCGAAGCAGGATGAAGTTGCGGTGTCAGAACAGCAAAAGAAAGGAGATCGAAACAATGGCTTCTCAAATCCCAACATAATCACTAGGGAGAAATTGGGGGCAGAGAAGTGATGATAACTGCAAGGAAGGCAAGGAGGGATCGTCACTGACCTTGCGCTTCCCCGTCTCCGTAGTATGAGATGAGATTGATGATGCGACACGCACCACGCAAACGCTCCGCGTATGTTTCTTCGCCAATGCCGCATGGCGGCGCGCATGGGCACATTACGTTACCACAACCTCCTACCCATCTCGTATTGCTCCTCCTTCCATAAGATACCTGACCTGACCTCCCTGCGTCCACTCCTTTCTCGCTTTGCGCGTTCGCGACTGTGTTACACTGAATACTATTATAACAACCAGTACTGCGTCTACCTGGCGGTGTGAGCTTGCTTGCTTATATACTGCGCCTTCTTTACGTTCTCTTCACACACGAGTATTCTTGTCAGCAGCGAAAGAGGATAGGCCTTTCGGACTCCGCATTTCTCTACCCGATACCTGGAGAATACTTGCAGCTTTTGGTTTCCTGCTTGTCGTGCAGGGCTTGGAGCTGTATCATCCACGGACATTACCTCCGATCAAAACATCCGTGTACACGTACACGATCCTTTCACCACGGAACGGGTCATACTATTCTCCTGTAATATTTTTCAACGTCGAAAGACTTGAAGTACAGCGATAGAAAGAGCTCATCAATCTCACCAACATCAACAAAGCACCAAGGATGCCATCAACAATGTTCCACCCTCTGCACCCACGCTCCTCCCTTCGAAAACTCCGAACCTCTTTCCGAAACAATACCTCACCTGACCGGACTTCAACATCACCATTATCATCAGGCTCCTCACGCCTCTCAACTTTCTCTTTCGGGAATATGTCCAACTTGTCCCTCAACAGACAAGCGATCCGAAGAAAGAAAAGCGTAGTGGAATTAGAACAAGAAGATGAGAGAAGCCTCGTGGGAGAGCAAGTGATTTCGGAAATCGTGGAACCGAGACCCAGTTTGGGTATGGTTTATGGTGGGATAGAGGAGATTTTGGAGGGGAGGGTATGAGACCTACTCGAAGCACTGATGGTCGTTGGAAGGAGATTTCTCGTGCGTGTCCAATTCTCGATTTGATATTAGCGTTAATTTGGAAACGAGGATTTTCATGCTCCTCATTATTATGACTCTGATCGGGAATATAGAGGGGAACGGATCGGGAGGAGTATGGGATTAGTTGGCAATTTGTCTAGCTTTGGGTATCTTATGGCCTGATCAAGCTTTCCTGTGGTGGTTGGTGTTGGGATAGCCGAATGGCTGGCTTTCTTTGTATAAGTTGTTGATACACATTTCTTCAATGAGATTGTTCCATCTACCAACTCGACCGCCGATCTTTTTCCTGCCCTTGCGATCACGTCTTAGCTCCAAGCATGTATGTAGAATGGACCAAAAAAAAAAGTGCTGCACGCAGAACTGGTTGAAATTCTTGGGGTATCCGCTTCTTCACTAATGAACACGATCCAAATTTGATCGCTAATAGCTAAACAATACAGTACTTTTCTTCAATGCCTTGACTGTTTCATCAACCACTGCGCATTCTCCATGAAGCCGTCCACGATATCCGTATAACCGCTGGGCTGTCCATGCATCAACTTAGTCCACTCCTGCCTCAAAGAATTGGCATCCACTTCGATCTCCAGTTCGTATTTCGGTGCCATGCCGGCTTGATCGACTCGTGTAAGGTCGACGGAATATTTCTGAAGATGTTTGTAGGAGAGTCGATCCTTCCTCCGATCCGGCTGAACTGGCTCATCCGGAGTAGGCATCTTCGTGATGGCTTGAGGATCAATGTCTGGTCGTGCGAGGTTGCATTCGATGTTGATTGAGATTCGCATGTCGTATGGATCTTGAGGACTGTAAATGTGAAGGTCATCGACCTTGACTTTGACTATCCGCGCGGTGACTTGGTTCGTTTTCATGTCAGTCGTTGTGCGCAGTTTCAAGTCGCGCTGACGACGGCTGTTCCTTCTCATTATGCTCTCCGGCAATAATCGAAGGCCTGCGTCTGTCATAGTTCGGAATGAGTCGATCTCATGAAGATGTTTATAGATGATCTTCTCCCGACCCGGCTCTCTGTGCGAGTCCTGAACCTTGGTGTTGAGGAATTCATTCATGTTCTTGTGTTCTTTCTGTATATGGTCAGCACAGTTCCTCATTGATTGGGGAGCAATAGACTTACATCGACCATTTGGCTCTCGAACCGGAGACTCTTATACTGAGGCGAGGAAGGGTCAAGCACGACCATGTTTCGGACAGGCAGCGAGAATCTCGACCCGTTGTCCTGAACCAATGTGCCAATCTTGCCCTCGATCTCAATTGCACTCTCGCGCGGGTCGTACCCGACATCTTGCAACGTTTCAAATTGTGCGTGTAGCCAGTCGGCGACTGCCTTGACAGTGGAGGGTATGTTCGTCTGTCCAAACATGCATCTCTCCCATGGACCCAGCAAATTCCGAGTTGCCATGAGCTGCGTGTCCAGTGGTGCATTACCCGCGGGCTGCCTATTACCATTCATTTGAACAGCCGGGGCAGGTGCAGGAATTTGCTGCTGTTGTGGAGCCGCTCCGTTGATGGCAGCTTGTGGACGAGGCTTCGCGGCCTTTCCAGCAGTGCCATTTGGCACAACTCCCGGTTGCCGTGAGCGAGGGTTGCGAGGATCAAGATTGGCCCAGACAGGTCGCTCAGTGTATCTGCTTCGTCGCTCTCTCTTGACGGGAGGTCCATTCGAAAGGTCTGACTCTGCCGATCGCTTGAGATTTGGTTTCTGATCCATTGCGGTGGGTGCCATGCCGTTGCTTGAATGCTGCGAATTTGAAGGATATTGCGCGTAAGCTTCTGATTGATGAGGTGCGGGCGTAGCGTGTTCAGACTTGACAGGTTCAGACTTCACTTGCGTCTCGCGTGGAGGTTGCGCGTGTGGCGGTATTGCCGAGGCGGCATGTGAAGTTTGCTGGTTGCGATCACTTTGCGACTGCGAAGACATATTATGATAAGCTACAGGCGCGGGTGTGCCGTTCTGAAGTGGAGCTCCGTGATCAGTGGGCGCAAGCAAATGGTTCATACCCATTTTTTGAGGTGAGTGCTGGAGCGGGATTTGATTGTGGGCAGCAGACAAAGAGTCGACAGCGGGATCACCCGGCATTTGTCTATAGGCTTGCGGCTGCCCTTGTGGAACATTGCTCGGCGGATATGAGCTCTGAGGCTGTGCGTAGCTCGGTGTAGGCGGCTGCACGTGATTTGGTGTCTCCGGATGAGGCGCCATGTTCGAAGAGGGTTGCATTGAGCTCCTAGCGCTATACACATCGTTCTGACTGCTGTGACGCGAACCAAGCGATGGTGGTCGTGGCGGAACCATTGTCTTTGGACTCACGGACAAACTACGCTCGCGCTCCGTCTGACTATGGTAATCACTCCCACTGCGTCTCTGCGGCGATGGCCGATGGTGTGCCGATGGCGATTGGATGAGGCTACCTATGCTAGCCTGATGTTGTGCTGGAGACGCCATAGCGCCGTTCGAGGCACCAGAGAATGTCCTCGTGTGAAACGGACTGCCGGTATCAAATTGGTTGGTGCCATGTCTTGGGATGTGCGGGGGCGGTCCCAAAGGCGTGCTAGGTTGTGAATGTTGATATTGGTGCGAGAGTGGTTGCGGCGGCTGTTGAGGTATATGCGAAAGGGGACTCTGTCGCATAGAGTGCGGTGTCTGACTGTGATGGGACGATGGAGTGGGCGAATGCGATGCAGTATGTGGATGGTGCAGACTTTGGTTGTAATGGGACGGCGATGGATTGGTGAGAGGGTAACCATGGCTTGGGGGCCTCGGTCCAGGAGTCGTTGCTGAGTATGGCTCATAAGAGCGATATGGCTGCTGACCGGGAGCTGCAGCAGGACTCTGGGCAGTTTGATGTGGAAAGGGATACTGGCCAGTTGATGGAGCATGACCAGGTGTCTGAAGCGGTGTCAAACCTCTGCTCTGAGGATTCCCTGGCGGCCCTGCAGATCCTGGAGGTGGAGGATACAGCGGTGTCGATTGCTGTGATGCGCTGAGAGCTGGAGCATATGCTCCTGCTGAGGGGGGTGCTCCATTGGGACCAGCAGGTGGTGGTGGAGCTGTCTGCGGTCCGCTACTCCTGCCCGCAGGAGTCGGCAAAGGTGAGCCCTGCGAGGACTTCTTCTCGGGCGCCGCACCATCATTCAGCATGCCCTTGAGATCCATCACTGTCCTTTGTCGCACACTCCGCTCTCACAGCTCGTTCTGATAAACGGCTAGCCAAGATGCAAGCTGTTTCCAACTCAGTACCGGCAGCTCAGCGCGCAGTTGGGAACCTGCGCATCTGCAGCGGCCATGTGAGTTTTGCAGTATTCAATAATTATTCGCGCGCAGTGTCGTCGTTCAGGTCGTCGTCGTCGTCGCCCGGCCAAAGCTCCCTGGTCAATAAGGGATCAGCGCGCCAGAAGCCTGCTCGTGGATGCGCAAGCTGAAGCAAGCGAGGCAGGTCATCAATTGTACACGCTGGCTAGAAGAAAGGCGCAGCGCTGACAATACAGAAGTTTCGCAGCGTGGAGAATCAATTAGTAGTACAGTGTGGTGGAAGCGCGATATGCGGTGGTCGTCACGTCTTGAGCCTGAGTTTCGCGCTCGGCCGCAGTGGCAGAGAGGGCGGGAGTGGCCGCGCTGCAGGGCGATGATGCTGCTGATGCGTCCGGCTTTGCCTGCGCTGCGCTGTGCTTTGGTGTGTTGCGCTTCCGCGAGCTTCTGAGAGCAAGTCAAACATCCATCACGAGTCCTCCACTGCTCCCTTTCCTTCTTATCGCCCGCACTCCATCGACTTCGCGTGCTGTATCACCACACACACTCCGACTGTCCTTCCTGACCAACCGTACACCCGCCGCCGCGCAGATTCGTCGCCGCATCGCACTGCATCACCTTCTCCGGCGCGGCTCTGGCCATCAAGTCCGTTGCTGTGAGCTGCTAAACACCTGCATCTCCTCGACCAGCAACACCACCCTCCCTCTGCCATCGGCGACACCGCCCATCATCTGCAGCTGAATACAGCCACCGCGCATCGGTCACCATGGTCGGACTCACCTCCGCCGCTGGCCTGGTCGGCTTCTTGAGTGCAGATGAGGACCCAACGTTGAAGGCGTTTGCGCTGGAGCGACTAAACGAGGACATCGACAGTGTGTGGACAGAGGTTTCTGGCTCCATCGGCCAAATGTGAGTACTCTCGTCATTCCATACTATTGCTAAATATGACAGCGTACCTCGCGTGACTGCTGTTGATCTGTCGAGGGAGGCAAGCTGACATTCATGGCCCGCAGAGAAGAACTGTACGAAGATGAGGGCTTCTCCCACCGCGAACTCGCTGCTTTGGTTTTGTCAAAGGTCTACTACCAGCTGCAAGAATATGATGAATCGATGGTCTTCGCACTCGGAGCGGGCAAGCTGTTCAACCTTGATGATGCAGGCGAGTACGAAGAGACCATCGTGGCCAAGTGCATCGACACCTACATCTCCCTCTGCGCCTTGCACAACCCGCCGACACCCGCATCCTCGGCGGCCCGTCATGGCTCTGCCGACTACGAGAACAACGTACCGACCGCATCGCCAACCACTCCTTTCTCGCAATCAGCTATCCCATCAAAGTCCCTCTTATCGCGTGAGGATGAGAAGACATTCGACTCATCTGCGCCTGGTGGAGGTAATGCTGGTGTGCCGGGAGCTCATCCTCACCCACTGACTCTGCCCAACCCGGTCAAGAAGAACCTGCAATCTGTCATCCGCAGGATCTTTGAGAGCTGTTACGAAGTCGGTGCTTACAGACAGGTTGTTGGTATTGCGGTAGAAGCTCGAAACATGGAAGTGCTCAAAGAGGCGATTCTGAGATCGAGCAAGGATGAGACTGGCAAAGGCAAGAAGGCTGCAACCACCGGTGGTCAGACCGAGGATCTGATGGAATACGTCCTGGACATTTGCATGAATGTCGTGCAAGAGCGAGGACTTCGAAATAACATCCTGAAGCTCATTCTCGAGCTACTGAATGACATCCCAAGTCCAGACTACTTCGCCATCGCTCGCTGTGTTGTCTACCTCAACCAGCAGTCCATGGCATCGGATATGCTGAAGAGCTTGGTGCAGAAGGGCGACGGCAAGTCTCTGGCTATCGCGTACCAGTTGTCCTTCGATTTGTATGAGAATGGCACGCAAGAGTTCTTACAAAAGGTGATGGACGAACTGCCAGAGGCCGAACCAGAAGGCACAGATGCAGCACACATGAATGGAAGCGCTGTGCGTCCTGCTACTCCACATCCAAACCAAGACGAAAATGCTGCCGAATCCGATCAACTCCTGTCTGAGCTCAACGACTCGGCTGGTGCACCTCAAACCTCGACCGTCGTGACTTCTAGGACGAAGCCAAAGCCGGAGACTGACGCTCAAAGCAAGGCTTATGCATCGATACGGAAAATTCTGCGCGGCACCACCAGCATCGAATTGAATCTGGAGTTCCTCTACCGTGCT
Source organism: Pseudocercospora cruenta (assembly GCA_013365205.1). Classification (NCBI taxonomy): domain Eukaryota; kingdom Fungi; phylum Ascomycota; class Dothideomycetes; order Mycosphaerellales; family Mycosphaerellaceae; genus Pseudocercospora; species Pseudocercospora cruenta. The sequence goes on from JAASFE010006094.1 coordinate 102,065, forward strand.
GCGCATACCGATCGCGCCATCTTGAACAAAGTCAGAGACTCGCTCGAGGCCCGAAACAGTATCTTCCACACATCCGTGACATTCGCCAATGCATTCATGAATGCTGGTACGACAGTCGACAGCTTCTTCCGAGACAATCTTGAGTGGCTGGGCAAGGCTGTGAATTGGAGCAAATTCACCGCAACAGCTGCGCTTGGAGTTATTCATCGCGGTAACCTGAACAATGGACAGAAGCTGCTCGAGCCGTATCTTCCTAAGGAGAACGCAAATGCGAGCGCGGGCAGCACCTACAGCCAAGGTGGTTCGCTCTACGCACTGGGATTAATCTACACCAACCATGGTACTCACGTGCTTGACTATCTTCGCAAGCAATTCAAGGCGACTCAAGAAGAAGTGGTTCAGCATGGTGGAGCTCTCGGCCTTGGTGTCGCCGGCATGGCAACTGGATCTGAGGAGATCTACGAGGACCTCAAGAACGTGCTGTACGCCGACTCTGCCATCAACGGTGAAGCTGTCGGCCTTGCAATGGGTCTTACCATGCTTGGCACGGGCAACACACGGGCTCTTGACGACATGATCCAATACGCACACGATACGCAGCACGAGAAGATTGTCCGTGGTCTGGCCATGGGTATGGCATTGATCATGTATGGTCGACAGGAAGGAGCCGACGAGCTTATCGCTGGTCTGCTGGAGGACGCCGATCCAGCGCTCAGGTACGGTGGTATCATGACCGTTGCCCTTGCTTATGCCGGCAGCGGCAGCAACAAGGCTGTGCGAAGACTCTTGCACATTGCTGTCTCTGATGTCAGTGATGATGTGAGAAGAGCAGCTGTGATGAGCTTGGGATTTGTTCTCTTCAGAAAGCCAGGCAGCGTGCCGAGAATGGTCGAGCTTCTTGCCGAGAGCTACAACCCGCATGTGCGATACGGTGCAACAATGGCACTTGGTATCGCTTGTGCTGGCACTGGTCTTGAAGAAGCCATCGACCTTCTTGAGCCTATGATGAAGGACTCTGTCGACTTCGTGCGACAAGGCGCTTTCATTTCCATGGCAATGATCATGGTTCAGCAGAACGAAGCCATGAACCCGAAGGTCAGCGCTCTCCGAAAGCAGCTTCAAAAGTCCATTGCCGACCGACACGAAGATGCCATGGCCAAGTTTGGATGTGCTCTCGCACTCGGCATCATCGATGCTGGTGGTCGAAACTGCACTATCGGTCTTCAAACTCAAACCGGTAACTTGAACATGCCTGCAATCGTCGGCATGGCCGTCTTCTTGCAATACTGGTACTGGTTCCCACTCACCCACTTCCTCGCACTCTCGTTTACACCAACCTCCATTATTGGTGTGGACTCAGATCTTGAGATTCCAAGTTTCGAATTCTACAGCAACACGCGACCAAGCATGTTTGACTACCCACCTGAAGTGGAGGTCAAGACAGAGGAGGCGCCTGAGAAAGTCAAGACTGCAGTCTTGTCTACTACTGCACAAGCGAAGCGAAGAAAGGCCGCCAAGGACCGACAAAATCGCCGTGAGAGCATGGACGTTGATGCTGCACCCTCCACGCCAAAGCCCGAGGCGGACGATAAGATGGAGACTGACGAGAACGTCATTGATTCCGGCAAACTAGGTGATGAAAAGGACGGCGAGAAGGAGACACTCAAGAAGAAGGTGGAGAAAGAGAAGGTCGGCTTCAATCTGGGCAACATGAGCCGTGTGCTGCCTGCACAAATCAAGTACATCAGCTTTGCACCGGATGGTCGATACCAGCCTGTGAAGAAGGTATGGAGGCTTGACGAACCACGAATTATCGAACTGATTCACTGACAATTACTACAGCCAACCGGAGGTGTGATTCTCCTTAACGACACCCAACCTTCTGAAGAGAAGACCTTGCTTGAGCTGAAGGCTCGCAAGAAGGCCGCAGCTGCTGCTCCTGCTCCAGGTGCTCCAGCGACTTCATCGAACGACACGGCGATGGAGGATCTTGGCATTCCTGCTTTCGGTGGTGCAGCTGCCGCTGCCGGCGTTTTGACAGCTGTTGACGAAGATGATGATGGTGAAGAAGCACCTCTGCCTGACGAGTTTGAGGTCGATGAGGACGAAGCGGAGGAAGACTCATAGGAGAGTGAAGATTCGGACTGGTAGTGACAAGCTCGGTCCCTGTATTCTGACATATGCATGTGGAGTGATGAGCCTTTGGACTGGCTGTAATCGCTGACCGCATTCTGGATGGCATTATGTGCTTCGCCTGGCTAGGCAGCTAACGAAGTGCGATGTATAAATACGGATCAGTACGTATTAACTCGAATGAGATCTAGTAGATCAGTGTGTTTACTTCAGAGCCACAGCGCACCATTGCGACAATCAATGTTAGGTCATGAACACAACTTGGTAGCACTCGCTTGAGCGTCAATAGAGACGGAAGACGGCGTTGCTACCCAATCTCCTTACATCGCTGTTGTGCAGAAGATGCTCGGCTTTGGCTGTAGCACGCTGGCGTTTGCAAAGATAGACGAGACTTCATGCGTACTTCACTTGGCAAACACGATAGCAAGAGTACTGATCATGAAATCTGCACACTTTAAAAGCGTTGCTCTCTTGTTCGTGCATGCGTTGCTTGTGAACTTGATCAACGCAGGCAGAATAAGGCAACATGCAATTGCTGCCCGACAAGGCAGGAAGTGGTCCGTGCGTTCTAAGCAAGGGTTGCGACTTCTGAAAACGTGCCAGCCTTCACTCTTCTCTTTGACACGCGCGACACAACACCACCTCGCCTTTCATCGGCAACGCTCTTCTTCGAGCTTGCAACAACAATCCTTTCGGTCGAGAGACTCTGCATCCACATATCGCCGTACCCAGCTCAGTTTGCTGCTCCGGCGGAAGCGCTTCTATACCCGCGCATCTGCTTAACTAGTCTGCCCTACCAACATCCGGCTCTCGCTTGCCGATCGACTTCTTTGCGACTGAGCCTGACAGCTCGCACCACCACCAACGACAACATGGCCGACCTCGACACCTACGACGCTGACCAGCGCACTTACGAAGGTATGTTCTCGCTTGTCTGGGGCGCCCAAGACTGGCGAGCGAACGGTTGCTGCGCAGCGTTTGCGGCCTCCGTCGCATCCAACTTAGCCAAGTTTTACAGCACAAAACCAGAGCACGCGGACTTAGCAGGTCACTTCACTAACACTCAACGCACAGATGATCGAGACTACCCTCCACGCGACCGCTCTCGCTCTCCAGAGCGTGACCGTGATGGCGATGTCCGCGTTCGCGACGAGCCAGCAAACGGCCGCGACGACCGGTAAGCACGACCTCTCCTTTTCACCACATACAACGCTGACATCCGACACAGCGGTCATCAGGCGAGCAGGAACGGCGGCGGAGACGACGAATCCGTTAACCCTGGCTCCAACCTCTTCGTGACAGGCATCCATCCCAAGTTGAGCGAGGAGGAAGTTTCTCGTCTCTTCGAGAAGTACGGACAAGTCGAGAAGTGCAACATCATGCGCGATCCACACACCCGCGAAAGCCGCGGTTTTGGCTTCGTGAAGATGGTCACTGCAGAAGAAGCGGATGCTGCGAAGGAAGCTCTGCAGGGCGAGGTCTACGAAGGCCGCACCTTGAGCATCGAGAAGGCTCGCCGTGCTCGTCCACGCACCCCAACTCCCGGAAAATACTTCGGACCACCAAAGCGAGGTTCGTCACAGCCCATACTCCAAACTATGCTTGGGTCTCGTTCTGGCATTGCTAACTTCTCCGGACAGATGACCGTCGACCACCACGCGGTGGAGGTGGCTTCCGCGGCGGCGATCGCTACTACGACGTATGTGCAGTTCTATCCCTTTCTCTCTTGTCGATTGCCTGGCTGACCTTCGGACAGGAACGTGGCGGCTATGGCCGTCGTGATGACTACCGTGGCGGCGGCGGCGGATACCGTGACCGCTACGACGACCGCGGCTATGGACGCCGTGACGACTACCAACCTCGAGACCGCTACCGTGATGACCGCTATGGAGACCGCCGCGGCGGTGGAGGCGGCTATGGCGGTGGCTACGATCGCCCACCACGTGGCCCACCTGCTGATGGTGCCGGTGCTTACGGAGACTCTAGCTCGACCCGCGAGCCTCCGCCATCTCGCAGCTACGGAGACGATCGCCGTCGCTACGACTAAACATGACAAGCAGGCGCAAGTACAGTGCTTGCGATTGGGAACTAACAAACAGGCGTCACGGAGCAAAAGTTTGCGGTCTTTACAGCATGAAAGTCACTACTAGTCAGACTGCATCCGAGGAGTTCTTGCTGGAGTCGTCGGCACATCCATGTAACACTACTACAACTTCCTTTCTCCCCGGTGCGACTTCTGCATGTGTTATTAGCGGCGGGCGTCAAAACAGGGCATATCGACGCTATCCGGCAAGCAGTGAACCAATCTGGTTCATTCGGTAATCTCTCTCGAAGCCACTCGCTGCCAGCAAATTTCGGCAATCAGTATACAGGATCAGACACCAGCTTTCCTACTGCACTATCGTCTCGGCTCGCCGTCATCGACTTACTCCTCTCCAAGGTACAAGGCAATCACTGCTCGGGCAGCTTTTCATCTGCTGCGACTCACCTAAGCAGTCCGACAGATGACCATCGTCCTCCATTTGAAGCAGCATCACTTCGTGACCATCACCATTCGCACTATCTTCGCTTCATCTCGCCTCGACGTCAACTGAACAGCATCGTCATCATTATCATCATCATGAGCAGTCCGTCCCGATAGTCTCGATCCAGCAGCATGCTCATCCGTTCAACGCGTCTCGCACATGTACGCCTTGTCCGCACGATCGCACTCACGGTCTCGTTCCCAGCAGACTCGATCAAAGACCATATCGCGGCTGTGGTCGCGCAGCGGCAACTGGTTAAGCTTACATTCCAGCCCGCCTTTCCCTTCTGACCCTTGCATGCAGAATTACGCTGACTCTGTTTGGCAGATGTAACTTCGCACGTGGCTTGGAAGTACACGGTGTCGTTGCGTTACGACCGCGCTGTGCAGTCTCTTGGAATGTGCCAGTTAATGCGCACTTGGAGTCGAATTGTAGAAGGCTCCGCAGCCATAGCTTGCGTGTCGATCGGCATAGCTCTGCTACTTTCTGAGGACAAAGATAGTCCGAAGAGAATCGTGAGAGGTAGGTCTGCTCGGCGAAGCAGTCGATGTCCTTTCGTGCTGAGTCGAGCAAGTTTCATTTATCTCCTATGTAGATTTGGCAGTATTTAGTAGCATATCGATGGTCTCGCGTCGGATGCATTGAATGAATCAAAAGACATGCTCTTCAATTCTTCGTGTGCAAACAATTTGTCCTAATGCAACTTTGCCCGCTGTCCAGAGCACCCTTGGATCCTGATGCTGAACAAGCATTTGAGTTCGATCGTGGAGTGCTTGGCGGGGATCAAGCTCAAGCGAGCTTCGGCCCTACAGTCTTGTTACGCGTCTTCTATGTGGATCCGACGATACTCCTTCATCATCCTACGAATTACGAATAAGGAGCATGAAATCATGTGCTGAGTGGAGCGAGGCTTTCCCAATGGCCTCTTTGTAAGTGTGACTTGGCACAAGAACGAGTAGTCCGCTAAGTACGATACCGCAGCACTCCATCCGCTTACTGCCATTACGGCGCTGTTTCGTAAACGTATGTTCTTCCGTCGGTTCCTGCCATTCTTGATCGTTGCTTGCTTGAGCTCTTTCTTTCTGGTCTCGCTCATCTACGACTTGAGCTGGAATCAAGGGCTACAATTGCTCGGTGTTGGATCGACGGAAGAACGTATCATAGTCGCAAGCACGAAACATGATGAAGAAGCGAAAGAGTTCAATACACCCGACGTCAATTACTCGAGCCCCTACCCCGTGGGCAAGACAAAACCTCTTGGAAGCAATTATACCAAAGCATTGGTCATCCCAAAGTTAAAGAGCGAGGATACAAGTTGGATCGAGAATGAGCTGGGAGATATGATCGAGAACGGCTCTTTACTCCCAGCCGTCTATACCGTCAACGACCGCAAAGCAAAACTCCATCCTCCGAAAAACAAAGGCCACGAAGTCATGGTCTACCTCTCCTACATCATCGACTTCTACGAACAACTCCCCGACGTCAGCATCTTCATGCACGCCCACCGTTTCGCATGGCACAACATGCAACTCCTCGACAACGACGCAGCGAAAATGGTCCGGTACCTCTCCCCAGAAAAAGTCTCAAGAGACGGCTACATGAATTTACGCTGCCATACCGATCCCGGTTGCCCAGAATGGTTACATCCTGGAGAAAGTCAAGCGAATCCAGATAAACCTGAAGAAATTTTGTTAGCGAAATCTTGGAGTGAATTATTCCCCATCGATCCCATACCTAAAGTCCTCGCGCAACCCTGTTGTGCGCAATTCGCTGTGAGCAAGTCGAGGATTTTGGAAACGAATCGGATGAGGTATATTTTTTTAAGGGATTGGATTCTTAGGACTGAGCTTACGGATTATCTGTCTGGACGAGTGTTCGAGTACGTGTGGCAGTTTATTTTTACGAAATCTCCGGTTCATTGTCCAAATGAAGCAATTTGTCATTGTGATGGGTATGGACTTTGCTTTGGTGGGGAGGATGGTTTGGAGAGGTATATGGAGATGAGTATGATGAAGAATGAGTTGGAGGAGGATTTGAGGGTTTGGGAGGAGAAGAAGGAGGTTTTGGAGAAGAGTAAGGAAGAAGAAGGTGGAGGGAATGGTGGGTGGAGGTTTTTGGAGACTGCTAAGCTTTCTGTTCCTGAGCCGGGAAAGGACGAGGTTTTGAGGAGGCAGATTGGGAGGTTGGAGGTCACTATGAAGGGGCTTTGGGATGAGGCTTTTGAGAGGGGCAAGGATCCTAAACAGAGGGCTATAGAGGCTGGGAGGGCGTGGAGGGATGGTGATGGGTTCTGAGGAACTTCGTTTAGAAATGCTACACTATACAGCCTCTGTCCTGGTCACCGGGAATCTGCGGCAATGAAGAAGTGTATAGATCTCCACTACTCTGTGAAGGCATGCCGTCTAGGCATTAATTCAGACGCTCTGCGCTCGATGCCCGAGACTAGACGACTGTCTGCGACGTGCAGACCGCCGCTCAATCTATAGAGCGGAGCCATACATTCTCGACGAGTTTCCCGAATGCTGGCCAGCTGGTGTAGACTTTATCTATTCGGGCTGTCGCGGGTGATCTCGACACTGTGCCTCGACACTGTCTCTCAGCGTATCCCATCCTGATTCCTCTACAGGCTGGACCTTGATCAACACATTCAGACCTATAGCTTGATGCAGCGGAACACTAGAACGTAGTAGCCAAAGACCAATATTTTCTGCCTTGAATCTCAGCACAGCGTAGCCTCCACTTGGGACGTAAATCGTGCTTTTCTTGAGAGGTCTCCGTAAGTCGAGAGCGTTCTCAGCCCGCTCATCGCTCTGCTGCCTCACGTCCAGAACATAGAAGCTATGTCCATGCAGATGAACATAATGTCCTACTCGATCCTCGTTGTGGATGATGAGGTCTATCCAATGACCTTCTTGCACAGTCACGATGGGCGGAGGAGGTTCTGTGGGCCAGACAGAGGTCGGAAGAGCAAGCAATGGAAGTCCTGTTGATTCTGGAGTCCAGGATGTATTGTTGAAGGAACCTCGAGGTTGGTAATCATCTTCTTCAGATTTAGTGATCTTGATATACAGCACGATAGTCTGGTCTGCTAGGATCGTTAGAGCTTCTGCAGGTCCGGTGCTGGCGTTGACTGTTGCAAGATCAATCCAGCTTACGTGAGTACCTGCAGCTTTCGGTCCAGGGTGTTCTGAAGCAGACAATCTGTCAGAGACCAGTGGCATTGCGATCGGGAATTGCTGCTCTGCGGTCAAGGCCAGGTTTGGGAATTCGAGATGTTCTCGATCAAGGGTGATTGTGATCCAACCAGAGGTCTGCTCTTCGAGCCTTTCCACGATGATGTCTAATCGCTCGCCTGGATAGAGAATCCCAAGTCCGCTCGAGGATATAGCTTCGACGGCCTGACCTCCCTCGAATTCGAGCAGCGTCATGGTGAAGCCACTCATCGTAACTGAAATGCCTGTCAGAGCGCCTGTGTTGATGATGCGTAATCTAGTCGGCCCTTCAATCGACAAATATGGTGTCTTGGTACCCTCACAATCCACTGGTCGATCCGGCAAAGCCATAGAGCATGCGAAAAATCCTTGGCCATTGATGAGCATGGAGTCTGGTGATGGCTCAACTCCGAACGCTTGATATTCCTTCAGCATGTGTTTAGCAGGCTGATGATACCAGTCGCCAACCATCAAGAGCTGCGCGGATACATGATGAGGACCATCCTCACCTCCGCCGTCCGAACTTGCTGGCCTGTGGACAATAAGGGCCCCAAACAAGCCTTCGCTGCGCTGGTCTCCATACCACCAGTATGTACCAGGGTTTGACACGTTGAGTCGATAGATGAAGTTCTTGCCTGGCATGATGCCACATTGCGAGACTCCAGAAACGCCATCCATATCGTTACTGACATGCAAACCATGCCAGTGGATCGCCGAGTCCCCAAATGAGTTTCCCAGTCGATTGCGAACTATGATCTTTAAATGATCGCCTTGACGAGTCTCAACTGTAGGCCCTGGAAAGGCGCCATTGACAAGAAACACCTCCTTTGCAACACCATCAGGACGAATAATAGCTTTCGTAACATTCCACTCAAGCTCGATCGTCCTGGCTTCACGAAAGATATGCTCTTCGGGATGCAGATTTATGCTCGCATCATTGGGTCTTGATCCAGGACTCGGGTGCGCAACAGGTCCATGTCCAAAATCCAGCTTCACAGCAGGTGCGACTCCAGCGTCCAGCTCATCTTGACTCCAAGCTTCATCTAGATGAGTACCTGAAGAGAAGAAAAAGTAGGCGATCACAGTCAGCAAAACCGCAGCGGCGAGTAACGACAACCTCCATTTCTGCCCAGATCTGGCATTTTCCATAGCCTAGAAAATTTACATCATGTTTAATGCCAAGTGCAGGAATGATGAGAAAGCGTTGTGAGGCATACCACTTCGGAGTAGCAAGTGGCGAGCCGATTGGTACTGGGTTACACGACAGCTGAAAGCAGCATGCGTCTCGCTCCTTCCGTGCGAGCACTACTCCACGTCGTATGCAGGCAGTTTTCGTGGACATTGCGACAATCTGACGTTCAACTGCGACACATCAGTCGTTTCGTGCGAGACTAATGCTGCAGATGCGATTCAGTTGGGCAGTGCTTTCATGTGCGTTCCGACCTGTTCGATACGCACTACTCCTTTTCTTCGTGTCAATAGCTCCACTTATTTTGGAGGTAGGATTTTTCCTCGACACTCGCCAAATCCAAGCACGACATTACCTTTGCCATCTTCACACCAGCCTTCGAGGATAATCTCGTCGCCGTCCTCCAAATACCCTGGCTGATAAGTACTGCTGACCTGCGGCATTACTTGAGTCTTGGTTCTCTCCGCTTCGTATAGACATCCGAGTTCTGCCATTTCGCCCTTCTCGTTGCGGCCGCTGCCTGAAATGGTGCCGGTCCCTATCAAGTCGCCCGTTTGCATGCCGCAGCCACTTGCAGCATGATGGACTAATTGCTGATATGGCGTCCAGTACAGGTATTTCAGATTGCTATTGCCAAGCACACTCTCCTTGCCATCTCTGACAAGCTTGATTTTGAGCTTTATGTCAAGAGCCCCATCAAGGTCCGAGGGCCACGTCAGGTGCGGGAATGGTTTGGGATCTTGCGTCAGATGTGGCGGACAGCTGAATGGCTCTAAAGCTTCCATTGGGACAATCCAGTTGCTGATGCTTGTGCCAAACCCCTTCGAATGGAAAGGGCCAAGAGGGCGCATTTCGAAGAGCTGGTGATCCCGAGCACTCCAATCATTCAGCATTACGAAGCCGAAGATATGCTCTTTGACTTGGTCGATAGGTAAAGTCTCGCCAAATTCAACGGGCTTGCTGACGAAAAATCCCATTTCCAGCTCAAAGTCCAGCTTTTGACATGGACCTAGCAAGAAAGATGTGGCATCAGCTGTTGGAAAGACTTTGAAAGCGAGGCAATGGTGCTTACCATATTTGGGGTCGCTGTCAAGACCGCCGGAGAATGCGACGTTCTTCGGCCGCCTAATGTCGCGTGGTGATGGCAGGACCGATGACACACGCGAATTGTAAACCGAAGGTGCATAGTACCTGTTGATGGAGAAAGATGCAAAGTCAGTTCCAGTTAAAGGAATGAGGGAGCGCTTAGCTGCGAACCAATTCTTGAAGATGTGTGCGGATGTCAGTTCGCCACTGCAGTTCTTGCAATGATCAAGACTTGTGTAAAAGTCACTAAAGCCACCTGGATGCAAAAGTTACAATGTCAGCATGGACGTTCGAGGCTTTCGATGACTCGTCGAAGGAAGGCACACCCATGTGCATTGGGAGATGCTGCTTGGTCTCCGACAGTGGGATAAGGCATGTCGTAGGGACTTGACCGGCTTGCAGATCCTCTTGAAGCTGCTTTCTCACTGCCTTTCTTGTTTCCCATGATAATGATGCGAATTGATTGAGTGTGGACTGGCAAGGTCAGAGACGAGCATTTCAGATCAATATTCCTGCATCTGCAGACTGACTTGTGCGAAGATATTCTGAAACCGCTCGTGGCCCGATTGAATTTTATCTAGCTTTCCAGTGCTGGCATATTGCACCAGGTCGACAGCATGTTCACCAATGGCAACTGCGCATCGTGGAGATGCTTCTTTCGAGGTCGAGATAACTCCATAAGGGAGGTTGTGAATTGTGAAAGGCGGTTGATCCAGGATAGGTGCGCTCATCTTGAAAATGCCACTCGATACGGTGCAACCAGGATAATCTGTTCTTCTGTCCTTGCTCAAGGAGTGAGATGTTTAGACCATCGGCCCCGCCATGATCCACTTTGCCCTCTCAGCTTAGAACGACCTCTGATTCGGAGTCCGAAGCTTGTTGAAAACCGGCGAATCAGCATCGAGCTGGACCTCAAAGCATCTCTTGCTACGAAGGTGGTTTCGATATCCGTTTCAATGTCATGAACAGATTCGTTCGGGCACGCACGGCTCTGGACCGGTCAGGATCTGACACTACCCTGTCTCAATCACATGGTCTTCAGACGCCGAGTCATTTTGTCTCAAAGGACGACAGCGCTTTGTGATCGCATACGAGCCATTTGTATAAAGGCAAGTCTTCTGACGCCATTCACTTGGTCTTCTGCTTTCGCTGTCGGAACTTCTGCAGCTCCTTGAGACCTGACATTATCAGAGGGACCGCCATAGGTCCAAGTAGAGGGACATAAACAGCGACCTTGTGCTCATCTGGAAAGTAGACTTGACCGACCATAGAAGGCTCGAAGAAGGCCTTCTCGACTTCTTCCTCAGCTGTTCTGGCGTTCTCTAAGGCGCTTTGGAAGCGACCAGAGCGCAGATCTGAGCAGGCTTGATTAAGTCGGCGCAGCGTCTCATCGACGGAGTTTGCAACTGAATCAGGAATTGCGATAGAGGTGAGTTTAAGTGTAAGCCTCGAGAGCGCTCCCAGTGTCGAGGATGCAGACATGATCAGAGATGTCGCACGCTCTCTCGTAAGACTATTGATCCTTAGCGGAAGCGACGGCGGGGAGCTGGGAACACCCAAGAGCGCAGCAATTTGATCGGCGAAGGTAAGCATGTGAGGTCGCAAGTCATCCAGGGTCAATGTATCGACCTTATTCCCAGCTGGGTTGTGGATCTGTACACCTCCCCATTGCGGTATGATCCAGCTCGTACCCTCGCTTTCTGCAATCAGCAGAGGGCTTTTCTGGGGCGACGGCACGTAAAGGACAAAGTTGATGGTAGGACCAGATCCAATACTAGGGCTCAACGGCCATTCTGCAGCATTGACAAATCCGGTGAGATCGCTGTACTGCAAAGTCCAGTGGTTCTTTGCCGGATCGAAGACTGGACCCGCAATCGAGGGACTAAAAGCGGCGTAGAGTTGCACTTGTGTATCAATGGTGAATTTGCTGATTGGCAGTAGCTGCTCAATTAGAGGCGTGATGTACTCATTGATAGCCGCATCGATATCCCATGCAGAAGGCGAAGCCGTGGGCGTGAACAGTGAGAATGTAAGATGGTACGTCGAAGCATATTTGAATGCGCGTGTAGTTCTCTTCTCCGACTCATGCTGTTGCTCCTGGCTGAGCTGTAAATGAGCAACGTTTGCGGCAAAAGGCGTATCCTTAATCAAGTACGAGAGGGACGCAATCTCGTCCGTGAATAGACGCGCCAGTTCTTGAGACAGAAATCCAGCGACACTACCAAGATCTTCCAGCGATCGTCGTGGTAGATTGAATTCCAGCTCCGACTGCCATGACTCCAGCTTTATGCTGGGCTTCGATGATTCGGATTTTACCACCACAGTAAGTGCATTGTTTGACAGTTTGACGTCGTCTGCTGTCACATGAAAGCTATGCAAAGGAGAGATTTGCTGCGCATTCAGCATGTTCTCAGTATGTCCAGCTAAAATAGCGGCTTCCTGAGAGTTCAGAGGCGGAGCTCTGAGCTGTATTTGCAGCGGATAGTGTGGCGTACAAGCCTGTCGTTCTCAGCAGAGCACCTCACATAGATCTCAAGATGACCAACCTTGCCTTCGGCCCACGCGTTCATGGCCTCAAGAGGAAGAGATGACCGATGGATCGATGTCGTCCAGGTCCAATGTGGAAGTCCTAGCACGACTACGACCGCCCAGAAGGCCATTATTATGATCCGCCGAGTCCATATCGATGACGAAGGTTCGGGAGGAACTTGAGAAAAAGCGATTTTCGTCCTCTCTGGTTCAGTCTCCATTTTGAAAGTGCTGGTCAATCCATTGGCATGTTCGTGTATTTGGCAAGGTCAGACGTGTCGACAAGGAAAGGAGTCCAGAAGCCATCAGCCAATCGGCAGGCAGCCATGAGCCGGCCTGAATCCCTGCATGATTTCACGCAACGCAACGCCTCTGATTCTGATTCTGGTCCTTCTTCTCTTTCACACATACACGAGTGTTTGGCTCACTTTGGCATGCTGAATAACGCGTCGAAAAGCACTGGACCGACGCGGAAATCCATTAATCCTTGGTAGGTGGAGGATTGTGAACAGTTGTCTCGCGTCGCTCGTATCGTGTACTCTGCGTGTGAGACATCTACCTCTCACGTGCAAACGAAACATCTCCTTCATTGCATGTGAACTGCTAGAAACAGCTCGAGCCAGCGGCGTCGGACAAGTCGCATCTTGTTGTTTGAGTTCAGCCGCTTCACCTGAAATCCTTCTCTCAACTTCGCCAGTTCAACTAACATCAGAACAACCTCAACATGGGCGACGACCGCCTCCAGCAACTACTTGAGCTTTTAGGCGAAGAGGGACTGCCACCACGAGTCCCAACACCACCACCGGAAGAGCCGCCAGAAGAAGAGCCAGAGGACGACGGCGACGTCTACAAGTCGCAAGAGTACAAAGACCTTCCTCACGCAAATCCCGACTACGTTTTCGGCGACAAGGTCGCACGAGCACCACATCGACCTTCACCAGTGCCACAAGCAGCGCCGATTGTGTACGAGACGGACGAGCCCTTCACTTTCGCCGAAGACAAAGGCAAGACTGCGCCTGCTGGAACCAATTTCTGCCCATACATCGCTGTCACCAACTACTGCTACAAGTTCGTGCCGAAGGTCTGGACGCAACCACTCGCAAGCGCCTTCTTCGACGCAGAAAAGATCTACAAGCGCAGTTGGAACCTGTGAGTGTTCGCAACTCTTTGCAGGCAATATAGGCTAATGATCTTTTCTTCAAGCTACTGCGTTGCCACTAGTGAAACAGGTGTTGTGGCATTCGTCACTCAAGAGCAGTTGCAGACTCTACTCGACGAGATCAACAGAGCATTTCCTGAGGCAGATATCAAAATTCCGGAGTGGGCTTTCCAGGAAGGACTTCTTGTCAACTTCGACGACCTCGACCCAAGCTATTACCCACGCCTTGCAGGCACTTGCACTTCGCGCGGCCAGTACAGGTCTTGTCTCGCCACATTGGATCAAGAGCCCATGATGTCGATCCCAACCAATGGAAACCGTAGCCTGGAGGCTTTTCGCGAGAAGATGGCCGCAGTAGCCGAGATCTCGAAGAAGCGCAAGAAAGGCGCAAATGCCCGACGACATCAAGAAGCTCTTATCAAGCGGCAGGACATGGTACGACAGTCGCTCCGAGGCCAGCGCTATCTTGGGCTGCACCCAAAGAACGACACCGAATCCCTTCTTCCAGACATCACATCGCTTACAGTCTCTGCTATCGACCCTAGCCAGCCGGCACCATATCCCTTCGATAGTGAACCAATCTTCATCTCGATCGACTGCGAGGCGTGGGAAGAGCCTCCACGCATGGTGACTGAGGTTGGTCTTGCGACGCTTGACACGCGCGACTTGAAGGGTGTGCCACCTGGTGAGAATGGCCAGAATTGGCATCGATTCATCCGAGGCCGTCACCTCCGTGTCATCGACTACAAGGAATGCGTCAACCACAAGTTTGTCCAGGGATGTCCAAACAACTTCGAGTTTGGCAAGACTGAGTGGGTCGGAAAGGACAGCTTGGGCTCTGTGCTGGCTACGTGCTTCAAGGAACCATACTCGAAGCCAGCATCCAAGGACGACGACTTTCCGGCATTGAGAGAAGATCCAGAACTTGACGACTCCGCGCTGCCCGAGGCGCGAAACCTCATTCTTGTCGGTCACGATGTCATGCAAGATGTCGAATACCTGGACAAGGTGGGCTATCGTATTCTTGAGCGTACCAACTTCATGGACACGCAAGACACCGCCAACATGTACCGCACTTACAATCAAGAGCCAAATGCCCGCTCTCTAGGCAGTATTCTGGCAGATCTTGGTTTGGCTTCGTGGTTCCTCCACAACGCTGGAAATGATGCTGTCTACACCATGCATGCCATGATTGCCATGTGTGTCAAGACAGCAGCTGATAGAGGTACTGCTCAGGCCGAGGAGCGCATCGAGAAGAACACCAAGGAGCGGACAGAGGCAGCAGTAGAGAGCGCGAAGGAGCGAGTTGAGCAGGACGGCGAAGGCTGGGAGAATGGCAGTGGTGACGATGGAGGTGCTGGCATGCCGCTCACGGAGGCCAATCGTCCACAGCCCAAGCAGAAGCCACCATTCCGCGGTAGTATCCAGGGTGATCCTCTATGGTAAACTGCCCTCGATCGGTAAGGCTGAGCAGACAAGGGACGTTGATATCATGGATGGCTGACAACGCCAGAGCTGGGTGTTGTTACAAGGCTAAGCAATCATGGAAATGCAGACTAGTTGTGCCTGGATCGTCGGCTGCGGTCACGCGATCTTGATGGCGCCGCTATACAGCCAAGTAAATGCAATCAAAACCGAGACCTTGGCTTGAAGCTCTTTCCGTCGGACCTGCAGCAGCTTTTTCAGCTACACTGATACTTCGTGTTTTATTCAGCTTTCGCCATGCTCGGGACATCTTCGCAGAACCCATCGCTCCCAGTATTTTCGCTTGTTGTTATCGACCCGCAGGCCATCATCGTCCAGCTCTTCCGCCGACTCAAGACGTCCTCCACCACCGCTGCAGGTACACCAAGGTGCAGAAGTCGGCGTGTCTGGCGAGTTCAGGTTGGGAAAGTCGACCTCGTGTGCTTCAGGCCCGTGCTCATCGTCTGAATCCTCGTCTTCCTCCTCATCATCTTCGTCATCTTCATCATCTCCATCGCTACTGTCTTCGTAATCATACTGTCCTGTGCCACTAGGTCCTGCTTCACTGTCATCATCTCGGGCCTCCTCCTCTTCATCGCTGCTGCTCTGCGAAAGCTCGTTGAAGTCCGGTAGCTCTGTACCAACGTCTTGTGTGAATTGCTGGGAATGGAAGTATTGTGTATAGCCTATCCGACGGAGGCTCACCCATTGGAGCTCGTGCATCTCAGCTCGTAAGACCTTCAGAACATCTTTCCAAAGACTGCCTTCCTTCAGGTGCACGTCCCGTAGTCGCAAGCCTCTCAAGCCCGGGTGTCTTCTCACCATGTCGAATATCTCATCCTGCTCAAGCTCCCAGCCTTGCACTCCGAATGCCACAAGCTTTTCCCATCTCACATCGTGGAAGACGGTTTTGAGAGGAAGCGTGAGTGGGCGATGGGACGGAAAGCCGACATGCACGGCTCTCATATTCCTCGCTCGCGTGAAAACTTCCTTGAAAACTGTCGATAATTCTTGCACCTTTCCATCTAAATCTTCGTTGTCGTCGAAATGTAGTGTGAGCACTTCTAACCTTTCGGCCAATGTCGAAAGGTACTGAGCACTCTCAGGACTCAGCTGCAGCAGGCTGAACCTGCTCCATGGTACGTTAATTGACGTAAGCAGGGCTGTGATGATCGTCCTTGCTGCATGTGAACATGCCCTGCTCCAATCCAGATTGAGCACAGACCTTGCATCCTCGTGTCTTGAGAGGTAGCTGAGTAGCATTCGATCTTCTGAGTCGGCAACTCGCAGCAATTGTACCAGTTTCAGCTTCGTAAATCTTGCGATAGCCTGTTTCAGGATGAGCACATCATCTTCGTTGGAGCAGATAGCCTTCTGCTCCGTTCTTTTCCTCCGCAAGCTGTCTATGTCGGTGTTCCGTAGACCTGTCCGCTGCAAGTCGTCAGACAGCGCATCCAAGTCATTGGCATCTACTTGAAGTTAGCAGGAGACCTCGGTGCGACCTGGACAACACGCTACCATCGTCGTAAAAGTATGGCACCAGATAAGTGAACCTCTCCACTAAGCAAGCCAAATGCGCGGATGCAGCAAGGTTTTGAAGTGTCTTCAAGCCCTTTGCTGAGAATCTTATGGTGACTCTGGTGAACAGCACTGGTCGACCTATCTCCTGTTGCAAAGAAGAGGAACTACGTCAGTTGAATGTTGCGCAGACAAAACGTCCTCTCCCACTGACTCACCTCAAATCGTTTGCATACGCAGCGGAATCTGCCGATATCACTTATAGAGCCTCGAGATCTGTCCGGCGCTGGCTCAAAACTCTCAACGCTCAGGTGTTTCCTCTGGTCTATGCTGACTTCCTTATCGTGGTGTTCAGGCTGAACGAAGCTCAAGATCCTCTCGATGAGTTCAGTTGGCCATTCGATGATCCCAGCAGTCATATCTGGTCCTCTGTGTTCGGTCGTAGCAGAGCTTCCTGGCGATGAAGCGTACTCATGTCAATCAACATTCAGTACGGTGTAGGCTGTTGCTGGTAGGGCTCGTGTGGTCGGTACCTTGAATAGAAGGCCTATATTGAAGTTACACGGGCCGTGGAGAGTGAGAGGAGGAAAGAGCCTAACCGGACTGCCGACGATGGAATATACCTCCATGTAAGACCGGCGTCATGCCCGCCGCAGAAGAGCACCATGAACTGCAGGAAAGCCACCCGAGAGTGTCAGTAGACCCACCTCGCCAATAAGAGGGTGGACCGAACATCACATGATCGTGTGTTAATGTGGGAGAGCCGTCCCGCACTGCAAGTGTGAATTTTTGGTTGCGAGAAGCGTGGTCAAGATGCTTGACCCTTGAGCTGGCGAGAATCCGGCTTGAGCAAATCGGAGTGTGGTGGAGTAGAGCTTGTGCAGTAGTGAGCTGGAAACTCGCGGCCCATTCATCCGCGCAGCGCGTCAACCGCGAGCCTCCAGTAGTTGACATGCCATTGAGTTTACTGGTATGGCGAGCGTGAGCGAATAGGTCAAAAGTCTCTCGGCAGCGAATCAACAGCGGCTATACACCTGCATTGCCAGGCAGAGGGCAGGGCCGAGTGCGCCATGTCACACATTAGCAACGGGCGTCGGAAAATCGTCGTCAAGTGGCGGTCAGCGTGCCTGAAGTTGATCTTGAACGTTGGGGTGCGGTGGCTGTCTGCTATGCTGCTTTCCGAAGCACTCGGTGTCGCAAGGATACTCGAACTCCTGGATCTCAGAATGTGACGCATAGCATTCACAAGCAAGTAATCCGACAAGCAATCGGCATGTAGCAGCCATGCTTCCAGACTTCGCCGCGTGCATGTCACACATTCATGATGGTCGGCTGGAGGCTGGAACAGTGTTGATGAAAAGGAGAGAAGTCGGCATCCAGATAGAGTTTCGTGCTGTGCAACGGCAGAGCGGGTCAATGCGCGTACACACACGGTTTTGGTCTTGTTCGGAGGAGGCTGTCTGGCTGTCTGCTTCTTTAGGTCTACTCCCAACCACGCCAAAACGAAGCGCATACTCTACTACTGCATCAAATACGCGTTGCAGCTTGTCAACCATGTACAACTAATGCAGAATGCGAAGAAGCGCAAGCGCAAAATTCATGACGTGGCCACCAGGCATTCGCCGAATTGTGAAAAGTCTAGGTGCTGCCTGCATTCGGAACCGTGAACCCGGAATGCGTCAACAGAGATCTAATGGCGAGCCACCCAAGACCACTGCGTAGCTGTATCATCTACAAGTCCATCTGGGATCTTTCTGGTCATTTTCGGGGCCGTCTATTACCATTCAGGGAAGCAAAAGCGCCCTATGAGATCTGCCATGAGACAGCGGCCGTACGTTGCTTTGCGTCAAATCTTTCCCCCAGCCTTCCTAGCCAGCTTTTCTCGAATGGCTGTACTGCTGATCTTATCCTCAAATCCTTCTTTGACATCCGACCCTTCGCCGACGTCAAGCACATCTACCTCGTAAACGTCCAACAGGTGCCATCCAAGTTCCTTGCGCTTGTCGTTCACAGCCTGCCCACCAGATCTCGTCTCTGCACTGAGAACAAGTGCGGAAAGGTTCTCCTCGGTGATTGTAGGTCCATACGGGTCTTGAATTTCTGTACATTTGACGACAAGTCCATGCGGATAAGATATATCGATCGACTTTCCATTCGGACCCGGATCGTCTCTGATACTTGCGTGTCTTTGGCCATGGGATGCTTCAGTCGAGAAGTCGATGATTGCGTTGAAGAAAGTTGCTACTGCCTTCTGTCGGTCGACCCAGCTCTGCACAAGGTTGGCGTGCTTCTTGTTAACCAACAATGCATCGCCTGTGATTCCAATGGTTGCACTTCTCTCTTTTGGAGCATCTTCTTCATCCACGGCAAAGATCGTCATCGTGATGAGAAGCTTATGTCCCACGTGTAGGTGGTCCCAAGTACCACCATTGATGACGTCGAAATGTTTCTGGTATTTTGGGGTTTCAGGTGCAGACGAATGTGTGCTTTCGGTATGCGCTGATTCTGGCGCGCTCATCACCGGACCACCCTGAACACGGCTGACCTCTGCAGATTGACCTTTCTCGGTGACGAACGCGCGAACCATAGCCTCTCCAGACTCGGACTCAACGCCAAATGCGAATTGCCATTGTCGGCCTGATCGAGCCAATGTACCAAGATCAATCACAGGGCCGTAAGGTGATGGCTGCGTTGCTGATTGCTGTACTTCAGGCGACCACGCTATCAGGAGTACTCGGGCGTCGACACCGTCATCATCTTCAGTGTTGATGCCTTCTTGAGCGGCGATAATGGTGATGAGCTTGTAAAGCCCTGCAACAAATGCCTGAGTCTCGTCGTATATGCTTGATCTGGTCGCATGTCTCTTGATCGCAAGGTGCGAACATGCAAGCGCAATCTCCAACACAGCAGCTTTGGGATGATCGGACGAATGAGTGGCCACTTCCTTCAAGACCTGGCCAATGGTTTCGCCATAGGCTGCCTTCAAGGCTGCGCCAGTTGCGGGAGAGGGTAAAGGCGGTAACAGTAATAGAAACCTGGGCGGCTCACCCACCTGTGGATCGTCCATCTCGAGGAGCGAAAATGCAGTTGGCTTTCACTGGCGACTTGGGCTGAGGCTGCGAATCCTGGTTCATTCAGACATTCAAGGCCTTCTCAGTAAGAGCCCAACCCCCTGCTTTTGAATATCTTGATGTGCCTCGCTGCACAGTAGCGCACTATGAATTGCTGCCGGAGCTACTGTAGAAGTGTTGAACAAAAGCGATGTTTGTTTCAAGCCGAGGCCGTCTCTTTGTGATGATGCGGCTCTTCGCTGGCCCCAGTTTGCTCTGGCCCGTGCCGTCAGTGCTTAGCTTGTTAGTGTTCAGGCTTTAGGCGTCTGTCTACCGCCTATTATTGCGACTGCTAAACGTAGACCAGGTGGACTTTGGCTGCATCAGAGCACGAGGAGGAGCGTTCGGGCAGCGCCCACAAACCTTCAGCCCAGACGCATTTGGCCTCGTGAGCCATCATGCCTTTCGGCCATCATCATTCAAATCAACAGCAAGGGCCGCCGCAGCACAGTCTTGGGGCTGGACTATACAATGCCGCATCCGCATTAGGTTCTCCGGCAGCTCCCAGTCTACAGCGGGTCGCTTCAGGATCGACGAGTGCTGGAACAGATGCCTTTATACCACAACCGAACGAGCCCAGCGCATACAATCAGACTGTTTCTACGCCTCAAGCAGGACGTGTAGGAGGAATTGAACAAGCAGCAGCTCCGGCAGCAGCACCCTTTTCAGCGCCTGTGTCTGCTGTACCAGACTCATCCCAGCAATATCAGACCCCGAGACGAACCCATACCCAGCATAGGAGTGAAGACATACGCGGTCAGATTCCCCAGCAGACATATAAAGATCCGTACTCGCCTTCCATAGGGCCCTCTTTCAACTTTCAGCAAGCGACACCGCAAGGCTCTGCTTACGTGCCCACCGTAATACCATCCAACGCCGGAGTGAGCAGCGCCCTGCCAGGCGCATTGCAACCCGCGGGTGGCTCGCGGCCGCCCGTTTCCACAGCATATACTGCGCCGACAACAGTTCCCACCATGCAGCAGCAACCGCCGCCGCTTCACACCAATGCGTCTCAGTACGCCCAAACGCAACCGCTCTCCCGCCAGAACACCCTTCACAGTCATTCACGCAGCAGTCCAGGAGGATTGGATGTAGGACAGAAATATATACCGTTCAACCAGACGCCAACACAGACGCCAACCACATCGAATCCCAAAGCATACAACATTTCGAACGCGCAGACTCCTTCAGCTGGCCCTTCGCATAGTCCACTGAACCTTACAGACATTCGCTCCCGCGCTATCTCCGACGCAAATGAGGGTGCTTCGGGGACAGCATTCTTCAGCTACTCTGATCAGCCGACGAACTCGAATTATCTGGCACCGTTTCCCACATATGCATTCGACTGGTGCAAATGGCCAGTTGTGAATGGCTCGTCAGGAGCAGGCAAGATGGCTGTTGGCAGCTACCTGGAAGATCCGCATAATTTCATACAGATTTTAGATACTCATATTGTACCACAGGATGTGTCCACTCCGGGACAGGCGCCATACGGGCTGGAGTACAGCAAAGTCGCCGAGGCCACATGCGCTTATCCAGTGACGAGAATATTGTGGGAACCTCCGAGCTCTCAGAAAAGCAGCACTGACTTATTGGCCACGAGCGGTGACCACTTGCGACTATGGAGCCTGCCCTCGCCTTCGACACCCCACTCTGGACATATCAATCGCAGCGCATCCGCCAACATTAGAGATCCCGCGCCTCAAAAGCTGCAGCCGCTTGCTCTGCTATCAAACAGCAAGACTCCAGAACATACGGCGCCCCTGACATCTTTGGATTGGAATACACTTTCACCGAAGCTAATTATCACTTCTTCGATTGACACAACTTGTACCATTTGGGATATACCGACTTTGACTGCCAAAACACAGCTCATCGCACACGACAAAGAGGTTTTTGATGTGAGATTTTGCGCGGGGTCTGTGGACGTCTTCGTATCATGCGGCGCCGATGGGAGTGTCAGAATGTTTGATCTGCGCAGCTTGGAGCATTCTACCATCATTTACGAGCCCGCGGAAAAGGCCGACAAAAGTAAGTCTCTGCTGACTTGTACTGCCCAAGGCCATACTGACCTTCGATAGCTGCTTCGCCAACTGCGTCCTCTCCTTCGAAAGGAGGACAAACTTTATCTTCGGCACCTCCACTTTTGAGACTGGCTGCTTCGCCTCACGATGCCCACCTCCTTGCTACATTTGCCTCTGACAGCAATGTCATTCGGATATTGGACGTTCGACAACCTGGCCAGGCGCTCCTTGAGCTTAAAGGCCACAAAGGCAATTTGAACAGCATTGAATGGAACCCAAGCAGGAGAGGAATGCTTGCTTCTGGTGCCGACGATAGCCTCGTCATGGTTTGGGATCTTCTAAATTCCCAGAATCAGGCTTCTGTAGCGACCAGTGCCATGAATGGGAACGGATCAGGTCAACCCGAGTCTGGAAAGGGGCCATTTGCCAGTTGGAGATGCGAGTACGAAGTTGCCAACGTTTCTTGGGCGCCTCAGAGTACATTGACGCAGCAGGGTGGCGATTGGCTTGGAGTATGCGCTGGCCGTGGAGTCTGGGGTGTCAAGCTATGATGACGATGGGCATGATAATGATTATGAAAATTGAGTCGTTGCAAGATGAGAGTATCCTATCGAAGCAGGAGCAAGCAGGCACATATTCTGCCGCAGCGGCCGGAGTCTCGACATGGCCACATGCTCGAGTCTAGCAACGGCCTAGAGTCAACGCTACATGATTCCAGCACTGTCGCTTTGTGATCTGAAGAGATTACTGCCATTGAGGGCAGATGCGCGGTCGCTGAGGCCGGCGGATCAGAGATGGGAACGCAGATCCTGCCGTGCCTGCCGGTCGAGCTTCATGGAACCAAGGCACCCATCCATATGGTCATCGCGAATGTGCACGCTACGATGCGAAGCTCACTCAGGGTGTGCACTTGCTCCCCAAAAATTGCAGCAACGAGCAGCATCAAGTATCGTTCCACATGGTAGTGTAGACAATGGCATATTCACGGCTTGTTCAGCCAAGAAATAATCGACCTCTGCAATGCCCGCATGACTCCTTTCTCGCGCCAGAAGTGACCTGCATCTGGAATTTCTATCCACTCAACCCTGCCTGACGACTGCTCTGCCAGCCTCTCAGACCACGTTTTGAGCTTCTTGCTAGATGTGAACGTGTCCGCGCTGCCAAATACGATAAGAGTAGGCCATCTGGAAGACATCACGCCGCCGTCCTGCTGATCTGTCGCTGTGCCGGATGTAAAGGGTATTCCGGGCGAGAGCAGACTCGTTGTGAGCGGGACCAAAACCGGTGAGATGAGAAGATACTGTACGGCGACGGGATCCTTGGCAGCCTCGGTATAGGTATTGTCTAAGCTATGTTGATGCCGCGAGTGTCGCTTAATGTGCGACTTGATCTGATGGGGCACTTCGCTTATGACTTCTGCGCTTCGTCTCGAGTCTCGGCTTCTTCTCCGTTCGGAGGTGTTAGTCTCTTCGCCACCAATGTTCACTATCGAGCTTCGTAGCGGTCCGGCATGCGGGCTGCCATGTCTCCGATCCTCTTCGCGACCTCTTGTGGCTTTGGGCTCCTGGGAAGCTTGTCGTGTCTGCTTGGCCAATGTTCGTGCTCGCAAGAAGATCTCCGATGCTGCTGTGCCTTTCTCTGCAGACTCAAATCGTTGGATGATGGTCGATACGGATGGTAGCCGAGCCAGGATAAGGGAGCCGAAAGAGTATCCTGCCAGTAGAAGTTCGATGGGAGGTGTTGATTCGTTGTCCTTCTCGGTGCTGATATTTACGTATTTCAAGTAGTACACTGCCAGCCCAACTATGGTGCTGTAGTCATCATGCCCGACAAGAGATGTCAATTTGTGATCGA
>JAASFE010006094.1:125913-158531 GCA_013365205.1 Pseudocercospora cruenta
GCCCGACAAGAGATGTCAATTTGTGATCGAAAAAACACAAGCGAAATGGCGAAGGTGTCAACGAACCACTTCCGGCTTGCCAGTCCAAGATGTCTGGGAAAAGGTCAGCCACGTACCTCGCTAATGACAATACCTCACTTTTAAAAGATTCTCATACCTTGCCAGCAGATTCGCCTGCTCCTCTGGAAGAGAGTCAGCTCCATGAACCTGGCAAATAGCCTACGTTTCATACCTGAAGTTGAAAGTAAGAACCGTGTAGCCCTGCTTCAAAAGGCATTCTGTTACGGAGAGAACAGTCTCATCATCGTAACATCCGCCCAAAGGTGCGTATGGATGGGCTACAACTGCGCCTCTCAGTCGCGGTCCGTTTGCTTGGATCAAGTCAAGTATTTCTTTCGGGTGATATATTCTGCAATCGAGCGCGGTGTCATCGTGGATGGAAGGGACAGTGAAGGAGTATGCTGGCTCGCTCATGATTCATGGCACTTCTCATTTGCGAATAGTCCTTGACTTGCATGTACGCATAGCGATTCCCGAATATCAGTGCTGCATTATGCTGTTTGTTGAAGTTGTTGACACTTTTCGAGTTGACAACGCGGCGGTGGGAGTAGAATGGAGTGAGCGGTTTTGGTGGGGCTCCGCTTGCCGAGCTATGGAACGGAAGTCACGACTGGCAGACTCACTGTTAATGCACATTCACTCAGTATCTATGTCTCTAGCTTGCGAGAACAAAAGTTCTGGGGGAGGCTCGTCATCCTCAGCATCAGAGATATGGCTGACAGGCCTCGTTGTCACAAAGCTTTGGTCCAAGGCTCGTATTTCATCTCCAGAGTCCGTCTTGTCCAAAGGCGTGTCATTGGAATCACCATCTCCATTCGTTGTAGTCGTCACATCATCGCTTGCAGCCTGGTTCAATGCGCCCAGGAGTATCTGTTTCCCTCTCTGCAGCGCATCCAACTCAGCTCCAAGAGCAGCCATCAACAGTCTCCAATTTCGTTCCTCTGCTGTCTGTAGTTTGGTTTGCAGAGCTGCCATCACGGTTTCCATTTTGCCTAAGAGTTCCTTGAGACTCTGTGCTGCATCTGTCTCAGGTGGCTCTTCCCATGCCGAGTGGGAACCGGGAGAAGAGGGTAGCTGAGACATTCCTACGCGAAGCTCTTTTTCGAAGTCATGAATCTCGGCCACAGCTTCGCGCCATAGAGTCGCTCCCTCTACTAGCGCAGACCTCTCAAACTCGACGTCTGCTCGTTGGCTGACGGTCGAATCGCGTTGCTCAGTCCAGTACTCCCTTGCCAATTCCAGGTTTCTTCGCTTTTTCGGCAGCTGCCATATCGACGCCTTGCCTTCAGACGATGAAGGTCTTGGATCAGCACTCTCCGGCCTGAGATTGAGAAATCTTTGCATGTCGTCTTCTAGTTGCCTCAGGCTGTTTGAATAAGAGGCCATCTTAGCCTGAACCGAGTTCTCAACAGCAGCAGCTTGACGAATCAGTTTGCGATGCCTCGTCTTCATTTCCTCCAGCTGAAGCTCAACTTTGTTGATCTCTGCTTGCAAAGCGTCGGCCTCTTGCTGCAGTCGCTGGGAGCGAATAGTATCCTCGCTTGAGTCCACATTGTGCGATGCCTCTCGAAGACCCTCGCGCTTCTTTTCCCAGGTGTCGATCTGTCCCAATATTCGCTCTTTCTCGCGCACTTTAGTGTCCACTCCCAGCAGCTCTTCTTCTTTCAAGCCTGCCAAAGCAACGATGCTATTGTATATTCCCTTCCTTGCAGATTTTAGTCCAGGCTGCCTGCGGAGGGATTTGCGAGGTCGACGAGCAGAGGAGCTTCGCACGCTCTGTGCAGTAGGCGTAGTGCTTCCAGTGGAGCTACGTTCATCGACGGTGCTAGCCTCGAGACCACGTATTAAACCTTCGGCTTGCGCGTCCAAGAGAAATTGTAGGTCTGCTTCGAGCTGTTGCTGTCTGTCATCGAGATCGAAGGACTTATCTACTATGGCCGCCTCTGCCGTCGGGGCGCTTGAAGGCTTTGGAGCGATGTAAGTGCTCTGAACTATTGGCGGCGGAATCATGGATGCGGTGGGTGATGGACTGCGCCAGCGTGGCAGCTCGTGACTGGAATTTGAGAGAAAGCGCGCCGTGCTTGACGAGGCCTGCGAGAACCATGATTTACTCGAAGACATGCTGGATGGATTAGATGCAAGTGAGATAAGCTGCTGAAGACTCTCAGGATGCCTGGAGTCTCATGTGCTAGAAGGTCAACCAAAAGGTCAGCGGCTACTGCTTAATCTTTGGGCGGCTGTTCATGATTGCTCCTTCGTTGCAACCGAACATCAGGCCAGCGATGCGTAGCCACAAATCCGAAGCCAAGTCAACATGTGGGTGTGATGTTGATCGCGTGTTCATTGTCTGGGAACCAAGAAGCTAGGTATAGCTCTGAATAGATAGAGATAAGGAGCACACCAGCGCTGGGCGAAAATCTACCTGCCCGCGACATCTCAACTTCTGACTCTCGTTCTACACATCTCATGCAGCATGAACGGCACCGCGTCCCGGTGACAGCGGTCGCTTTCTGGCGAGGAGATGTGCTGCTTGCGGGAGAGGGAAGCTATCTGAATGCATATAATGTTCACAGCAAGAATCTACTGGCATCTGTGAACATTTTTGATGGACAAGCAATTCATGGCATCATCAACAGCAGTACCAGTGATGGCCGTGTGCTGCTCTGGGGTGGCCGCCACATGCGAGCTCTGACAATCTCGCAGGATGGTTCCGACTCCCTCGGATTCAAGCTGGGCATCACAGCAGAAGCCAATGACTGGATTCTGGATGCAGCCTTCTTTGAGTGGAATTCCTGTGGAATATGCAAAGCAGCGATTGTGACTGCACACAGTGCATTGGGCATAGCGACTGTCGACGAGAAGCATGATATCAACCTTGAAAGAGTAGTGCCTGGATCCAATTGCATACTTTACACAGCACATGTAAAATGGCTAAGTCCTTTCAAATGTCTCATTGCATCAGGAACTGCTTTCGGCGACATAATTGTATGGTCAGCCGAACTTTCCGTTCACAACGGTAAGCATTCTGCGACGTGGCAGACGCATTATACATTCTCCGCCCACGACGGATCGGTCTTTGGAGTTCAGATAGCTTCAGGAGAAGTCGCTACAGCCCTTGGACTGGAGAAGCATGTCCTGGTCAGTTGCAGTGATGATCGGACGATCAGAGTATGGGATATCTCAGATCTTTCTTCGCATAGCCCTACCATCGCGGAAACTCAGCGAGAGACTGGATTCGGCTCCAAGCCCATGAACGAAACACACGCACCGTTGTGTATCGCCAAAGCGATGGGCCACATATCGCGGATTTGGCACGTCCGCTTTCTTTATGGCACGCAAGATGCGAAGAGCAATCAAAGCGCTGTCCGCTTAACATCATTCGGAGAAGACGCAACATGCATCACTTGGTTGTTCAAACCCCAAAACGACTCTCCAGTGCGACCAAAGTACACTCTGCAGCATGGATATACGGAGAGACCTCACAACGGCAAGAATATCTGGTCCGTGGCACATGCGAGCTCTTACATTGCCACCGGTGCCGCGGATGGCGCGATCTCGATCCGCTGTGTGTCTGAGATAAGTACTGGTGAACAGAGAAAGAGCCTCACGAGACCTTCGCAAGGATTCGAGACGAAGTCCGATATGATCC
The DNA here is from genome assembly GCA_013365205.1 of Pseudocercospora cruenta. Lineage (NCBI taxonomy): Eukaryota > Fungi > Ascomycota > Dothideomycetes > Mycosphaerellales > Mycosphaerellaceae > Pseudocercospora > Pseudocercospora cruenta. The sequence continues at coordinate 129,623 of JAASFE010006094.1, forward strand.
GATCATACACATTTGCTTTGGCCCATGAGCTGCTCGCCATTAGTGACCAGGGCCAGGTTACTCGACTGTCTGTGGACTTTGATGATGCTTCACGGCTTGTCAAGCTTCCACCTTCATGTTCAGATGCCGTGCGTGGATATTCGATATGCACTGGGAATCATCGTGCCGCATTCTTCGCGGGCATGAAGGGCCATGTTTACATGTATGATCCGGTGAACGATCGTTGCTGTCAGATCGCGAAGACCGATCGCAAAGTAGTTGGGCTCTATTCGCAACCCAAAGCATTGGATGTTGAAGATCGCCACGCTTTACTGGTCACAAATATCGGGTCGCAAGATGCGCTGTGCCTTCAGATTTCGTGCGAACATGGCAAAGAAATAAGAGCACACACTTCCATGAAATTGAGTCTTCCCGACAAAAGCTTTGTCGTCACCAGCTTTGCACAGCATGATATTGCTGGCTGTTCACTTGCAATATTGGGATCCAGAAGCGGTTCGATCGCCATATACGACATCAACGTGCGACCAGACCGTGACAGCCTGGACGCGCTGTGCTGCGTCTCAATCCATGGAAAAGAAGCGGTCACATCTCTAAAGGTCTTCGCAACAGCACATGGAGATGACATACACATCTTGTCAACCGGTCGCGATGGCAAATTCGCAGTTCATGCATTCAAGCCCGACACGAGCAGTGTCCTCCAACTCACATGCATACATCGACTCCTGCTGCCTTTTGGACCAAACATTGAAGGCCAAGGCTGCACCAACGACAACGACCTTTGGGTCTGGGGCTTCAAAAGCAAAAGTTTCGTGGTATACGACATCACATCCCAACGCGAGATCATGAACGTAGAATGCGGTGGAGTGCATCGTAACTGGGCATTCGAGCCTGCTACAAATGGCGGCACATTCGTATGGACTCAAGCCTCGAACTTATACTATCAACGGCAGTCCAGCATACCGTTTGACTTGTTGAACTCTGGTGGGCACGGTCGGGAGATCAAAACGATGGCGACAGCGCCAACCAAAGCTGGCTTGATGATCGCCACCGGCGCGGAAGATACCAACATCAAGCTTTGGTTGCGTACCGCCGAATATGGAAACGGAACCTGGCGCTGCTTGCACACATTATTTAAGCATAACACTGGTATACAGCATCTATGGTGGTCGCAAGATGGAGCATATTTATTCTCGAGTGGTGGGTTTGAAGAATTTTTCGTCTGGCGCGTCCGCTACGATGTACCCAAGCTCGGCGTCGGCGTCGTCTGCGAATCAACACACCCAGAAAGCGGCAGTTCTGATTTGCGCATCATGAGCTTCGATGTGCAGCAGCAGGAAGAAAATGTCGGGTCTGGGAAAGCAACGAGCCGACAGTTCCGCATCACGATGGTATATTCCGACTCAAGCATCAAAACCTGGCAGTATCACGATCGTGAGTGGAAACTATTGGCATCTGGCGACTACTTGACATCCTGTCTAACCCAATGTCTCTGCATTGAAACATCGCAAATAATCACAGCCAGCACAGATGGCCACCTAGCTGCCTTCGACATTCTACCCTCAGAACATCACCTCTCCTGGAACTCACGCCACAAAGTCCATCAAAACGCCGTACTCTCAATGATACATGTATCGCACTCAAATCTCATCATCACCGGCGGCGACGACAATGCCCTAGGCTTCACGTCCGTAAATGGCTTTACCAGCTTAGTCGTGCCACGAGCGCATGCAGCAGCTGTAACCGCGCTCGCGGTTGCTCGAAACGAAGTCAATCGCTTTTGGCTCGTTACAGCTAGTATTGATCAGCGCGTCAAGCTTTGGCAGATCGATGTTGGTGAGGACGGAGTAGACGGCATCAAGATCAAGCTGTTGCAGAATAGCTTTACTGCTGTAGCAGATGTTTCGAGCATGGAGGCCGTCACATTGGAGAATGGCCAGGTCGCCGTGGTGCTGTGCGGTATTGGTATGGATGTTTGGCACATTGGCAAGGACCTAGCAATCGAGAGCCTGTGATAAGAGACACAAGGTCCTTTCAAAAGTTCTTTCATTTCATCCTTGGCGCATCATCTACAATAGAAGTGCACCCACATGTCTTCCTAACAAGACTGCCATAACTCGTCAATCGGGTGACGATCGATGCGTCCTTCGCCTTCCAAGCATAAGTCGATACATTTGACAACCATACAGAACGTCCTCCCCAAATGCCACACCTCTTTCTTTCTATCCGCATGTGCCCAGAATTTCTGCCGTCAGATAACTCCGTCCAGACGCCTTGCTTTATATCGCATGCTTAACACAAAATACATGAAAACTGGGGTTGTCGTTGCAACATTGGTGGTGCCTTTCGCTCTTTGGTCGGTCCGGCTTGGGTATATACACATTACTGTCGTTTTGTCGATAGCTTCCGCTATGAATGCAATATGGCGACGTCGGTTCCCTGGGTAGTGTTGAGGTCGCTGGCCTGCACGTCACCAGCATTTCCGACCCAGCAGTTTCCAGGTCGTCCACCACTGGATTGGTAGATCGCTACCGTGCAGTTGCTGCCATCGTTCCAGAAGTTGTAGCCTGCGCAAACTTCGACGCAGTCTGAGAAACTGTAAACATATGCTTCGGCGATTCGCTGGGCGCCGTCCTGTGATAATGGATTTGAAAGGTCGCAGTACTTGGTGAATTTCAGTCCTGCGTGATCTGGTACTGAGCCCGAGGATCCTGATGCAAATTGCGATGTGTATTCGGTATTGTTTGAGTCGGGACAATCGTTTATGGGTGTATATGTCGGCGTGGGTGCCGAGTACGTTGAGGTAGGAGTTCCCTTGCTTGTCCCCTGTGTCACCGGAGAATTCGTGCCATTGGTGCTGCTCGCATGTCAGTCTATGCACATTCCTGTGCAGTGCTTGAAGACTCACTACATGGCTGTCTGTTGCGCTTGATTCTCTCGCAATTGCTGCCCGCCTACCGCACCTCCAACAGCCGCACCTACTACGATGAGGATCATGACCAGTGCAACCAGCAGAAACGTCCGTATCTTCATTCCAAATATGATTCGCGGCGGCCTGTTGTCACCGCCAAAGCCATACTTGCCCAGCTTTCCATCGTAAGCGGGCGACTCTCGAATGACGGGAAACTTGTCGGAGGAAGGATAAATGGTGTCGTCGTACTCCAGGCCATGTGCAGGCGCGACTTCGGGTGCGTTGTGGTATTGGTACAGGGCTGATAGCCGCTGGGGACCTGACTGTTGGTAGATGAAAGGTCAGCGTGAGTGCCACGACAAGCACGACTAGTAACCATTGCTTGTGCACGCTACATGTAATCGTCCAATGCCGTGAGAAGGCGAGCATGTGAGAGTCTTGAGCTGGCACAACCCATATACATTTCAATAGACGGGCAGGTGGGATGCGAACGTACTTGGTGATGTGAGGAGTCCATGGCTCAACTCACGCAGAACGCATGAAGCGAAACAAAACCGCGTGGGCTGTCGAAAGAAGGGCCAACGGAAGGCGTGTCCAGGACAGCCTGCAATGCAGCGTCACGAGGTGTAACAAGAACGAACGAGTCGCAGATACAACAGCAGCAGCAGCAAAAGAGTGTCGGTGAGGTTGTTGCTGCCAGAAGCCAAAGTAGCGGATCGCTGGGTGAAAACGCTGCCACGCTGCCACCAGTGAGATCCGTCAGAACCGTTACAGGTGCTGCGGGTTGGCGTTCGCGGGCTAGTCTCTTCTTCCACCTGCACTTCCGCCGTCCGAAGAGCGAGCAGCGCAGCAGAGCTGCAGAGAAGGCCGTCGGGAAGCACACAGACACCTCCCGCCCGCCAGATGCGCTGATGGCGCTGGCAAGGTTCACAAGGTTCGCCAAACGCCAGAACATCCCTGCTCATACATGCAATGACCCTCCCGCCGTCCGCATCAAGACACCTGCATCGCCATCATCGACACCTTCCCGGACATCCAGTATTACTTCTTCCGAACTGCAGTCGATCTATCTCGCCTACATTTAATCAATGTACTGTCTACCACCACCTATTGGCCTGTCGCTAACGGACGAGGCGTGAACCACCGCCTGCTCCGGCATCAGACACGCTAGTCAGCCAGACACTTTCGCCGTCGAACGGCCATGGTTCGACGCTCCTGCCCGTGAAACATGATTCCTCAACGCCCAATCACCGCCTGCCATCTCATCTCACTGGTGACTTGGAGACTGGGGAAGCTCGCTTGGCAGGAAATCGAGCCTCTCCCACTGCTGCAGTGCAGTGCCCCTGGACGCTAGTCCGAGCTCATCACAGCGCGCGACGTTTCTGTGGCGGCGAGAAGCCGTGACGGCGCTGTTCATTTCCTCCTCGCCAAACTCTCTGCGCTTGCCTACTTGGACGTCAAACGTCGAACGTGGACCTGGAAATGGCTGCCATCTGCTTCACCGTGGCATTCGACCTTCTACGCTGGTCATCGCACATCGCCTCCTACGCGCGACACGCGACTTGGGCTGTTGAGCCTTCGGGAACATCGGGCTCGGCAGGAACAATGCAGGTACACGTCGCATAGTGGAGAGCTTGCTTATGCATGCTTGAGCCACCACCATACTGAATGGAGCTTACTTTCAATGCACCTGACAGAGCTTCGAGGCAAAGTAGAAGACAAATGATTCTGCTCCTGTGAACAGCTCTTGCACCGAGGCTGTTCAACAATCTCCAAACAGGCTACGGAATAGCATCGATACATCCGCGATATTGCAATGTATATGCGAGGATCATGGTACTGCTCAGGCTGAACCAGACTTTCCGTAGTCTGAAGCCCACTGGACAGAACCTAGCGCGTGCGAAGCAAATGAGTTTATTCTCACTGCTAAACTTCATGGACATGTCATTCGACAGAATGTTCTTGGTGCCCTACTCGATCAGACTGAAGACATGAAGTGGCACATGGTGCCGCAATCACGCGACAAATTCATCATCTTCCTTGCACAACACCCCCGACCAACCTCCAACGCACAAAGCTCCTGCTGTGTAACAAGGCTGTCCAGCGGAACTTCGACTTCCACATGCACCTCTTACTAGGCCCACTGTCGAGGACCCAACATGGTCCCAATCAATGCAGACCAAGCCCCGAGACAATTGCTTAGTGACTTGTCGTGACGGAGCCTTTCACGTTTCACAGTTCAACAACCCAACATGGGCCTCCCTGCCCAAGGTTGTGAAAGCATGAGCTTCTTGTACCACGCTGAAGGTTCTTTCCGAGATTTACGCAATAGACTTGGATACGAAACGTGGCAAGCACATCACGGACCTTACAATATGCTGACGGGAACACACATTGCGCAATGGCGAACGCCTTCGGCTTCAAATAAAGACCGTGACATATGTTCGGAAACGTCTTCATATATCGGGCTTGGTCGGCGTAGTACACATTCGCTTCGGAAGCATTCTGGCTGGTACGTCCGAAAGTGAGGTTCTCGAAAGACATCACTTCGACGATGATGCCCATGCCAAAATATGAAGTTGAGGCTGACACGGGGAGTGTGCAGCATAGCAGCCGCTTCATCTCTGGCTCCCAGTGCAGTCTCCGCATTTTGTCAAGCTTCGTACTCCTCCTCTTAAGCGATGAAGCTTTCATTCAACAAGAGTTCGAGATGATCTTTGAATGTCGCAGATACTACAAATTCATCTGAAGTCTCGCAGACGATATGATTAGCTATGCTCGGCAACGGTTGCACTTCGAGTCCAGCGACTCAGGATTTGTCACCAAAGTCATATTGAGCAAGTCATGTCTTATTCTCCGAATCGTCGACCACATCGATCACACGTGCGAGAAGGCGAGCTCTCATCGACTCATGCTCGCGTAGTGCTGAAAACAGCAACTGCTTGACTCGTCTGAAGAAAAACTAGAAAAGCTTTAGCAGAGCCAATAATTGAAGTTGGAACCGTTGACATTTGAAGCTACTAGCTATGCTTCTTAAGCATACGCTCTCTCCCGGACGCTCTCTTGATCCGTGACAGATCCCCTTCCAGCTCCAGTAATAGAGTCCATCGACTCAAGAAGGAAAAAAGAATACCAATTCCATCATTAGCCAGTAAACGCCTTCGCTATTCTTATGCTCGAATTCCGACCGAGCACAGAAGATTTCAAGAACCTCCGTCTAAGCGTGCTGGTACTTCCGTAACTAGGATCAGAAAAGTCAGCATTCGTTCGCGTCAAGCACAAGTAATAGACAAGTGGTACTTACATCAAGCGTCAAAGGTCTCGAGCTATTCACAGCCTGATCCCTCATAATCCCCACCAGCGTCTCACTATTCTGGAAAAGCCCCGGTTTGAGCGAAATCACAACGAACTGCATCCCCGGTCCAGCATGTTCTCTCACATACTGTGCAAGTTGTGTAGTATTCGCGTGATCGAGCGCAGCATCAACTTCATCCAGAACAAAAAACGGTGAAGGTGCGAATGTATGTACTGCGAAGAGGAGTGCCAGAGCAGCCATTGTCTTCTCTCCTCCAGATAAGTGTTCCATGTCTCTGAAACGTTTGAGAGGTGGCATTGCGTGATACTTGACTCCGGATAAGTAAGGTTCTTCTTCGTCTTCGACATCGAGAGATGCTGAGCCTCCGAGAGGGAAGGATTGGGTTTTTGTGAGTTCGCGGTATACAGGGCCGATTTGTTCGGAGATGTGGCGGTATGCTGCTTTGAAGAGGGAAGAGCGTTGCTCTTTGGCATGAGCGAAAGCTTTCTCGGCTTTTGTGCGTAGGTCTTTTGCGTCTTTGAATTCCTTGTCGGTAGCTGCCAGGCGAACTTCGGTCGCTTCGAGACGTTCTGCGGAGCGCATGTTGGGTGCCATTTTGTCGAGTTGGGATTGGAGTTCGTTGATCTTGTCAGATAGTTGGGCTTCGCATTCTTCGCTGGGGTCCTCCTTCAGGTCTTCGTCGAGATTTTCGAAGCTGACGTGGATGCCGTAGTCATTGACTTTGACGGGAGCGGCGCTGTCTTCGTCAACATCCATGGCATCTTCCTCCTCTTGCAAGATCTCGTCCTCTTGTGGGAGAGACTCAAGTTTGCGACTGCCTTGTTCGAGAGGTAGCGAAAGGTTTTCTACTTTGCACTTCCTCAGCACTCCGTATCGCTCGGTAGAAGCCTTTTGAATTTCGGCTTGCGAGTTGGAAATCTCCTTTTCAGTCGACTCGAGACCTTTGCTTCGCTTTTGCAGCTCTCGACGAGCCTCCTGGACCTTTTCTGCGCGCTCGTCGTTCTCTTTCTGGTAGTCAGTCAGTAACGTCTGCAGAGCCTCCAGCTCCTCGTTGAGCGACTCCAGTTCGCCAGCAATGGCATTCTTCTGCGCTTGCAATGTCTTGATGGCGTCTTCATCCCGCTTGCTCTTCGATTGAGTGTCCCGCAGCCGGTTCTCTACACTCTGCAATCGCTGTCGGTCGAAGGCAAGCTGGTTCTCAAGTCGTGATAATTGCTTTTTGAACTCTGACTGCTTCTGCAGCGCCTCCTCTTGAAGAGCGCCTTGCTGCTTCTCGTACTCGCGGATATTCGCATAGCCCAATCGCTGGCAGAAGGCTCCAAAAATCTCGTCTTCTACTTCTGCCACTGCAGCGCTGCTGTCTTCTAACGTCTCACGCAGAGTCTCCACGCCACGCGCCTGCTCTTCATACTGAGGCTTCATTTGCGCCAGCTGCGACCTGTGGTACTTCAGCTCCTTATTCTTGCTCGCCAGGTTGCGCTCGATGGTCTGCAGCTCATCTCGATCATATTTGAGCTTGGCCTCCAGGCCGACGATTTCAGATCGAAGCTGCTCTTCGTCTGCCTGGCCTTTGTGTCCTTTGGGCAGCGCTTCAATATCGCCTCTGAATTTGTCCACAAGCTGTTTCAGGTTGTCGACTTCAGCATCGTCAAATTTCCGCTTCTTGTCGCCAGGGCCCTCACCACCTGTCATGTTGCCACCCTTATGAATGACGGTACCATCCAGAGTGACAGCCTTGGCATCGACACCACGTTGATATACCAAGGTCTTTGCGATGCCGATGTTGTCACACACGATGGCATTGCCGCAGGCGAAGCTCATAGCTCGCTCCAAGTTGGTATCGTAGTCGATGGTGTCGATGGCCAGACGCATGCCTGGATGCATTCCGCGCAGGTTGGCATTGGCTTGCTTGTGAATGATCGTGTCAAGCGGAATGAATGTGATGAGTCCAAGCTTTGCGTCCTTGAGGTACTTGATGCACTCTCGTGCAGTCTTCTCCGAATCGACAATGACCGAATCGTAATGGCGACCGAGCACGGTAGACACGGCAGTTTCGTACTTCTTCTGCTTTGGTCTGCATTGTCTGCCGAGCTGACCCTTCACGCCTGGGTAAATTTGTCGCAGCTGTCGAATCATTTCTGATTGAGCAGCCTCCTTTTGCGTCTCTCTTTGGTAACCTTGAGCCTCGCCGAGTCTGGTCAGGACTTGAAAGAGCTTCTCTTCCAGTTCGCGGCGCTTCTGCTCGGTACGATCTCGATCGCTGATAATGGCATTGATAGCGACCTTCTTGGAATCGATCTCCTTTCCGGTTGACTTGATGGCCTTTTGCAAGTCGCCACGTCGATGTTCCAGCCCGCCAATCTCGTCTTGCAGACTGGTCACCGTCGCTTCAGTACTGTCCACTTTGGACTTCAAGGAGGCAACTGTCTCTTCATCGGTCTTCAGCTGGCGCGTGATATTGTCCACCTTATTCTGATCACCAGCAGTGCGCTTGTACACCTCTCTGCGCAGACGATCGTACTCGGACAGGTCTTGTGGTGTCAACTCTCTACCCGCATTCTGCTGCTCAGCGTGCCACTTCTCTTCCCATCGCTTCTCTGCTTTCTGAACTGTCTGAAGCTCTTTCTCCCGCTTTTCAAGTTCTTTTCCCATACCGTCACGCTCCTCGGTGATGGAGGCAATCTTGGTCTTGTATGCCTTCATGTTGTTGGCGTGGATCGACAGCTTCTCATCGATAGGAATGAGCTGATTTTCCTTCTCTTCAACTTCTTTCTCCTTGCGCTTGATCTCGCGCTCGCACTTGCTGACTTCGCGGCCCGCTTTGGCTTGCTCGGTCTTGACGGCCTCCAGTCTATCTTGATACTTCTGAACGCTTCGTCGATACTCCTTCAACTCCGCTTGATGCTTTGCGATTTCCGCCGTGCTCTCATCAATAGTGCGCTGAAAGTGGAAGAGCTTCCACAGGATATGCGTGACAACGGCCTCATCCTTCTCGTCTCGAGTCTGCTCGTACTTATCCAGCTCCTCTTTCTGTTTCTGGTACTCCCTGATCTCATGATTGATACCTTGACGATTCTTCATCTTGTACCGCATATCCTCGTCTGCTCGCTCGGCATCTGCCTTCAATCGCTCATAATCGGCTTTGTGTTCGAGCGAGCCACTGATCTGCTCAATCAGACGCGTGAGATCCTTTGGTGATTGTGCTGCGATGGCCTCAACATCACCCTGGAAGACGAGAAAGTTGCGTGCTTTAATGAGAATGTTCTCTGCCTCCAGCGACTCGTTGTATGCTTTAGCAGTGACGGGCTTGTTGTTGATGCGATATTCGGATTGGCCCGCTGCATTGATGCTCCGCTTCCATCTCTGCTCCTCGCCGGCGTCATCTTCGTACACAGCCATAACCCACGCGGTCTGAGGATCATTGCGCTGACTTTGAGGCATGTCGATCTCCTCTTCGTCAGACGCGCCACCGTCTGCATCACCATTGACATGTCCATTGGGAACTTCTTCTGCGACTGTGCCATCTGCATTGATCTTGGCGCTCTTCATGACACGGCCGCGATAGACCAGATCCTTGAGGTGGGTGGAGCGTAGATGCGATGACTTGATTCCGAGCACGAAGGAGATGGCGTCCATGGAATTCGACTTGCCAGATCCATTTGGACCAATGATGGAGGTAAAGTAGCTGTCGCCGAATTGGAGGACATGGTGGCCGCGATATGACTTGAAATTGTACAGCTCGAGCGCGAGGAGCTTGCCCATTGTGGCGGCTTAGTGGGTGTCTCGAATGCGATATGTTCTGATGCGCGGCGAGGATGTCGTGATATAGAGGACGACTATCGTCTGAAGCGCATCGCAGCGCTGGTAGGCAGTGCGAATGCGTGACGGCGATGTCAGTGAATGTTCGTTTGTGCTCCGCGACGCGACGCGACGCGCTTGACCTGTGACCTGTCCCGCGCAGCCCAGCCAGCACGGACCCCTGCTTGCCGATGCCGATGCCGATGCCGATGCCGATGCCGATGCCGTTTCCGTTTCTGCGGGTGCTGACTCATGCTCCTGCCTGCTCGGCTCGAATGAGGTCACAGGCAAGGTGAGCCTCAGCAGAATCTGGGGCAAGGGCTGGTGTCGAGCTCTTCACAACGTGGTGCTGCTGATAGGTAGAGAAAAATCCCAGCGAAGAGGCAAGGCAGCACGCAAGACACTAGCCATATCGCTGGACATCTGCCTCGCCCGCGTGCTCTGCTCCTCTGCCTGTCGCAAGCGGCACGAGACTGCAGCTGCAATCCGCGTCTGTGGTCGGAGGTTGTCGCAGATCGACGCTGAGGCTTGAGTACGCGTAGGGTCTTGTGTGTGTATGCGATCAGTGCTTCGAAGTCAGTTCGCTGCTCAGGTCAGCAACTAGATCTGCTTCATTCCACGGCGCATCAATGCCCGTCACGTACACTTCCGATCTCAAAAGACCCTATTACGCCGGCCACAAAAGCAGCTATCTTGAGCTGATTCCCGAAGACGAGCTTGAAGCCTACGCGAGGCTGGAGGATATCGACGGACCATCTACCCGCGCGCTATCTGAAGAAGGCAAAAAGGCAGGCATGACGCAGGAGCTGGATCAGATGGCAGCTGCAAAAGAGGAGGATCTCAAGCCGCCAGCAGCACCGAGGAGTGAACATGGCCGCAGTGGCAGCGATACTCTCAAGGTTGATGACTACCTGTCTGCTGGAGGTTCCGTTAGTGGCGCGAGCACTCCAGGCACCCCAGGACTGTCCATGTCGCGCACGAACAGCTCAGAAGGCGTGTACGGCAACTTCGACCAGTCCTTCGACCAGGAATTTCCTGTGGTCGACCGTCTGACTATGTTCGATATCTTGGAGAATTTGGCGCTACCACAGCGCCTGGAGCGCATGCAGGATGCAGTACACAACCAGGCTGAGAAGTTGCGAAGCCAGCGCCGGAAGCTGCAGCAGCGTGCTGTATCCAGCAAGAATATCGTTGTCGAACAGTGGCGGAAAACAGTGCCTGTTGCACCAGATGAGCAGCTGGCTAAGTACCGGCGGCGAATGAGGCTGTCCATCGATCGACTGAATAAGCGATGGCACGATGCGAAGACCGTCACTCTCATGGAGAAGGTCTCCTTTGTCACCGCATGCTTGAACATCCTCATCTCCGGATATTTGATAGGCGCATGGCCCGAGTATTTCCACTATTGGTATACAGCACAGCTTGTGTGAGTAAAACATTCTGAGTCGTCCACTGAGCACGACGCTGACGATTCCTAGCTACTTCATGCCTATAAGATGGTACAAGTACCACAAGATCGGCTTCCACTACTTCCTCGCAGATCTGTGCTACTTTGTCAATATGCTTCTCATCCTGGCTATCTGGTTCTTCCCGCAGTCCAAACGACTTCTGATTAGCACATACTGTCTAGCATTTGGCAACAATGCGGTCGCGATCGTCATGTGGCGGAATAGTCTGGTCTTCCACAGTCTGGATAAGGTGACTTCGTAAGTCTTCCCTAGCCATTGGCACATGCTGACAGGCGGTTGTAGACGACGACGTATGTCCCCAAGTTTCAGCACCATGTTTCGACTAACGCATTCTCAGGCTCTTCATTCACATTATGCCATGCGCAACGCTCCACGTTCTTGTCCATCTCATTCCGGAGCAGATGCAGCTGGAGAAGTTCCCGGCCATCCACACGATCAAATATTCGGCCCCTGATGCTCCAGAGCATTATACTCTCAAGGACATGGTGATCTGGGCCACGCTTCCGTATGCTGTCTGGCAGATCTCATATCACTTCATGATCACTGTTCGCAAGCGAGCAAAGATCGCTGCTGGTCGGCCCACCTCTTTCACCTGGCTCAGAAAGAGTTATGCTGGCAACTTCCTGGGTAAATTCGTACTGTCGTTCCCTGATGCCTACCAGGAAGTGGTCTTCATGTTCATCCAATACTTCTATGCACTTCTCACGATGCTGCCTTGTCCTCTCTGGTTCTGGTACCGCTGGGCATCGGCTGCTTTCATGATGGTCGTATTCTCCTGGTCGAGCTGGAACGGCGCCACATACTACATTGATGTGTTTGGCAAACGAATGGAGAAGGAGCTGGAGCAGCTGCGAAAAGAGGTGGCAAGAATGGCAAAGAGTCCAGAGATTCCGGGTCAGGAACTTGCCAGTCCTATGGCAAGCCCATCGGGCCCTATGGGAGACGCAAGCGGAGCTGGACTTTCAAGCGCATTAGATCTAGGACCACCCGCTGATGCTTCCACCTCAAGATCGGAAGCAGTAGACGGCGGCATACATAACCGCAACAAGTCTATGGATGGAGCAATGCAAGGACCAACATTGTCTGCAGGAACACAAGCTGGTGAAGCAATGTCGGCAACCGCTACCCCTAATTCAGAATTGAGGCGAACGATGGATGGCGGAATGGCACTTAGCGACGACGTTCCAAGTTCCGTGACCACGGATCACAAGAAGAATGCGTGATGACGACGAATTGTATCAAGTATGCACGGCTTTTTGGTCTTCGCTGTTTCAGGCTGCGAGGAGAGGCGTTCAGACATTGGAGGTACTGCTTGGGTCCCATTCGGCGCCATGATCACTCGCGATATACCCCCGTTCGGTCGCTCTGGGAAATTGGTTTCAAATCGGTAGACTGGACACAGTTTGTTTTGCAAATTGCGTAATAATAGAGAAGCGGTGGCCTGTGAGATAGTTTGCACAAGGTACGAACGAATGTGAAGCATTTCAAGCAATACTTTCTCTCTTCTTTCTCTGGGAAATAATTAAAGCTATCTTACACCGGAAGTCTCTCTCCACGACGAACCTCTCAAGCAGCATCAGCAAGAATGACCTCAGCAGCCTTTTCCGAGATCATATATATTGGCGCAGCAATGAAGTATCCCGGAATCTGAGGGAATACACTCGCATCCACAACCCTCAACCCTTCAACACCTCTCACCTTGAAATTCCCATCGAGAACAGCATCTTCATCCCCATCAGCACCGATTTTCGCTGTACAGCAAGCATGATGACCCCAAGCCTCATTTTTTATATATTGTTTCCATTCCTCATCACTCTGAACATCACTTCCAGGATAATCTTCCGTAAACTTCCCATTCAATGGAATAAGGTCCTGGAATATTTTCCTCGAATATTTCGTCCCTTCCACAAGAGCAGTCAAATCCTCATCTGCGCCTGAAGTCCCGAAATATCTGAAATTTATCTCGGGCATTTCTTGAGGGTTTGAGGAGTGGAGGGTTACTGTGCCTACTGCGTCGTTACGCGCATGTGCTGCCAACGTGACCCAAGACCATGCGTTTTTGCCCGCGATGGCTTTTTGGAAATATTGAGGGTAGTAACCTGTGAAATGTGCTGGCCAGCCTGCTACGAAGAGATCTGTGGTGTCGTTTGCAGCTACTGCGGATTTCTTTAGGATTGCCAGAGCTACGCCGTTGGTTCCGTAAGTGCCTTTTTCAATTGGGTAGTCTTGCCAGCGGGTGAGGCAAGGGTCGGAATCTCCTTCGAGGAATGTGCAGTCTTTTACGAGATCGATTTCGGTGGCTGCACGGCCTGCTACGGCGATTTCGTAGCGGTCTTGGAGGTTTTTGCCTACGCCGGGGAGGTTTAGTTTTGTTGTGATGCCGTGTTGGGAGAGTTCGGATTCTGGACCGATTCCGGAGAGTTTGAGGAGTTGGGGAGTGTTGAAGGCTCCGGCTGCGATGATGACTTCGCGCGTGGCAGAGACGTAGCCTGCGATGCCGGTGGAGGTGGCACTGCCGTCTTGTCGGCGTGGATCGGCGCCGTAGAGTGAGCGTCCGGTCAGGAAGTTGATGCCGTTGGCTTTGAGGCCCGAAGTTTCATCGAAGCGGATGCTGGTGGCCAGGGTGTCGAGTGCGATGTCGAGCTTGTACTTCCGGCTTCCATCAGAGTTGTATTGACTGATGACGGTTTGCAGGAAATCGTTGGGCGAGGCACGCTTGTACTCTGGGGTTTTCATGGCCAGAGGGACCTGGTACAGACCTTCGCTGCTATCACGGCCGCTGTTTGCGTTCTAGAAGCGGAACATAAGGAAGTCAGCAAGCGTCTCACCAGAACGCCACTTCGATGGACTTACGTTGATATCTCTGAGGAGGACCTGTCCAAGGCCAGTGACCGTGGTCAAAAGCGATGCCACGAGAGACTGACCCATCGCGGTTGCGGCAGCCAGAACGAGCGCCACAATTTTCAGATCTTGTACAATCAATGTAAGCTCAGTCAAAGATGTCTGCAACCAGCCATCGAAACCATGTCCGATGATGCTGTTTGGCAGATATGTCGCCTTCTCGAGCTTCTTGAAGTATTGACGCATGTTATCAGGAGCCCAGCTATCGTCGCCAGTGACATCGACCAGGTTCTCCCAGTCAACTGCATTGGGATATATAGTGACCAGGGCATTGTGTACTGTACATCCTCCCAATCCACCAACTCGAGGGTAGAGGACGCCTTTCATCTCAGCGCCCTGTGGAGGATCAAGACCAACGTATTGGGTTCCGTTCGAAAGCGCGTAAACGGTCTTGGGATCGCGTGCTTGTTGCTCGTCATCATCGTAATGCCGGATCCAATAGTCCCATCGATGCTCGACATATTCCGAAGAGACAGCATGCAGAGCTGGAACATTGTATTGCAGCGAATCTGTCGTGTTGTGTCCAGCTTCGATGATGAGCACGCTATGACCTGCCAGAGCAAGTCGAGCAGCCAGAGGTCCACCTCCTGCTCCCGAGCCTACAATGACATATTCATACTCGCTGCCGTTAATGCTGCTGAGTCCAGAAGCCTGTCTGGCAGTGTTGCTAAAGACGTTATTAGCACAGAACCCTCTTCAGCCATGTAATCACCTACAGTACTCGACTCTGCACTGATGTTGCGATGGAGCAGAGAGCTACCAACGCTTGTGATGCCTTCATGGCGAAGTGAGTGACTATAGTTAGATTACCAAAGAACGAACGGCTGGAAAGAATGTTTCACCCGAGACCTGTCGAAACTCCTTATAGTTGGAGGCTTGTCTTCACGCTCGTGCAGATCAAGACGTATACCGATGATCTTTGCAGGGTCTATACAAGAAGAGCCAGGATGTGGTGGAGTGCATCAACAAGGAGGTGAGACTAGCACCAATGTCTATAACCGAAGCGTTTCGTCTCGTCACACTGCGAATCCATGGTCGTGACGGGTGATGGAAAGTAAAGCCAGATACGTAGCATGCGGCCAAGACGATGTCCCAAATGGTCCGCATCAGGTGCGATATTGTAGAACCGGCGGGTACTCCATGCTGTGCTCGAGCAAAGCCCAGCAGGATGAAGCACTGGTCCGAATATGGGGAGAAGCTAGCAGAAGCGAACAGCGTAGAAATTTCGGCAATAGATCATTATGGTCAGCACTACCGGCGGTGTGCAAACATTGTCGGAGCAGGATCCATTGACTATCCGCGAGATGGTCAAGCTGAACTGCACTGTCCGGTGTAGTGCTTGATCTCGAAATGGTGGTTCGGCTTGTGCAGCGCGATGGTACTAGAGAGCCCGTACTGCGCGAAGTTGCGAACAGCTGCTTTGCCTACATCAGTGCTCATGTCCACGGATGCAGCGATCTCGATGCTGAATACAGCATTGGAGTATGTTCCACATGTGATGGAAAAGTTGATGTCAGAGTTGGAGTTGAAATCAGTTCCAGAGTGAATCGTGAACTCTCCCTCAAACCCTGGTCGAACCTTATCGATAAGACCCACGGCAAAACACGTCCACCAACGCGTCTCCCTCGTTACTGACAACTGAACTCAGGCACCACTGCACCACACGCATAGCTGCACAACAGCATGACCACCGAAATGGACCTCGACAATCCATCCGATCCAACCTCGCGCTCCCCCTCACCAATTCCACCACCACCCACACCCTCCGCCCCAGGTCCCCGCGCAACAGCCCTCCAAAAGCTCTATCACGATGCAATAAACCACGTCCTAAAAACCTGCAACTACACAAACTTCTCTTCTTGCTTTCCGACCCCGGCGCGACAAGTTCCAGGCTCTGTAAAATTGTTACACGAACAATTCACAGAAAAACTAGGAGAATCCATGCGCAAAGAATTCGATTCAATCCTAAGCGAACGAAACGTAATCTCCAGTCTCAATGAATTAGATCGATTAATCGAAGACGCAAAGAAACGCAAAACATCCTCCTCCTCCTCATCAGATCCAATTCCCGCACATACTTTGCCCGCACGACAATTATATATTTCACATCTTGCGCCGACGCTAGGGAAATTTTTGAGAGATATGAATGAACGGCAGGAGAGTTTGGGGAGGGAGAATGAGGAGATTATGGAGAGAATTACACAGCAGAGGAAGGATATTAAGAGGTTGTTGGATGGATTGGAGAATGTGGTTAAGGATTTGAATGGGAGTGTGGATGCTCTTGAACCCGAGAAATTGGAGAAGCTGAGGGAGGAGGTGAGGGAGGCGGATGAGGTTATGAGGGAGTAGACAATGTGCTTGGAAGAGCTTTCGGTGCATGAGGCAAGCGAGGAGTCTGTTTGAGGTAATGGCGTGCGAGGCATGGTTACGATATGGCTTTCTGAAAGATACCCAGTTTTGGATTGCGCGGCGAATTGGGCGTATTTAGGGATTTCTTAAGTTCTTGATCAAGACTTCATCCAGGAGCTTGTCAGTTTGACTGCGAAGTCTGTCTCCAATTTCTGCATCAAGCAGTATATCTACGGCTTCAATGCATTGCGAATGCAATCATCTGCTTCTTCTCTGCCGGAGGCGTAGGCAAGCATGCGGCACAGAGCAAGTCATAGCCTCAGGAGCACTGCCGCATCTTGCGCGACGCGCTCTTCCTGGACTCTGGAGGCGCCCGCATGCTCCTGAAATCTCTGCTAACTTACCGCTTGCTATGGGAGCAGATATCTGATGTCCAAATCAAGACTTCGCCTTTTTCGAAATTCCTGACCGCTGTGACCGGGCTTTCTTTTTATTTGTCCGTCTTCATCTTCTTCTTCGGTCTCTCCACCTTCGCCTCCGTATCGCTTTCGCTTGCATTGCCATCTGCGTCCTCCATTTCATCGTCGCTACCAGCTCCTGAGCTCTTTGCATCGCTGTCGAACTCCTCGGCAACATCTGATTCTGAGTCTGCCTGGAAGTCCTCGTCGACACTCTCATCGTCCTCATCTGCCGAGCCGCGAGCTTGCACGACATCCTCGTCATCGCTGCTAACGAGATCAGGGTCGTTCGCAAGAGCTGCTGCGAGCATGCCACTGTCACCATCCATCTCGTTCTTGGTCTTGATGTTCTTGATCTTGAGGAAAGTCTCCAAAGGCTGTTGCTCTTCCCGGTTTATGTTTGAGAATTGGTGGTCGCCTCCCTGCTTCAATGAAACTGTGATGTCGAATGTGCGGCTGGCACTAACAGCTCCGCCCACGCGACTCATAGTCACGGAAGAGATGTGATCGAACGAGATGTATGTCGCTGGCTTCGGCACGAACAGGAAGGCCTTGTCGAGGCAGAAGAGGTGACCTTCGTTGGCTTTGATGGAACACTTCACACCACTCATTTGGTGATGGCTGGTGAAGTCCGCCGAAGGCTGGATCAATCGCTTTCCAGTAAGGCCGTGGAAGATCTTGGAGATGACATTTCCGATAGGAGCCTCGTACTTAGCTTGGAGCTTGCCAGAATACTTCTCCAGTTGCTCGTCGGTCATGTTGAGCTCGATCTGGACTTCTTCGTCCTTCTTAAATTGCATGACCAGGAATGGATATCGAGTCTGGCCCTGACGAAGAGGTGGATCGAGGCCGACACAGAGCAGCTGGTGCATATCGTCCGGCTTGGGGAGAAGGAAGAATCGCTTGGCGCTTTCGTATGAGATCTTGTAGTCGTATGTTTTACCGCGCAATCGGAAGGAGGATTCGTAAAGGTCGATGTCGAAACGTCCACGAGGGGTAAGATGTAGAATGTCCTGGAAGGTTGCGAATGTGTCACCAGCCACCTCGCCAATCTCGGCCTTGTTCATGAGTTGCTCGTAGAAGTAGTTAGCCGCATTCTGCTCCTCATCCTCGCCTTCTTCTGCATCCTCTCCATCCTCGTCGCCCTTGGCTCGCTTTTCTGTACCAGGAATGTAGAATCGGACTTCAGTCAGCTGGTCCACTGCGCCTCCCATCTTCTTGCCCTTTCCTCGTGCGCCTCCCAATGCACCATTCGTGCCAGTGTCCTCGCTGTCGGCGGGCACGGAGAACTCGACTGCGACCTCGTTCTTTCCAGCCAAGTTGGTGTTCGAGATCTCGGTGTATGGGATCTCAAAGGCGGGCTGATTGCGCACGTTGAAGATCAGCTCGTTCCTGCTCAGCTCGTTCTTGCCCCAATTCCAACCTCGAAGAGCATGCTCCTTGTGCTCGATAGGCACGCCATACCAGACCTTGAAGCACTTCTGTATTGTGTCGAAATCATCCTCTTTGAAGCCATCCAGCTGCACCACGCCGGCGTTGCGTGCATAGATCTTCATTTCATAGCCTCGCGCTGCTCTACTCCATTGCGCGCTCATGTATTCGCCTTTGTCGAGGGTAAAAGTGTTGCCTCCGCCAGATGGCTTCCATCCCAGACCGGACTCGGCAAGTCTGCACTTGCCAGGCTGCTTGGAGAGGTCGAGATAGATGTTGTCGAAGGACTCCTGTGCTTGCGCGTCAGTTGGTCGTTTCTTCTGCTTCGACATTGCGGGCGAAATGCTGCGAGCTCTGAGAATGTCCCAGTGTGCAGCGGAACAAGTCGCGAAGCTGCAGAAATAGCTCAAACGAACTTACCATCTTTTCACTTGCCTTCTCTGCTGCAGCGTTTGTCGTCTAGGCCGCAGCCCGCTGCCGCTCTCACAGGACACCTGCAGGCGAGCGAAGCGCAAACGCAGGCTCGGCTCGCGGGGCGCAAAAATGGTGCAGCTATCGAGTCGTGGCGAGAAGGTACTTCGGCGATCGACGTGCGCGAATTGGTAGTGTGAGATGTGATGAAGACGACGGTGTCGAATGGTCGCAAAAGTTGGTGGTCGATTAGCCACGCTCACGATGCGAGGCAGATGCAAGTCGCGACTTCACGCGCTTGCCTTGATGCCGACTTGGCACGTGCACAGAAAAGTGGGCCAACGATTCCGCATGTGCTTCAAAAATGTTCTACACTATATCTTGTGCAGTTTTGGATTATGCTTCCACTGACCAAGCTAGTAGAACTGTCGCTCGACAAAGATTTCCTGTCGCATCAAGATTGCATATGCTTATCCTCTCCGACGATGCATCTAGCCAAGACCAAAGCTATGGTGGCGGCACTATAGATACGACTTTGCCCTCTCATTTCTGTGTTGTGACTGCTCCCTGGCACGACTCAACTTCTGGATAGATTTCAAGACCATTGATCGCGCCTAGCTGTGCTGACTGTGCACTGCGACTACTTTTCTCGACAGTTTCCAGAGCATTTGTCGTGTGCTGTCGTGCCTTGTCTCCAGCGATCCTTTGGCGCTGCGGGTGCAGATCTTGGTGACCTTGATATCGTACCGCACTCGTTTAGACTGAGCTAGGTTCACCAGTGCTCCCTGCAATGTCACCAGATGACGAGAATGGTTTCGGCCTTTCAACTTCAGGTAAAGGTCCCTCACCAGACTTCTGACGGATCGACCTTGATGTTCTCGCCATTCGCTCTGACAGTCTTCCGGGCCTTATCTCTCTTCAACGGTTTGCGCATATCATAAGCATCACTACCATCGTTGTAATAGTCGGTGATGCGGCGATACACGGAATAGCTATGCGAAATATCAGCAATTTGAAAGTGGCGCCTTGGAAATCACGACTCACCCCATCTTCTTGTAGAGCTTGATCGCAGCCTCGTTCTCAACTCTCACGAACAGGTCCACAAACCAAGCATTCTCCTGGTCACCAACAAGCTCAACCGCCTCGGACAGTTTCGTCGCGTAGCCTAGTCTTCGCGCCGAAGGTGCCACTGTCAAGCATGTAATGTGTGCGTGCCATGGTAGATAATTTGAAAACTTCTTTTGGTATATCTTCATGCCTGGGTCATATGGCTCTACCGGAGCCGGGTAAGGCGAAGACTCAACCTTGCCAAGGACTATTTGCTGCAGTCAGCATTTGCTCCTTGACGTTCCTTCATCTTCTCTACCCCAGCGACTGAAGACTTACTGTATGCTTCGATCTGACCATTCGAGCCTTCGATGACTTTGCACAGATGTGGCCATTTCGTGAAATATTCGAGGTAGAATCCAATGTTGTAAGTCTCAGTCAGATGATCCAGATTGCAGGGGTTGAACTTCAGCAGATCCATTGGGGTCATGGGACGTATGGCCGCCATCTCAGCACTGCTATGCTGTTGCGAAGTTGTGCTGTGCAACCTTATCCTAGCTATAGGAAGCAGTCGGACTGTTGACCAATTTTGGTCAACTCGTTCCGACGGAATCTCCGCTGTTCGCTTGATGATGAAAAGTGCGATCCTTCCGTAGTAGACGATGTAGGTGACGATGTAGGTCCGCGTCCGCGATGAGGGTTTCGACCCTTGAATTGATCAGGCCAGTGTCAAGCACTCAAAATGCCGGAAAGGGATCGTGCACAGCTTCCCGACAAATATGCACAAGTCGACCCTATCTTCTTGCTCGTGTTCGGATCCAGAAGACGTCGTATATGTCCGACTTGCGCAGTTGGGCGAAGACAAGCCAAATACTTTCAGAAGCAGCGTGGTCGAGGAGGAGCAAAGATGCCGCCAATCGGCAGCAACTCCCGACAGCCCTTGTTCATCATCGCGGAGCAACATTTTCTGCGAAACTGCGAACCACGCCCCCGTTTCTGCTCAGACATCAAACATGGCCCACGTCACGCTCTGCCCTACGACCCTGGCCATCCTGCATCCT
This sequence comes from Pseudocercospora cruenta, assembly GCA_013365205.1. NCBI lineage: Eukaryota > Fungi > Ascomycota > Dothideomycetes > Mycosphaerellales > Mycosphaerellaceae > Pseudocercospora > Pseudocercospora cruenta. The sequence continues at coordinate 150,772 of JAASFE010006094.1, forward strand.
ACGGCCGATACTACTCCTACTAATACAACAGTTGTCAGCTTTGCGTAGTCATATGAATAATTCAGTACGCTAATTGTGTGTGGTTGTCCCGGTAAGCATGTGGCATAAGAAAGGTAAGGTGGTATATGACTTGCCAACGGCCTGATCAGCTCTGCATTCAGCCATCGAATCTCTTCTTTTGTCTTTTCTCAAAACCCTTCAGCATCATGGCAGTCGTCGAGCGTCTCTCGAGCATAGAGACTGCCAAAGCTTCGTTGGCTCTCGCAGTGATCGGGCTATTCCTCTACCCTGTTGGACTAGCAATCTACAACCTCTTCTTCCATCCTTTACGCTCATATCCAGGACCACTACTGTGGCGGCTTACCGATATTCCCTTCGATTATCACATAGTTCGAGGCACTCTTCAACATCGGATTTGCGAGATTCACAAGCAATATGGACCAGAAGTTCGAATTGGTGTCAACGAGCTGAGCTTCGCCGATTCGCGTGCCTGGAAAGATGTCTTTGCTCACAGGCCAGAGTTCCCCAAAGATCGTCGCAAGATCGTCATGCCTCCAAATGGTGCTCACAGCATCCTTGGAGCACCTCAGGAGGAGCACGCGAGGTTTCGTCGCCTTCTCGCACATGCTTTCTCTGAGAAGGGCCTGCGAGAACAGGAACCAAGAATCAAGAAATATATGGACCTTCTTATCGATCGATTGAACGAAAAGGCAGCAGCACAGCAGACAACAAACATTGTCGATTGGTATACTGCCACAGTCTTTGATGTGATAGGTGAACTAGCTTGGGGCGAATCGTTTCATGGCCTCGAAGAAAGACGCGTTCACGACTGGGTGTCTGCGATCCTGGGGAATGTCAAGTACGTCATTCAGGTAGTCGCCCTACGAAGACGTGGTCTAGGTCGCTACTCATCCTGGCTCATGGACCCAGAAGTGCAAAGGAAGAGGATGGAGAATTACAAACTTTCCTCTGAGCTTGCGGAGAAGAGAGCTCAGATGGGAGGTGAGCCGCGTGGGGACTTCTGGGACAGAGTTCTGATCAAGTCGGCCGACGATAACATGACTGGCGAAGGCATGACTCAAGCAGAAATGGTAAACAATGCTAGTGTTTTGGTGCTTGGAGGAGCAGAGACCAGTGCAACCACGTTGAGCGGCACAACCTATCTGCTGCTAAAGCATCCAGACAAGATGAAGAAAGCGGTGCAAGAAATCAGGTCCGCATTCAAGTCGAGCGACGAGATCGATGTCTATTCTGTCAACCGACTGTCGTACATTTCCGCTGTTCTTGAGGAAGCCATGCGGATATATCCTCCCGTTCCGGATCAAGCACAACGAACACCTCCAGTCGGTGGAGGGCAAGTGCTGGGTAACTGGCTACCAGAAAAGGTCAGTGATCAATCTGATGTGCTGCTGCAAGACTGAATGATACTGACCGATCTCTCAGGCCTGCATTCATGTACATCAATACTCGCTAAACCACAGTGAGACTAATTTCCATCGAGCTGAGGAGTTCATACCAGAACGCTGGCTTTCAGATGCGTCAGCAGAGTTTGCGAAAGACGACAAATATGCTTTCCAGCCATTCTCGATTGGAGTGAGGAATTGCATCGGGAGGAACCTGGCTTACGCCGAGATGCGCCTGATTTTGGCCAAAGTACTGTATCATTTTGATGTTGAACTTGACCCTTCGCAGACTGGAGACTGGTTCGACCAAAAGAGCTATGGCGTTTGGTTCAAGGGGCCATTGCAAGTCAGACTGAAAGCACGAGCAGATATACGAAATGAATAAGTGCGTCGTGTTGTGATGCGATGTCTCGCAATGATTGTTTCACCTCTATCACCTCCCACCGCATCGCAATGAATATAATCATCATCATCGGCGCAGGCTTGAAGCCTTCAGCTTTGTACAAATAAGCAGCATCATGCACACTCCATCAAGCTGCAAGAAGGCAGCATTATTTTGGTTCGGCGGCGGGGAAATCTCGCATGCTTCAACAACGGTGTTCGCACGGCAAGCTTCTCGTCCAGACAGCGCTCGAGAGTATCGATATCGTTTCGTCAAAGTAGGACTAATCTTAAAGGGTCAGAGGAGCAGGGACAGCACCGAAGGAGGAATCGCCATTCATGCCAGCATCCTCGGATTTCATCGTTCCATTCAACAGAGGGCAAAGCCTTTTCAAGTATCTAGGTCAGCTAGAGTTCGCGATGCAATCTCCAAAAACAACAAGGGTATCATCTCATTCAGAACAAACAGTAGAAAGCCACTTTCCTCCTCAAAGCTGAAACTTCGAGTAAGAGCTGGCGACAGCACGAGACGACTCTCCACCATTGACCCCGCCAGAGCGCTTTGCGCCAGTCTTGGATCCGTGGGAGCTGTCTCCTCTGATCACTTCTTTCATGTTGCAAAAGGGGCAAGAAAAGGTTACTGACTTTCGGTTGGTCTTGATGTGACCGACTTGTCCGCAATTGGCGCATTTTCTGGCAGTACCATCCTTGCTGCGGCCTTTGCCCTTCTGTGGTGTGATGTCAGTTCCGCCGTTCACGGTCGATGCAGGGCCGTCAACGTCTGAGCGCCCAGGAGAAGCGGCAGCGGCAGGAGAGCCAGCTGCATTATTCTTGGCTTTGAGCTTGTCACGAGCCTCGCGACGATCAGCATTGCGCTGAATGCGTGCGAGCTCCTTCTCAAGCTCCTGGCGAGCAAAGTTGTCCTTGTCCTTATCGCCGGTTGGCACGAAAGAGGTAAGACTGCCATGAATTAGCTCACTCACACTTAGCGCATTACCCTTAGTGACCGACCTTTGGCCTTGGAATTGCTTCTGGTAAGCTCGCTTCTTATACTCGCGGATGACCGCAGGATTCGTGATTTCTTCAACGAAGTCGTCCAATGGCTCGCCTCGTGCGTTCACTCCACCTTTACGAGTGATGACAAGCTTCTTCACCGGACGTCCTGCGCTCTGACCGCTGAACTGGCTCACCGAGTCATCATCGTGACGGGCGAAAGCGGCTGGCGTACTCATCGATGACCGAGGGGTGTGTGCGTAGCTGTGGTTATATTCTGCACTACGATCCGGCTCGTCGTCCATATCGTCGTCGGAGTGCTCGCGGTCGTTGCTGAGAGACTCTTTCTGTTGCTCCCAGATGCGGCGGATGGATTCGTCATATTGCTTCTGTTGCTTTGCGACATTGTACGAATGACCACCATTATCTTTGCGTTTCTTGGCATCCATCTTGTCTGACGCGCTCTCGCCCTGAGCTTGGAAACCACCTTTCATTGATGTCTTCACGAAACTGAAGCCAAGACCGTGGCCTGTTGGATCGCCGTCTCCATGAAGCGTAAGCATGGCTTTGCCTTGACATGCGTTGAGAAAGTTCTTGGTAGCACGCCACGGAGCCAGCTGCAGTTCGATGTTTGCGCCTTCTTCGATGTCGTTTTCACCGTCGCCATCCTTGCTCTCAGTGATGCCTATATCAGCGAGATGCTGAACGCCGACTTGCATGGCATCAAGGAGACAGACGTCTTCTGGCCGAATCCAGCTTCGCAAAGTGTCGGCGTCTGGCACGGGATGACCAGGCTGAGGCACCCAGGTGCCGGTGGTACCCTCGCTACGTGCTCCGGGAGCGCGCTCGTATTTCATGAATTCTCGCATCTTGCTGCGAGTCTGCGGCATGTCATGGCCTGGTAGATGAGGCATGAGTGTGGCGTTGTCCAACACCTTGTCCTTGCGAGTCTGACTCTTTGTGTAGATGCGGTAGGAGAGAGCACGCAGCCGCTTCTTCGCAGCGTCAGTGACCTTGCGAGAGTGTTGACCCGGCACCTCTGCTAGCGGGAACTGCTGACCGACGGTATGCAAGTTCTCCACGTTTCGCAGGTAGAGTGTATCACCTCTCTCATAAGTTGAGCTGATGCCAATGATGAAGTCGGTTGTCTTGGGCTTGTGCGAGAAGACAGGAGCACGGTAAAGCCCGTTCTGGATAGTTGGCACAGTCTCTCCCTTGTCGACATGCCCGAAATTGGCAAAAGGGCTCTTATCTTGTGGCAGGAGGACCTGAGCTTCGCCGATAGGTTCCTTGGGCCGGGTCTGATCGTCGGCGTCAAGTTTTCGGTAGTAGTTGATGAAGCGATTGCCCATGCCAAAATTAGACAAGGTCATCGGAGCTTCTTCAGAGTACTCAAGAAGCAAGATCGACGCTGAATCACCCAGAGACAGGTCTTCAGCTTTTGCAAAGACCTCCTTAGCTTCCTTGCCACGCACGTTCTTCTTCTTGATGTGCCTAGGCCTCGTGAAACGGAAGTCTGTATTGATCTTCTTCGTGAGCGCCAAGGACGGCCGATGGAAGGCACGCTTTGCCTTGTTGTCAAGAGCGACACGATAAAATGGATATTGAAGCTTCACTGCTGGGAAACTGTGCTCGACAGCCATGCTTCCAAGTGTGCTGCGGACCTTGTGCTGATGATTCTCTTTGAGCAGATCGTAGGCCTGGTCGTTGCTGATGTTGTAGCGCTTGGCGATATCTCGGCTGAGAGCGCTGTCCCGCTTGAGTTCGCCAGGCATGCGCTTCAGCTTCTTCTTCTGCCGAGGTGCATGTTCATCGATGAGCAGATGTGGGTCGTTCAGATCCAAAGCCACAGATTTCGCAAGCTTGGCAGCTGCATGCTCGGGGTCTTCGAAGGACACGTCGAAATCGCGCAGTGACATCGGCACTTCAGTGTTCAGAATGTCGGTCTTGCGCTTCTTGGCTGGTCGAGCCGATTCAAGAGTATCATAGTCGTCCCCAGATCCATCGTCCTGAGGCTCCAGCAAGTCGGAAGTGATGCTCGGAATGTCCCAATCCTGACAGATGAGCGCCAGGTCATGCATGGACACACCGCCGACTATTTCCTGTTCATCAAAATCGCTTTCGACAAGATCCTCGTCGCTTTCTTCCTGAGCGGCATTCCCGCTGCCAAGGATCACGAAGCTATTCTTGAATGTGCTGTCCTGACCAGCCTTGTTGTTAGCAGCTAGAGCTTTGAAGCTTCGCTCATGGTCCTGGAGAAGGTCAAGCGAGAGTTTTGTCGGAATCAGAATCTTGGGTGGCTTGAGCGGTGCCTTTCCCTTGTACTCGACGTAGCGTGGAGGGAACAATTCGGTGAATCTTGGTGCGTAATAACGTTCATAGCCGGGATAAAGGTGATGGAAAAGAGCCATATCAGTGTCAGCCGTGCCATTAACCACGTCTTCGCCTTTCGCCCTAGCCGCCGATGCTTTGAAAAGACGGCGCTGGAGTGCAACCTGTGAATCGAGATCGTCCTCATCATCATCCTCCTCCTCGGTCATGCTCGCTGGTGACATAGCAGAGTAGTCGCGATCCTGGAAAGAAGGTGGGCTCATCGATGTCGATCCAGCTTGCGAACTTCGGCGCTGGGGCTGAGTGTACGCATTTGAAAATGTGGGAAGCGCAAGACTGGACTTGGAGGGCAAGGCCAGGCCACCAGGCCGCTGTTGTGGAGGGGCATGTTGAGGATGTCGCTCTTCTTCTGGTGAAGAGAAGCGCTCGCCGAAGAGATCGTTACTCTCATCGCCATCCGCAAACAGGCCATCGGAGCTCTCGTCGGGTCCATGAAAGCCATTCGTCGTGGGCTGCACAGGGAGATTTCCTATGCTCCCTGGTACCTGACTGTACGTCTCCTGTCCCAATCCATCCTCGCCTTCGCCATCCTCGCGATGCGTAGCTTCCTCTTCGTCCGGCAATTCGTCGTCGCTGATGTCTTCATAGTCGATCGCATCGTCTGCCTTGTCCGCCTGGTCGAACTCCTGATCCTGCCCTGCCGCATCGCCCATTCCAAGGCCACCGCCTAGAAAGCGTTGGATGTCATCCGCCTCATTGAATGAGTCGCCCATGGTCTCATCCTCAATCGCGTGTGGCATGGCGCCGGCGCCTGTGTGTGATGTTGATGTGGGAGGGGCGCGCGAAGCTCAGTCTCGAGGCGCGAGTCGGATGGTTATTAGTGCAGTTGTCGCATCGCAGGAAGTCGGCGGCCAGAAGTTGCGCCGAGTGATTTGCGGGGCGTACTGGTGGTATTTATACTCGTGCGGCGATGATGCTGCAGCCTGGACGCATGTGAGGGACTGCGCGCTGGATCGTATTGAATGCAGTCGCTTTGACTGAAGTCGAGAGTGACGCTGGAAGGCGGATGTCGGCACATGCTTCACGAAACACCGATCTTCACGGAAGAAAGTACGGCCGCACGCGTTCCTGCCCTCGAGCCTCAATCTCTACTCGTTCAAACAGATCTGCCATTTACAGACAATCGAGGTTTGACTTTCCGAGGATATCTGAACATCCTTCACCATAGCTGGGGTGGCATATCATTCGGTATATCGATATGTCCCAGCTATACGGTCGAGCCTCTCGTCACGTGCAGCATACTTTCCCATCCATGCGCCGAACCGGCCGAATGCGAACTGTCTTGCAGCCACAGCTGGATCGAATAATAAGTAGCTGAGTGGTAATCCCTTTGCTGACTGACGAGATAGCAAGTCGATTTCAACGCAAAATAGCGCCGAGCTTAAATGGCTGTGCAATGGTTATGCAAAACGCCTTTCACACCAAGATTCAGGCCGTGCGCAACGGGCTAATCTGTGCGTACACTGCTTATGTGAAATAGCCTTTTGCGTTGGAACACAGCAAAGGGATAGCCGACTACCTTACTGTACTAAGGATCTCTATAGCCGGCTTCAATGAACGCAGGATCAACTTTAACCTTGTCGCGCTCTATCTACTAGCTGCACGAATAGCCGTGCGCAGTATTGCTATCGTTACCGCTCTTCCGACGCTTGCAGCTGGGAATTGGATGCCCGTACGTGAGTACTCTATCGACCTCGACCCATACTGCTTACTGCGCCCAACCCTAGCCAATTTTCGGCCTTTCGAGAAGTGAATCAGTTGCGCCCTTCCCAGCTATAGACTTTGAGCAAAACTCTGCCCATCGTTATACGATATAGGCATTGCCTGCTCCGGTACTAGCGACTAAAGCGAAATGATGAGCTTGATAGCGCGCGCCCAGCACCGCAAATCCGTCTGCTCACGAGTCGCAAACTCGTATCCAACGTACGCACGTACACGAAACACTCGTCGATGTGTGGTGGGTCTGGCATATCTGCTGCTTAGTGTCGGTGCTTTCTCACTCTGGCGTTGCCCAGGCGCCACTTCGGCCAACCACTATCGCCTGTTCCATGCTGCAATCTTTGCTAGTCACTTTCGCGAATCATCCTTTGCCTACTTTTGCTTCGTTTGCCATCGATGAAAATCCACTTTCGCCCACCAGCTCCCACGAGGCCATGCGCACACGCAACCAGACGACGCGGTCCGCGCTCGGGCGCAAATGATGACCAATTTACCTCCTACGGGTTTCGTATAACTTAGGGCCTGTCCGGTTTCAGCTGCGGGTTCCAGGGCAGGTAGCTGCATACAACACTATAGGTTAAACTGGACCAGATAGACTAATATATACCTATTGTAGACTAAACCGGACAAGATTATTAATATATTATTTACTTAACAAATATAGATATATTTCTAAGCTATAGTAGAAGTATAGCGACCTATAGTTATTAAATTAGTACCTAATCCTCGAAATTTAGCTATAAAGCTAGCTATACTATTTCAAGTATAGGTACCGCTTAGAACGCTAGATAATATCTTTATATAACTTATAATATAACTTAGATATACTATTATATCTTTATTAATAGTATTCTTAGTAAAATATTTAATTTA
>JAASFE010006094.1:195833-221182 GCA_013365205.1 Pseudocercospora cruenta
TTACTAAAAATACTCTTAAATCTCGTCGTTATTATATTAAGTACTTTTACTAGTATAGAATACTAGAAAGTAGCTTAATTAACTTAACTTATTACTTACTTAATATTACTCTTAATATCTTCTTTAAAACTATTCTTAGTAGCTATCTAGTAGAGCTAGATACGCCTATACCTATTAGTACTCTTATAGAAGGACCTAGCTTTAAAGTTATTAAAGGTCTTATTATAGAAGGCCTTACTATAGGCTCTATAGAGCTTATAAGATATATTAAAGTCGTTTAAGTTATTAAGAGCTAGCTTAACTAGAATATTAGATACTATTATAATAAAGCCTTCTTAAATAGTATTAGTAAGCCGTATTATACTATCTTTATTACCTCTAGTAGTAGAACCCTTAGTAACTTAAGGAGCTAGTAGAGTCTTACTTAAAAGTAGTATCTTAGTTATTTTATTCTTTAGAGAGTTATTCTCTTTATTAGCTTCTAAGTTACTATTAACTACTATAGTAGGCTATTCTTATTATAATAACTTTAGCTTCTTATATAGCTTCTAAGTAGTTAGAGTTATTATTATTATCTTTATAGTAAGGCGCTTCTTAGAGGTAGAGATACTACTTTTTAAGAGCTTTCTAGTAGTAGTCTTATTACTAAATATAGTCTAGTAGAAGATAGTATATAGTATAGGCTTATCTCTTAAAGGCTTTATATCTTTATATATCTTCTTAGCTAGATAGTTCTTCTAAACGAAGCTATCTATAGTAATAATATCTATCTCTAGATTAATACTAAAGCCTAACTTAGCTTTAAGAGCTATAAAGATAGCGTAAAATACTTTATATATATTAAGCTTCGTCTTATACTATTTCTAGGTTACTAAACGTCTTACCTATCTACTAATAGCTTTAATAATATTATCTCTTACTTTAGGTCTTAGATTATTATTACGATACTTATTAAAATTAATCTATAGAGCTATAGTCTCTAGAAGTATTTCTTTAAGCTTTATAGTCTATTAGAGCCTATCTTAGTCGTTAGACTTATTATTATTATTAGAGTTATTAGATTAATAGTCTTAAATTCCTAATATCTAGATACTATCTATTCCTTAAGATCCTATACTTTATATATCTTATAGTATAGTTTAGATAATAGTCTATAAAAACTAAAAGTCTTAAAGCTTAGTTAGAGGTAGTATCTTAGATATAGTAAAGGCTAGATTTATTTCTTAATAAAGAAGTATTATATTAAGCTAATTTTTAGTATAAATTAAAGTATATAATCTTATTATAATTTTAGTATATATAATAATATATATAGATATTATTAGTATTATTATTTATAATAGTAGAAATAATAGAATTTATCGTATTTTTAGAGAAGTATAAATTCTGCTTACTAAGCCCTACTTAGATAGACCTAAAAGTAGCTATATAGCTAGTATTTAGTCTTCGTTATATTTCTATAAGTATAACTATAGCTATAACTAGATAAGTGCAATATAACAATATACGGAAGGTCTTTATAAGCGTCTTTTCAATCTATAGAAGAAACAGGCGGTCTAATAGTGCTAGGCGTAGTGCAGGTTCAATCTGCGGCACTAGATCTACCTGCCCCTAGAACCGCATTTGAAACCGGACAGGCCCTTAGCTGTCACACGAGCCAAATCCGATCCTGGCAAGTCGCTCCCAAATCGTGCGCAGCTGGCCCAATCTGGTTCCCCAATCTGAGATGATGATCCAGCTCCAGCTGGCAGCGCTGCGCGAGACCGGTCAGTGCGCAGGGCCATGTCATGTTCTCGCTCAATACCTCCTAGCCGGTACGGTACGTCAAAGTCTAGAGCATTTCTCGCCAGTCCACATTCATGGATCACACCACACGCACTAAGCATTCCTTATGCAGCCTCGCCGTTCCATTGAATAAAGATCCGGCTCTACCCTAACGGCTTCTTGCAATAGCTCGAACTATTCCAGAAATTCCAAATTGCGCTAAGTACAAACAGAGAGCTCCCGATGCAAAAGTTGGTCATGGCCGCTGAACTCTGTTCTACATTAATTGGTTAGCCGACTCCTATATGTACATTAAGGCCATGCATCGCAATTCTCCACTAGTAATCTATTAGCTTTGCGTCTGCTGGCCCGAAAACATATACCTAAGAAAGTACCTCTGGTACCTCTGCTTCGCGCGCTTGTCGCTTGTCCTGCTTGCAGATGTTTCTCGGCTTCACCTGCCTCTGCGCATCCAATGACTGATATCTCTTAGGTATGTCTCTCGTGTGCAGAAACTCTCGCATCGTTTCTTTTCTGTGCATTGCATTGCGTACTTCTCTTCCTGCATCATCGGTGCTCTATTTACCCGGACTCTGCTTGTACATTTACTATACTGACTTGAATGCAGGTATCATCTCAAGGTTAATTTATTGGCATTTCTGGAGAATCGTTAGAGGCCCTGTGTTTTGGTGATGCCATAGAGGACGACATTCTTTTGGTCCGTTGGTGTCGGCTGGGAGGATGGACATGGAGAAGTCGGCTGAAAGTAGCGCGGATCGTTCACGAGCAGCGTCAATGACCCACGACATTGCTATTCGTGAGTCGGTGCCTCCGATAAGTCGAACAGCAATCGAGCAGTCTCGTGGTTCCACTTCATATGGAAACAGTCAAGACCGGATATCCAATGATGTCTGGGCTAGCGCCATATCACGGCTGCAAGCCCAGGTATCATACAATACTGGAATGCTGGAAACCCATCGACGTCAATTCACCGAAATCGAGAGTGCAGTCAGTAGATTGCACCAACATATGAATGAGGTTGTGCAGGCTCTTAACGATGTCCGAACGGAGGTTCGGCAGCGTCCTGCTGCTGCTGATCATCAACCCAGGCATGATCCTAATGATCTCGACGTTCTTGCTGGACAAGTGCATAGACTGACTAACAGAGTCAATGAGATCGATGGGTTGAGCATGCAGCTTGAATTGATGAAGAATCGGATGAAGCGAATAGAGGATGGTGGTTCAGTCCCTGCTTCGCTTCCTGTTAGACCGCCCACCTCAGGTCAAAGAGAGCCGCCGATTCGAGAGCCTGGGTCCATTGCTGGAGGCATTCATCTTCATTCTGCTCCGTCGCACGCTCCAATTCCTTCATTTGCAGGGCCAAAGCATCAACCGCTTCCACCCATGCGAACGGCTTCTATTCCATCCCCTGGCACAAGCCGTCCAGTCATTGCAGACTCGACAATGATGGATGCTCAATCCGCGCATACTTTCAGGCCATCGACAGAGTCTCGTCCGTTCTCAGGCGAACCAAGTGCGCCGCCCGCTGGATCGTTCAGAGCTGCGGAAGCTCTGCCGCCTCCATCCGCCTTGTCTGGCTGGCGACCGGCTGAATCGTTTCCTCCACCGGGTGCATCTCCACCGCATGGACCGCTTGGCGCGAGGCCGTCTACTATGGAACCTGAGGCTCACGGAGCTCCAGGCGCAATGACGAGTGGGTGGGCGGCAGTGAATTCCAACCCAGCTATCAAGCGGCCACCAGAAGACAGAGGCTCTCCTTATGATTCACCCTCAGCAGATGGCTCGAAGAGGCCTCGATTGGCGCCGTTGATGCCAAGTATGCCAGGTGCGCCTCGAGCTGGGTTTGCTGAAGAGTCGTACGTTCCGTCACAATCAGCGTTTCCATCCACAGCACCATCTTCAGAGGGACACTTCCATGTCCGTAGTCGTGCTCCTTCAGACGGATCGCAGCATCCATCGCAGCCACCTCCACCGGTAGCACCTCTCGCCGGACAGCACAACTTCCGTTTCATCACATCTACGCAGCAGTCCGAACAACCTCAGGATCCTATGTCATGGAGGCCAGAGTCTGAAAAGCCGCCGCCTCCACATTCTCATTCTCATGGCGGACGTGGAGGCAAAGGTCGAGGCAGAGGCCGTGGCCGTGGGAGAGGTCGATGCGGACACGGTCATCACCATCATGAAGGACAAGAGCACGGTACGCCAGAGTGGGAAAAAACAGAGCACGGTGGTAGTCACATGTCACCAAATGGATATCACGGCTCGATGCCACCTCACTCACCAGTACCATCCGGACGTGGCAGTCACGGACCACACATGGGAGGCCCACCAGAGCGACACCATGAGTTCCCAGCAACTCCTGTGAGCAATTCGGGAAATCATGATGCTTACGGTCCTCAAGGTGATGCGAATTCTGCCAGCGGAGGTAAGAAGACGAGAACAAAACCGATCAGGAATGCCGAAGGGATCTTGATTCGCAAAGACGGAAGACCAGATATGCGAAGTGTGAGTTCCGCAAACAATCTACGTAAAGTGCATGCCAAGAAAGAGGCAGAACGTGCCGGGGAGGTGGAAGGTACGTACCAGACTCGAGCGGTTTCTGATCGAACATTATTGACAAGTCCTTCAGAAGATGGCGACGGCATGACGAGATCTGGCACACCAAACAGCATGGGTGCAGGAGACGGCGAAGGATCCGAAGAACCTACCAGCGACACTCAAGAACGACATCGAGAGCTAATGAATAGGATTCTCACACATAATCCTGAGGGCGACATTAGGAGGTGTGGCGAGCAATATTTCCCGCGACATGAGGAATTGACATCTGTACCATCAACTTTGAAGAAGGAATTTGGAGGAGAGATGAGAGAGGGAAGTCAGCCTGCACCTGTTACCACCACTACACAACCGGATGTTGTAATGAAAGAAACTGGAGAGGCGCAAGCTGAGGAACGAGCTCCTGAACAAGACGCGCAACGCGTGGTTCATGAGCAACCCGGAGAAGGAAGTACTGTGCAGCAACAACCTACAGCTGCTACTGCGTAATTTGTTGTTATATGAGCTTGGCCGATCTGGTTTGCATTGCGATGTGAGGTGGGTATCTGATTGTACATATATTCTGCCAGCGATACCCCAAAGCGAAGCGAAAAGCCGCTTGATATTAATGCTTCTGAGACGAGTCTGATCATGCTGATTGCAGCACAAGAACACTGCCATGCGAATGCTGCAGCGGCTCGATACCGGCAGCGCACAAGAAACCGCACTGATGCAAGATTACTTCATGCCCATGAAAGCGATGCCTTTGCGAGCGGTGTCGCAAGCTCTTCTCAGCTTCTGCTCTTCGACGTCCGTCCACTGGACGCTGAGCTGATCCCACTTCTTCACTTTATACTCCTCTTTGAACTTCTGGTTCAGGGCCTGCATCTCCCGAAGAGCTGTCGGATCGCCGGAGCCGCTATAAACAACAAACGCCGTGCACGGCGGAAGAGCTTCGTAGATCTCACGGATGCGTTCGCAAGTCTGCTTCACAACAGTAGCAAGCGATGATCCAGAGACGCGATCGACTGTAGCTGCACGAAGTGCATCGCTATCGACCAATTTCGACTGATCCCACCAGCCGCGACGAGCTTCAAGCTCTCTAAAGCGAGCCCAAATAAAATCGCATCCACCTTTTGGTATTTTGGGATCTTGATGATCTTCAGTATCTAAAGCACGCTTGATGCCGGCAACGACCTCTGCGTCACTTTCGCAGCCAAAAGTAACCTTGGCAGATTGACCGTAGCCACGTGAAGGTTCGCCCCAGTCAACGACAGCGGACACTCTGGGCTCATCATCTCCAGCAGCGTTGACTTTGTCCCGCCTGGGCCGTATCGAGCGCGATAAACGCTTAAAGATGCTTTCACCACTTGCCTCCGGTGTACCCCAGGCTTTTCCCTTCTCGGTCTTCAGTTTCACGAGGTCTAGAACAGCCTTTGCATCTTCCACGCTGTTGTGACCAGTAGAGCCATGTCCCTTTTGAATCTCCCGGGAAAGATACTTCTGGCATAGCCATTTCAGAGATGACTTCAGCGGTGGACCTCGAGGATGAGGGTATAGTAAGGCAGTATCGATGATGTATGGATGCGTAATTTGCAAGGCATTCAAGTCGCTGTTGAGCGAGTGCCCGACCAAAATGGTTTGTGGATTGAGAATGCTGGAAAGCTTCTTCTGAATGTCAGACAGGGTGGTCGTAACGTTCTCCAACATTGTCGGCGTGATACCAGAGTAGGCAGTCAAGTAGTCCGTGATGGGATTCTCAGGTTTGACAAGCTCGTCAAGCACCACTTGGCCATCCCAATCCACCAGGGACACTCGTGTGAGACTGAACACTTGCGGCGTCACGCCTTTGGGCGATGTAATGCACATTTCACAATCCATGGCTAACACTTTTCTGCCAGCAGTGACAGAGCCTTGCTGTATGTCATTTTCTGCTACTGTACCCTCGTCGAGATTTGGAATGTTCGGGATGTCGACCCAACCATGATCAGTGCTGGTGTTTGCAGCGACACGACGCGCGACTTCAGATGCTGCCGAAGAAGGGTCAACATAATGCGCGGGGTGCAGTGTGTAGCCCTCTTCCTCGAGTTCTTGTGTTGTGGCCAATAATTCTGTTACTGGTGTCCGCTGATTCTGCCAATTCTTGCCTGCTGCAGGTGGCCGCGGACCTTTAGATCGCTTGTCTTCCTTTGGCTTGACAATATTGGTGGTCAACATGGCAGCAAGAGGGGAATGCAGCTTTGCGTATTTGTCGTCGCCTGGTGTCTTCACCGGCCAAACGTGCTCAAATACCTCTGTCAAAGGCTCTAAGGGACTGGGCAAGCGGTTCTGATCGAGCTTGGTGGGATAGAAGTCATCCGGCGAGCCTCTGCTTCTGCCATGATGAACTTGCGTCCAGCCATCAGCATCCTTTTTCTGTGATGTCTTCTGCTGGTCCTCGCTGGTTCCATTCGTCTTGTTGGGAGACTCCTCTGTGCTCAATGGCAAACTGCCATCAAAATGACCCGACTCGAGTCCGGGAACCATAAGCGCGACGACCTTTTTGACCGAGCCATGGTTCTTGATGGAACACCATTGCGGAGCCGTTCCGTCTGCAAGCAAATACAGGATAAGATTCTGAAGATCATTGATTTTGACATATGAGTTCAGACGAGCATGAGATGAGTGCGAGATGGAAGGATACTGATTCTCCTCCTTCTTCTTGCGTTTTCTTGATCTGTTGCTTTCAACTTTCTGCCAGTCTTCGCCGTCGCCTTGGCTGTTCTGTAGGCCATCGGGCTGTTCTTGCGAGCTTGGCAGGTTCTGGGTGCTCTCATCGGGGCCTCGAAGCAGCGCCACTGTGTCGCCGATGCCCATGAGGTTGTCCTTCTCGAACTCGTCATGCGAGCGCTTCCGGTGACGACCCATCTTGCTCCGACGCGATCGACGCGAAAATGGTTTTGTGGCGGCCGTCAGTGAAGACGAAACTGCAGAGTTGAAATATCGGGAAAGAACTCCAGCCACATCTGCAGCCGCGGGTCTGTGCACCGCAGGGATCATGAAAGCTAAAACTTGCTACGCCATACACTGAGCATTCAAGATCTGTTCAACACATCACAACATTAATGTGATCGAGGGGTCATCGAAGTCTTGCTTCCCATTGATGTCGAATTGCAGCGGGTTGTATTGATATTCCAGCCTCACGCTCTGTTTGCCACTGAAGACTACCCATCGGAGTTCTGGAGCCTGGAAACAGCACTTTGGCTAGCAATATTGATCATGGCATCTCTTGGCTGGAAACGCTGGGCTGGCGCCATTGCATTTGGATCTACAGCACCTTTGATGATCGCATTTGTGCCCTTGGACCCGGAAGAGCGTGTAGCGAAAAGACAAAGACTATTCGACAACTTCAGATCAAGTTTTCAAGACTATGCACTTCTTCAAGATGAAAGCTTCACATCAACTCAGGCGAAACCTTTCTCAGACATGCCGGATGAGACATCACGAGCGCTGAAGCCTTTCGGATCTCCATTCGGGGGAAACAGCGGCGGATCAAGTCCTGGCAAGAAGCATCCTGGCATGGTCAAGTCGAATTCGGACGACCCGAACAACCCGGATGACATCGTTAAGATCGGTCCTCATCTTGGTCAACAACTACCTGGAGAGAGCGAGCCGATTCCAATCGCAAACACGAATTACGTCTGGACGTCAGACAAGCCGATAGAAGACCTCGAGCAGCACCTCACGATGCTTCGAGACCGGCGTGAAAAGCTCGCCCTTGAAGCAGAATTGATCTGGGTAAGAAATTGCTGCCTGAAACATAACCCACTCAATATGATCACTGATACCCTACAGTCATGGCTCTCTGAAAAAGAACTTGATTATTACAACTCCGCGGGCACATCAGAAGACTCTCCCGACAAAGCCGCGAAACTGAGATATCTAGAGACTCTCGGAAGCGTGCACACAAAGACCTGGCTAGAAGCCAGCTCCTGCGACTGGATGATCGCGGATTCGAAGAAGCGCATCGAACAACTTCGCTCTGCCGCCACCAACAATGGAAAAGTCAGCTGGCGAGCTGGATGCTCTGATCTCGCCGCGAAAAAGTCCCCAGAGCATGCACTCAAGATCCTTCGTCTCAATGCCCAAGGTATCAAGCAGCAACAAGAGCAACTCGAACAGATCAAGCAGACTATGGCGCTGAGCATGGTGGATCCTGACTTCGACCAAAGAGATCAACATGTTTTCGACCCTACCCAGAATAAAATGGTTAGCGAGAAGGAATTGTTCATGAACGCCAAGAATCAGGTTGAGGAGCTTTTAAAGGAGACGAATGTTTACCAGGAGACGGTTGAGCAAGTCATCGCTGATGGAGAGAAGAGGCAAAAATAGCAGAATATACTTCGGCTGGTTGTGCTGAGTATGTACGACGTGTAGAAAATGCATAGCATGGGAATGGCATTGTATCATTAGCATCGATCAGAGACAGAAAGTGAATGTGACAGAGGAAACAACAGTGCTCGAAGAGTTCATGAATTTCGCAGACTACCACCCCAACGCCTGCGCTAAATAGCCGCTACCTGGGTATCATACTGGATTTTGTGCTCTGTACCGTGAACGCCTTATTTCAATCCTCAAGCAACCTCAGTCGTTGCAATATCGTAGTGAGCACCCATTCGTGTTGTGTCTTCGCGTATCGAGGGTCCAGCTGCATACCTGCAGACAGAACCAGAGTCAGCCGCAAAATGCTCAGCTCCTCGCAGCAGCCCGCCGAACGCTCAAATAAAGCTCTTGACCTTCGCATACTTTCGATGTTCCTCGGCGACGTCCTTCTCGTCGTCTCTTCGTATTTCTTAACTCCTGCGACTCTCTCTAAATCCTTGAAGGATAACAGAAATCGCAGCTCAAATGTCAAGTAATGAAAGAAGTATCACAAGAACTCACTGCTCTCTTGTGCGCTGCGTCTCAGCTTGCGATTGTACACTTTTCGCTTATCGTCGCCGCCCCAATACTGGTCAAAGATCTCCGGATTGACCATGGCTCTCGGATCGAATGTCGACTCCTTGTCCTCAATGGCAGCAGCAATGGATTCAAGATGAGACTGGACCTCGTCCGGCTTCTGTGGAAAGTAGCAGAGTGTGCCGTTTGAGCTGACGCGATGATGATAGATTGGCGTCTCCACGGTCACACGTGGCTGAGTCTCTGGGAAGTCCGGCGGCATGTAGACCTTGAGGTTGAAGATGCCACCATCAAGGTTGGTCATGGGTTGTCCAAAGAGCGTAAGCTGCCACACGAAGGGATTCTTGGGATTAGGGAGGGAGATCTCCATACGTCCTGCCTTTTCACCCTCATTCCACTTGTATTGCAGTTGCTTGAATTGGAACGCAAGCATGACAGCGAGCTGGGTACCGTCCATGACTTGTTGCGCACCGGACTGCTCCCAGGAGAGCTTCTCCTCATCGAGTTTCGCCAGAATTGCTTCCATTCGTGCATGCAAATTCTTGTAGGTAAACTGACCCTCCATACTGTTTGGCGGGTACTCAAACTCCATTCGCTTAAAAGCTGCGCCATCTCGCTGTTCCTTTTCGAAAGTCTCAATGGCTCGCATATAGGCGTCGTAGTACCACAAAAATCGTCGCTTGATGAGGTCCGCAAACGGATCCCACTGTGCGGAGTCGAGCGAATTGAAGACGGCCTCTGCATCGTATTCGTGGACCGAAGACGGGGTTGATGTCCCATTTGAGGCCGTCGCTAATGATGGTGCCAGTGGAGACTCTGGAGGCGAAACAGTCGCCTTGCTCTTGATCTTCTTAAGAACAGGTTCTAGCTTATCCGGCTGAAGCTGCAAGATGGCCTCAAGACGCTGGATGACGCTGATCCGGAGTGTCTCGTGCCGTATCTTGGCAACGTAAGCGGCCGGATTCGGCTCCTCCTTCTTATGGGTTTCGTAGCCGGGCTCGTTCTCGTACGGATTGGCTGACATGAGACTCTGTATGCTAAGCAGGACGCTCTCGAGGCCCTGGGCGCTGCTCCACTCCTCGCCAGGATTTCCGCGCCAAGTACCCAGTATGGAGAGACATACTTTGCCCTCGGCATAGATGTTAGGATTGAAACGAGTTCTCCCGCCATTTGTCGTGATACCTAGAGGCGAAATATTGCGGTCAGTAACCTGCCGGAAGTTGCTTCGCTGACGCAAGTCTTTCCCTGAGCGCCAATACTGCAGACTCTCACAGTCCAAGCAAGTCACACAGACTCACGCCGAGAAGCTCTGAGGGCTGCGGTACTTACACTTTACTGCTGGAGATTTGATCGGGTAGTCTTTGGAGAACTTCATGTCAAACTCGAAAAAGCCAAACTCATAAGGCGCTGTTCCGGTCAGCAATTGCCATGGCTTTCGAAACACACGTTGGACTCACTCTCAGGCGGTCCGATGATCAGAGCACGAACATGACGAACGTCGCTGTCGCGGCAAGCTACAGCGATTGAAAGATCGGTTCCCTTCTGTGCACTTGCTATCTCGCGAGTTATCCTTTGAATCGAACCAGCCGTGTTGGTGTTCGACATGGCGGCGTTTGCTCAACTGTTGGCTTGGGAGGTTCAATTGGTTATCTGTTGCAAGACGCAGGAGAACATGAGTGGTCGCTCATGGCCAATCTCGAGACTCGTCTGGCCGTGAGCTTGAACTGTTGCTGTTGAGCAATCGCGCATGTGAAGTGAGGTTGTGAATTGAGGAGAAGGAGTAAGTCCTTGGAGTTGATGGAGGCAGCTCACAGCGACAAGGATCAAGCTGCAAGTTGAGTGGGTCCGCGCTTCGCGTCGAGTCGGCAGGCGCGCCCGAAGCGTGATTGCCTAAGGCCGTGGACAACTCATCAACTAGGACCATCCAGACATCTTCAATTCAATTGACAGCACAGACTGCAAATCTGAAACACGCATTGGCATAACAGGTCTTCCTCCAACGCGTCAGTCTTTCTCTTGCGATCGTATACGATATGGTTGTCTTCGCGTTACTCATAATCAATAAAGCTGGTACCACAATCCACTGGATCAATCTCCCTGACTTTCCATGCTGACCCTAATCATAGGTGGTCTTATATACAACCGGACATTTGCTCCCGGACTGCAGAAGCTGGACTCGAATGACTACCTGATCCTCGCCGGTACCTTCCATGGAATACACGCAATATCACGGAGCATTAACCCGGCTCCGCCAGTTCAGCCGTTACCTGGAAATAGGAGGCCTTTCACCACCGGAATCGAGAGTTTAGAAAGCAGTCATTTCAGGTTGACGTGTTTCCAGACACCGACAGGTGTCAAGTTTCTGCTGTTCACGAGCCCGGAGCAACCCAACACCGATTTGGTCGTGCGGCGTTGCTATGAGATCTACGGTGACTTTGTCATGAAGAATCCATTCTACAGTATGGAGATGCCCATTCGTGTGGAGAAGTTTGACAGAGCATTGGGCGGCTATCTGGTCAGGCCGTCATGAAGGAACTCGACCACGACATGAATTTCAGCTTTTGAGAAGCCACCTGGCCGACAGAATGAAGTCAGGGCACAAATGAGAGCAGCACACTGCTCGAAATGATGGCCTCGCCCAGCAACTGCGCACGTCCGAGAGTGCATCGTGGCGGGCACGGCAGTAAGCATGATTGATAGCACAGCCGCCAGCCGGCAGCGATCATCAAAGCGCAGATGCGTAAAATTCAGCTTCGACTTGCGAAGGTTGGCAAAGGAATGCTCCTCGCAAAGTGCTGCATCTGGTAGAACAGCAGCGGTAGAATTGCTTATGACCAAACGAGACATGCATGACGATTTCGGAACTGTCGCAATGACCTGCATATACACATCCAAAGACTTGGTATGAAATCGCTCGTGTGTGTACGTGTCGCATCCAATAACGGACCACATCCTCCAACTCCTTCCTCATTTCTTCTCTTCTTCAATTGTCCCTGGGTATCCAACCTCGTCTCCAACCACTTCTTCGTCCTGCTTAACAGCAATCCATGCAGCACTCACAGCAGTCCGCGCAGCACTCGCACCCCTCTTCACAAACGAAGCAACAGCAGAGGGTCGCAAGACAGGCGCCTAGGCATCCACGGTCCTTGCTCTGACGCTGTTGCTGTGGCGGGGGACCTTGAGGTGGGTAGCCGTAGTTCATCTGACCTGGTGGTGGACCGTAGCCTTGCTGTGGTGGGCCGCCGCTGAGGAGGAGCTGTCAGCTTCAAAGAGGCTTGGGCATGCGCATCGCATCTCGCGTTCTCTATGAAAGGGGTGATAACTTACTATGACTGTGGAGGGTACTGGGGACCGCCATACTGTGGCTGTTGACCGTAGTAACCCTGGTTGCTCATGATTGCTTATAGTCGTGCGATCTTCCCTACTAGTCAGTCGGGAATGCGCCAAGTCAAACAGCTTGGCGGATGCGCAATGTGCGGCTTACAGTTGTGGCAGAAATGTAGAAACTCGGACTTGATAGAGGTTCGCGCGATGAGCGAGAGTGTGTGGTTTATAGGATCGGACAGTTTGGTAGGTGGTCAGGTCCGAAGGTTTGAGATGGCGGAGGTCTAGAAGAAACAGCTGGCGAGGCGGCTTGCGCTGAGAACGAGTCTGGTGACGTTCTCACTTGCAGCTTGGTTTCAGTCGAACTAATAACGGGCAGTCCCAGCAACACGAAAAGTCACGATCAAATATATTCAATTTGAGAAGAAAGTTGAGATATCTTCTTTGGAAACTGTGGCAGAGTTCTGATCATTGCGTTGCGCGACTTGCGCTGAACAAGGATTACTTCTTCACAGCCACCTCTGACCCTGCTTGCCAGCGTGTACGAAAGGCGCAGCGGCTTTTGCTTTTCGATTACGACGCGCCAGCAAATTCGCGCCACAGAAACTGCAAGATTGCCCACATGTCGTGGCTACTGCTCTCTCACTGGTCGACACACGACTGAACGACAAGGAGTATCGTTACTAGGCCGATGCCGCCCTATGAAGCTAAGACTTGCAGGTGCTGGTGTGACGACTACCAAGAAGGCTTGTCTCGATGCCGAGACATCAGAAGCTTTTCCTCGAAACGAGCGGCATCGGCGGGCCGGCTCTACTTGAAGATGTGGTTGTTTCTCGACGACTTCGACATGGCCCGGCAGCGTATTTTGTGACATTGATTTATGCAACTCGATAAGACCATATACTGGCTTTCAACAATTGCCAGCATGCTGTGAGCAGCAACGGAAGTGAGCTGACGAAACTCGGATGCGATCTTCGAAAGCAATGCCTAGATGTCAGCGCTGACCATCTACGAATTCGCCTTATTCCGGAGTACTCGAGTGAAACAAATTCTGGCAGGCGACATTCCAACTTCTTCATTTGAACCTGCGGAGTCCGCGCAGGCAAACTACCTATGCTATGCTGGCAACGAATACGCCTCCCGATAATGCTAATCATCGCCTTTATGCGGCCTTCGCTATGCAACTCCAAAGCCAAACAATGCCTGAGAAGGTGGTATCATCAATCATCTTGATCAATCATGCTCAATACTTCAAGCTCTCTTTCCACAACACGCTGAAATTCAGCTCGATCCATTCCTGAAGCCCTCGCTAAGCGGTACAAGCTCTTTACATCCGTACTGATATGCTGCTTCACCGCAAGCTGTGCTGTGTCGTTTGATGGGTTGCTCATCTCTGCAGCTCGCTCCTCAAGTCTGTCTACGCTCGAATGCGAAGTAGTCGGGGAGATAGGTCGAGGCATGGATAAATGCTCGTGAGCCTGCTCAGGACTCCTCTCTGTTGCGGTTGCGTGCGCTGAATCATGCATTTGCTGGTCTGGTTTCCAGCCTGCATGAGGCTGAAGAGAAGCGTAATAGTCCGCAGATTCTGTTCGCGGTGGAGCAGCTTGCATCAGAGAGTCTCCGGTCAGAGTGCTTTGTCCTAGCTCCGGTTGCTCCTCGTCTGGGTCATGTGCATCCATAGCAGGCTGTACCTCTTGTCCATATCTTGCATAGTAGTCTGCTTCCGCATTGCCGCTCGCTGCGGGACGGTTCGTCATGGAAGGCGGTGCAGGCGATCGCTGTGCAGGTGTACGGCCCGGGGTCTGATCATAAAGTCCCCAGTAGTCATCATTCGCATCGTCCTCCTCTTCTTCAATATGCTGTAATCGTGCGGAAGTACCAATCGTAGAGGCTGAGGGGGCGCTTCTTGTATTCACTGCGTCGTTGGCTTCCAGCGGTGATTCATACCATTCCGTGCCATCTTCAAGATCGTCCATAGTCCTGAGCTCAGAAAGCTTCCAGCCCGGTTCTGTGCCACCATGTTCGTCCTTTTCACACCAAACAAAGATTGGTAGTAGACTGAACTGGTCCACCTCAAGCCTGGATTGAAGAGTCTCCTCATCTAGCCGCCTGTATCTTGCGGGTCTGACCTCGTCCAGCTCGAGCTCTCCAGACACAGGATGTGGCTCCAAGTTCATGTTCCCTACTGTCGCTGGCAGTGCTGCGCCTCGCTTGGCATCCCATGCCAGCAGAGGAAGCCAGCCATCGCTCGGAGCTGTGCTGCTAGCCAAGAAATTGACGCGCTGTCTGAGTATGGGTGAAAGCAGTGGTAACAAAGCTGGGGGCGGTCTGGGCGAAACGAAGGATGTCGGAAGACAGGCGAGCAGCGGCGGGAGAAGGTCTCGTGGGTTAGGAGGTGGAGCGAGATGCATATTGTGCAAATTGAGTGTAATCTTGGGCTGTTGCTCGAGTTTGGAGCGTGAAGCAGCGGCAGAGCCACCACTGCTATGTTGGACCGTGAGAGCAAAGGATTCGCGCGAGAGGATGAGGAGTTGTTGTATGTAGCTAAGAAAGACACTGCATGTGACAGCGGCAGAGGCAGTGCAGCACGAGAGCTTGTAAGTTTGCAAGAGGACAACAACTTAGCTTGGTAGCGGTAGTCATTATCGAGAGCATATCCGCCGAGCCGCGCTTCAAAGGAGCTTTTCCGGCTATTGAGAGAATACAGGTGATGGTATTGGCCGATGAAGGCACTGGATGGACTGGATCTTTCCCTCTGGCCGAGACCAACTCTTTCGGCCTGCCCGTTCCTTGCCTAGTGCCATTGCGGCTCCATTAAAGTTGGAGTTGCCGCCCCACGTGCCAAACGTCAGCCATTTCACATGACAGATCGCAGACCTTGACCTCATCGTCCTTCACCAGCGATGCACCTTCTCCAAGAAGTCCACCATCTCCTCCGACAGTATTAGCTGTCTCAGATGGCATCCTTTGAGGCGCGGGGCGATTCATATCTGTGTAGTTTGATACACAGCAGCAGAAGAAGCATCGTGTTTCAGACTAGGCGCGACACAAGAAAGCTCACCATTCTCATTGGCGCCGTCGTCTAGCGCTTCGAAATGCCGTTCGACCTCATGTCCAACACTCCATTTCTGGAAACGCACAACCTGTGACGAGCCGATGGAACATGGTTTCTGAGGGCCAAGACGACTTTCTCCGACAATCGTGTCGAGAATCACACGCGTTTGAGCTAGGCGACAATGGCAGTGTCTCATTCAGACAATAGGCAAGTGAAGATCATCATTCACTCATTCGGCCTTCCGCTATTCTTCTCAGTTCTTCGACTCTGCTCTGCTCGCGGTTCTGAGTGCTGCTCGATTTCTCCACCTTCGTTCAACACGTTACATTCCCTTCGATCAACCGTCTGGCACGGTATTACAGCATAGCATTCGTTTCGATACAGAAATCTTTCCTTGCGGCAGGCTGAGCAACCTTGCCGAGAATGACATTCTCTCTCGGTTCCGCACTGGCGGCTCTTATGTTCCTTACTCTGGCGCAATCACGACCTACTTCAGGATACATTTCTGCTGCAGCATCTACACATGAGTCCGGCGGCGAAGAGCACATTGTGATCGTCAACAAGAACGCTCCCATCACACCACAGGTAGCCGAAGTCCTCCAACGCCTCGATCTTTACGAGTCGCATCCCGATGTTCGCCATGTCTTCAACAACAGCGCCTTCCAAGGCTTCGCCGCATCCATGAAATCCCATTGTCTGGACCTCCTCGCCAACATGTCAGATATCTCCCATGTAGAGAAAACCATATCGATCAGCCACGCAAGCATCCCAACCACAATGGACGTCCGTGGTAACGCTCCCTGGGGTCTCCAACGCATCTCCACCGCCAACAGATTCAGCGGCAGTCCCTCAGCAATGGACTACACCTATACTTACACAGACTCCAACCTCGGCTCCGGTTCCGACATCTACATCCTCGACACAGGCGTCTACACAGCCCACAACGTCTTCTCAGGTCGCGCGAAAATGCTCTGGTCCTACGACAACGATCTCTCGGACCAAGACGGTCACGGAACCCACGTTTCCGGCACAGCAGCAGGCAACATCCTCGGAGTCGCCAGTAACGCCAACATCTTTGGAGTGAAAACCCTCTCCTCAGATGGCTCCGGCTGGTCCTCGAACGTCGTAGCAGGAATCGACTTCGCAATCAATAACCACGAAGCCCGCTCCAACTCCCAAGACCACTCCGGTTCAGTCATAAGTATGTCTCTAGCCTCATCCTCACCAGTCGACGCCATCAATGCTGCAGTCAGTGCCGCAGTCTCCGCAGGAATACACGTCTGCGTCGCAGCAGGAAACTCCGACACAGACGCCTGTTCCTCCTCCCCAGCCTCAACCGGCGGCTCCCAAGGCGGCGCAATCACAGTCGGAGCAGTAGACATAACAAACACCCCCGCCTCCTTCTCCAACTACGGCTCATGCGTCGATGTCTACGCTCCAGGTGTCAACGTCATTAGTTCATGGATCGGTGCTCCAAACATGGTAAATTCGTTATCTGGAACGAGCATGGCCACTCCTCATGTTACGGGAATTATAGCTTACGCTATGGCTGCGAATAGTACTTTGGCTAAGAATCCTGGCCTTATGAAGGAATGGGTGAGAATGCAGGCTCTGGATGCTGGGGATGGGATTTTGGTTGCGAATAATGGGGTACAAGGTCCGTACCAGAATCAGAAGAGAGGGGAAGAGAAGGGTGTGGAGTGGAAGTTTGCGAGACGGGCGTTTTCTGGTTTGGATGCTTTGATGGTGTGTGCGAGGAGTGAGAGTATGTCTGTTACGTCTGCTTGGTTGTGCAATGCGAAGAGGAGTTTGGGATTTTGAAAAGAGAGGCTTGCATATATTAGATTAGCAGTTTTACGAGATACCCACGACATGATGATGAATGAATGGTCTTCGTTGAGTTGATTTGTTCGATTTTCATTGTACATATGTCATGCTATTATCCTACAAAACATGCTGCTCATGTGAGCCAGAGCAAGATTCACCCGCCCAATGCATTGTAGTTGTCACAAAGTTGCCTCTAAAGTTCCGCTCTTGTCATTCCATTTCATAACGCCATGCTGCTTGGCTGTTCATAAAGAAAGCTGACCTCCAGGAGCAGCGTGTTGAGTCCCTAGTCGTGTGTGTGTGTGTCAATCGTTCTATCCGTCAAGCTTTAGCTTGTGAGTCCTGCTTTTCATCATCGCTGCTCTGCGAACGCTGCTTCTCCATGGCCACCTCAAATCCTGGCGCATCTGCACTGCGCGGATTCTTCGTAGTACCGTGATAGACCTCGGCGTAGAAGCGCAAAGGAGCTTGCTTCTCATTACCGGGCCAGACCTCAATGATGTCTCCTGTATGAATTTTGCCATATAGTTGTTTGCCTGGCTCGCCTCTGTCCAGCTGAAAGCCATTGATCTTCACACCGTTACTACCGTATGTGACGATACCGCAATACAAGCCCTTGATCGAATCGAGCTCTTCTTCCGGTCCAGACGCCTTGCTCAGGTCCGAAGCATGAAAGAAGATTGTGAGGCACTCCTTCGGTATACGAATATCCTTCTTGTCGGGATGAGTGTACGTGCAACGAGAGCTTCGTCCATATGTCGTGACTGTGGTGTGCAGATCCAGGACCAAGTCTGGAGTAGAACCTTGCGTCGAAATCAGCCTGCCAAATCGTGGTCGCGGGTCAGAGATATTCGCATGCTTTATTAGATGTGCCGTCTGTGGAAGATTTGAAGCTGCTGATGATTCCGCTTCAGCACGATCTGCCGCATTTGTCTTGGAGTCGTTTGCCGACACCCGGTCATTGTCACTGGTGGGCTTGCTCCTTGGCTGCGTGGTAGCTAGCGAGGTGTCCTTGGCCACGGCATGGTTCGCATACTTCGTGTAGTCGTGGCCACTAACCTCAGAAGCATACTGAAGATTATGCGTGCTCGGATTTGCCGGATCGTAGTAGAACGATGGTGGGTACGGTATGCTGATGCGACGAGTGTAGGTATGCGTCTGCGTCTGCGGACCTTGATGTAATTTGGGAGTCTCTTCGAAATCTTCTGGCTGCGTCACCTCTTGCGACTGCGTAATGGACTGCGTGGTGGAGTCGACGCCACTGCTGTCACGTTGAGATTGCGAAGCGCTCGAAATTCCAGTGAACGGCGAATCGATCTCCATCTCGCGGACCATCGACTCCGCACCAAGAAGGCTTTGACCACGATCGTCCTGCGCATCTTGTCCCAGACTGTGCTCCGATACAGCTGCTCCGCGAGAGGCAGTTGAGCTTGTCAGGTTTTCAGCGACTCTGTCCTCTCGTCTTCGAAGTCTGGGCAAGTCTGACTGGCTGATTTCTCCGAACAGCTTGGGTGCTTTGGTTTTCGCTCCAGCTACTTGTGCTTCTGGTGGCTGGGGCTGACCTCCCGCTTGCTCCTGAATCATTATGGGAATATCGCCGACCAGCTCTGGACTGGAGCCGTAGTAATTGTCTTCGTCGACCTCCTCATCGTCCTCATAGTTGTTCTCGCCGGTCTTCAAACGCTTCGAGACCCGCGAGGATTCGAAGAAATTCATGTCGGATGAGTTGAGGCTGACTTCACTCTGTTGGCTGCCCAGGAGCTCATCAGTTCCTCTTTCATCCAAACTCAAACCAGCAACGTCAGGTTCTTGAGCACCACAAGTCGTGTCGAGCTGTGCTTCCTCCTGAATAGCGCCAAGGGATCTCTGCGGTCGTCGATGCGTCGGAGGCTTGCGCGAGCCAAACCATGGCAGACGCAGACATTCTTCGGCAGAAGGTCGGGCCATTGGGTCTGTATTAAGCATGGCTACTAATAAGGCAACAGCTGCATCAGACACCCCTTGCTTCGCCAGATCTGCAGCATCCAAAGGTGTCATCATAATCTTGTCGAACATGCCGCGGCCGGTGTTATCAGCCACGCCTTCGAAAGGAGGTCTGTGACACAAAGAATACCAAAGCACAGCACCAAAAGACCAGATGTCCACAGCATGGCTATAGCTTCGGAACGTCTTGGTGCCTTGTGGCTTTCGAGAGCGCTTGATACCTTTATTCGCTGAATGTGTGTCGTAGTGAGGGAAGACTTCTGGAGCGCAGTAGAGCAGGGTGCCGCAGAAAGTCTTCAAGAAGGTGTCATTATTCTGTACTGCCTTCGATAGCCCAAAATCGGACAGCTTGATGATAAAGTTCTTCGGGTCGATCGAAGACAGCAGAATATTGTCGGGCTTGATGTCACGATGCGTGATATTCTTCTTGTGCAAATAATCTAGTGCATCGAATACCTGAGCAGCCATCTGCTTTGCAACCGGCTCGCGAAGAGGTCCATGCTCAGTCAGGTATTGCTGAAGATCTCCGCACGGAACAAATTCCATGATGATGTACAGGTGGTTGGAGACGTCCTGGTAGTCGTGGTACGCGACGATGCTGGGATGGTCGATCGATTGCATTATCCGCATCTCATTCTCCAGCTTGCGATCGAGCACGCCGTTCTTCATGAACCTCCTCTTCTCCAGCTCCTTCGCAGCGTAAAGCTGACCATCAATCTTTGTGGCAAGCTGATAGACACTGGCAAATGCGCCTTTTCCAATATGTCGAA
Organism: Pseudocercospora cruenta; assembly: GCA_013365205.1. Taxonomy (NCBI): domain Eukaryota; kingdom Fungi; phylum Ascomycota; class Dothideomycetes; order Mycosphaerellales; family Mycosphaerellaceae; genus Pseudocercospora; species Pseudocercospora cruenta. The sequence goes on from JAASFE010006094.1 coordinate 216,051, forward strand.
CCACGTTGTAAACCTCGCCTCCATTCCAGTGCATCCCAAATTGGTTGTGTGGAACGGGCGCTTTCACTGCAGTCTGCGGGCGCTGAGCGGAGGTAGGAAGATCTGGATCATCGTTGCGGTCATCCCGTTGCCACTGGTTGAGAGCAGCGAATTGACGGTCCATGTACTCTTGGAACATTTTGTTGTACTCCTCGTAATATCCATCGCGGGAAGGGAAGCGTACAATGAATTTGAGCACCTCATCTTTTGATGGAGACAGTATTTGCACCACGCTGCCAGGACTGAGCATTCGGGAGTGGGGATAATGCGTCGTCTTACCCTTGAGCAGAACATCGTCTACCATTGTCCCGTTCGTGCTCATGTCCCTAAGCATAAGAACGCCGGTTTCATTGAAGAAGATGCAGAAGTGGACATTGCTGACCCGCTTGTGAGAATCTGCTCGGACGACGATGTCGCATGCTTGGCTGTTACGACCAATCACGAATCCGAGGTGAGGCTGGAGCGTGCGCGTCGAAAACCTCAAGGCCAGATCCATTGCCTGTTCCCCAGCATTCTCGTTGAGGATGAACGTGTCGTCATCGTCGACGGCGGCACCGTTCCGGTCTGGTCGACGAAGACTCGAGTTCTGCAGGATGTGCTGAGGGGCGCGAGCTGCTGTATCCGAGACAAGACGGAAGGCTGCAGGAGTGGCAGGATGCAGTATGCAGATAACATCCGCGACGTCGCTGGCAGAGAGACCCGAGTTGTTTCTACCCATCCGCCTCGGGTCGACTGACGGCTGCGTGCATTGCGTCAAGACATCCTCTTCCACCATGCTATCCATCTGCTCAACCGCCATGTTGCCTGCCGGATTCGAAGCCTGCGTGAAAATGCGAGAGCACCTCGATGGCGATGCAAGGCAGCCGGCGCCCCGCAGTCAGATCTCGTGAAGCACAGGCAGAATTTCGAGAAGCAAGGCGTTGTTTCGAGCGAGACGGCGGTCACCAGCTCTTTATATGCCCAACCAACCCCTCGCCGTCGCCCCGGCCAATGCCGGGTTGCTAAGGCGTCGTGCAGCGCGTTTCTAGGGCGGAAACATATATCGCGAGGGTGTTGAGTTCGTCGCAGCCAAGCTGAGTCTTCGAGGAAAGGGCTGGCCGCCTTTCAATATGACTTGATTGTTGTGATCGGACGACTTTGGTCTCAATGATATCGTTGCGTACGCTCGTGTCGAGTTTCGTGGTGCGCGTATCGAATGGGTTGTTCGTAGGATGGATGCAGACTACATTGGCCAGGCAACGGCGGCTAGGCAGACATTGGGTTGGTGAAAGTGATAGCAAGACTCGCTGAACGCCGATACAGCAAGTTGGCTATCGTCCAGAAGAACAGCGATATCGTAAAGGGAGCGTGAGAGGTGCAACAAGACGAAAAGTGACTCGAAGCAGGCGATCGAATGTCAACGTCGAGCTGAGGCACCAAACCTTAAAGCGACGCCATGGGCACTGGCCCGCGTTCTAGCGTGCTGCGGGCGGGTCGCGGAGTAAAAATGCCGAACCAAATGGTTGGTCCAGATGCCTGGAAAGCGACATCTGAAACACTTCGCCTTGGCTAGGACTCCCGGTCTTCCGCGACTTCACATTGATATAGCAGAAAAGTGATTGATCATCAATATGAGGAACACCTTTCGGCACTGTGCACCTTGAAATTGATACTATGAGTACTTCACACGGCTATAGACCCATAGACGCGACCGTTATGCAGCATTACTGCAGTCAGAGAACCCCAACAGGATAAACACTCGGCACATTCCCAGCATCTGGCATCACAGCAGGCACACTCTCATACATCTTCACAGAAACCATCTCCTTCGCCCAGCTCGGCGTCCTCCTCACTCTCCCCAAACTCTCAAGTTGATACGCAATCTGCAAAAGCTTCGCCTCAGTCCAAGGCAGTCCGAGAATCTCCATCCCAATCGGCACACCCTCAGGCGCACTCTCTGTAGTTTCACTGAAACCCACAGGTACCGTGACAACAGGACTACCAGTCAAAGCTGCCAAGATACCGTTTCGCCCACTTTGAGATGGTGAGCCGATCTTTACGACGAGATTCTTCTGTTCTGGGTAGATGAGTGCATCGAGGTTGTTGGATCTGAAGGTTTCTGCGAGCGCGAGAGTGAGGTCTTCGATGCCGCGGCGGACGGAGTCGTAACTTGGTTTGCTTCCCATGGTTTGGTTCGATGTTGAGGATTTGAGGAGAGTTTTGACGTAGTTGTATTGAGACGGCAAAACGAGGAAATCGTGGCCGGAGAAGAGCTCGTTTGTGGTATTTGGATGTTGACCGTGCAGTGTAGGTCTCTCCAAGTAGGCATTCAAGTTTTCGCGAAGCTCAAAAATTTGAGTATCAAGCCTGTTCCCGAGGTCTGTCGTGTTGTACATCGGGTCGGTAATGTTGACGATAGTCGCTCCAGCACTTTTCAATTTGGCTGTGACGTTCGCTATGGCCTCGTTCACTGGATCTGTCTCTGTAGAGGACGTGTGGTTCATGAAGCCATTGAGCAGTCCGAGTCGAAGACCCTTCAATGATCCATTCTCAAGATCGTCAGTGAAGTCAACACCCTGGATGCCTGCCGGTGCCAGAGCTGTGGTATTGTCCTCGAAGTCAAAGCCAACGCTAGCCATGACAGTGAGAGCTGTGGCAATGTCTTTCACAGTTCTGCCAATCGGTCCGATGGTGTCCTGAGTATACGAGCATGGAATGATGCCAGTTCTGCTGATCAGACCCTTGGTTGGTCGGCAGCTGAAGAGGGAATTGGCACTTGCGGGCGAGCGCAGACTGTTCACTGTATCAGATCCGGTGGCAAAAACTGCAAAAGAAGCGGCAACAGCAGCAGCTGATCCGCCTGAGCTTCCGCCCGAGGTTCGTGTGTAGTCATAAGGATTGATTGTTTGGCCTCCAAGAGAAGAGACACTGATCCCTTCCAGTGCCAGTTCGTGCAAATTGGCTTTTCCGAGGATGATCGCTCCAGCCTTTTTGAGAGCAATGACAGAGGGAGCGTCGACGGTAGGCTGAGAATGCGCCAAGCTTAGGCTTCCGCCTGTTGTGACCATATCAGAGGTGTCGAAGTTGTCCTTGAGCAGAATTGGTATGCAGAAGAGAGGACCGTAGGTGCCATTGTTTGCTTGCAGTTTCAAATCATATTCTTCTGCGGTTTGCAAAGCCTGTGGATTCAGAGCTAGGATCGCATTCATTCTATTATCCAGCGCTTCGATCCGTGATAGAAATGAGGATACCACTTCTTGGCATGTCGTCAGACCAGTATATAGATTATGATGAGTTGACGAGATGGTTGCTTCCCGAGGTTCAAATGTCGACTGTGCTGACACCAAAGTAGAAGTAAGTGCAACAATGATCGCAAGCATGTACATACTGACGGTAGAACTCGTTGAAGAAATATGTAAGGAAACGCAAACATGATTGACTTGCAACCTACCTGAGCGAGAGATAGCCTAGTGGCTTGTCATCCGGGCCGTGACTTTGGCCGGGGGATCTTTCTCCGGCGGGCGTCATCTGGTTTACACAGTAATGTGGTCGTTCATTCATCGTCTTAGATTCCTGATGCACCGAGCCTGACGTGTTCTGAGTTGCAGTATAGGCGTTTGGCGGGCAGAACTCGCATAGTACCGTTTCGTGAGAGCTCTGACCGGGCGTAGCTGTGCTGGTCTTTGCTGATCTGCACATGAAAGCTTAGCTGAGCTATGCTCACCACAGAGTTGTGTCCACAGCAGAAGCATGCTGACTCTGTTCGCCTTGCACACCGTCCTCTTCGAATCTCTCCTATCACCATCTAGGCTTTTTGAGTGCGGCGCTGCACTCGCTGCACACGCAATTGCAAGCCATGTTGTTACCATTGCAGGTTGCAGAACATCTGCAACGCAGTCGTCGGGCGCAATGCCAGTAGCAGTGCTCGATGTCTTCCCATTCCTTATGTGCCATGCTCGTTATCTAAGAGCGCTCCTTTCAGAGCACAATGGCACCACATTCCGCCTTCAGGCCTCACAGCTAGGATAGTTCATCCTGTGCTGCCAGTCATGCCTTGCTCAACACCCTGCGCACCTTCGAGACTGTCAAGGCCCTTCTCATGAACCACATCAATATCAAGCTCTTCCATAACCTGGATTACGGTGCCCAATGACTCGAAAAAGCCATTGACCGAGACTCTGAGCATGCGATTCGTCGTAGCCTTGTATTCAGTCTTCAAAATACTCGCAGCAGGATCATCGAGCTGTCCACCTGAGTCCTCCTTCGTAGGTTCTATCGTGTTCGGAGCATGAAAAGGTTCCGTAGGCGCAGCGTTGACTAGAAGAGAGGCCTTGAATGGATCATGTTGCACAGCACCTTGGCTATCGGGAACAATTGTCACCAGACTGAATGACCTTTCGACCAAGGCCGACAGCTCTGGATCAACAGAAAGTGTGCGCAAAGCTGCTTTGGCCAGACGATTGCTCGGAAAAGGGATGTAGACCGTCCTACTCGATGATTCAGCCGCGATTCCAGTAGGTTCGTCTACGGTGCAAGATCGTACAGTGAGCAAGGAAACTTCGGGTCATGAGCTGTCACCGCCATGATGCTTGAGGATTAAGTCGTGTCTCTGGTGTACGTGAATCGAACAATGAAATTTGGCAGCAGCGACAGTAGTTCTAGCACGTGAAAAATGGCGGGGAACGAAGACTATTCTAGGTTGCAAATTGGTCGGGACGCCCGCCGAGGGACCCTAACTAATCTTTAGTAAATTCTATAGATTCTCGAAATATACTGTTTCTACTATAACAATGCGCTAACAACACCTATATAGATGATCTAATACTTATTAAAGAGCCCTTATTATAGGTAACCTAGCGTACTCTAAATTATTTAATTCTATTACTATTTACCTTACTAGTAGTAGTAGAAAGCTTATTAGTACGAATAGCTAGCTATACCGCTAGAATACCCGATTCCTCTTAAATACTACGACCTCTATAGATACAAATATAACTATAGCCGCTCGGTAGAGATATATATAATATAAAGATATAAGATCTAGTAAAATAAGCGCTATCTATAGATACGTAGCGTAACGGAGACTATTTCGAGAACCTAGTATTTCTAGAGAT
>JAASFE010006096.1:15122-27417 GCA_013365205.1 Pseudocercospora cruenta
AGGAGACATCCGTGAAACAAGAACCAGACGCCAGCGCTGAAGTAGCACCAGGAGATGGAAAAGCTGGAGAGCGTGAGGTAAGTCGCGTTCCCCGCCTCGAAAGTGATTGAACCTGGACTAACACAGGTTTCCAGGGCGAAGAAGCCAATGATCAGGCCAAGAAGCGCAAGCCATCCCAGAACTTGCAAGCCATTCCAAAGTCCGCACGTTTGGAAGCAGAGAATGAGGCAGATGAGAATAAGTGATAAAGAGACTGCTGAGGAACATTTGCAGTGTTGAGCAACTGAGTAGCGGGATGCATTTGCGAGAGCGTGCCTTGCTGCGACTTGAACCCAAAGATCTTGGATAGGCCGAAATGAATCCATCAAATGCTCTGACCTCCCCATCAGATCGTGCGAACTGCTTTGGTGCTTGATAAAGTTCGGCGATCAGTGGTGAGATTTCGTTTTCCTGCGTTGTTGGAGTCTATTTGCGCCGCTGGTCAGATCTTTCAAGCTTGCTGCTTTTGATGTTGGACGGAGCTGGCGCATAACGCGGGTGGTGGTAGTCAAGAAGGAAACACGGATGCACAGTTGCACTTAGCATAGCATGAAGTAACTCTTCTCACGCAATGGTTCCTTCCCATGCGCTCGCATACGTGGCAGGCACGTGCGAATGTCTCGCACATCGCTCCGATCCTGCATCGGCAGATCCCCAGAGCCTAGATGGATGGATACCCATACTCACAGCCTGATGCTGGAACTGCTTCTCTGTCTATTCGCACTCACTCATCGCACTCTCACCGCATGTCCACGGATCGTATAGCAACGGAAACTCGTCACCCGAGAGCACACATCAGCAGGGATACGATTATGAGATCTGACTTTCGTGTTTCCAATCTCAAATGACCTCATGCCTGTCTTGCCGGGCAAGCATACCAGGATTTTTGAGCCTCAATCACCTACTTTGTAGAAGCTAATTGGCGTTCCGTTTCAAAAGGTTTCCAAATCTGTCGAGGCGATACAGCCGAAATGCTATAAGCAGACCATTGACGCGTCGGTCGTCGTATTCATGCGCAGAGGTGTTTGTTTGAGCCAGCTCATCGCCTTTCAGTGTGCTTGAGTGGGACGAAAGCTGCGGAAAGAGCGGCCTCGACGCGGAAAGGGTGGTCGTCGGAAGTGTACAAATAGCTAATGTTGTCAGGTCTTTGTCGCTGGACTCACCTATCCGTTTGCTGTACATATTGAAAAGCCACGACTTCAAAGATGCATTTCAGTAGCCTCTTCGCAGCCAGTGCGATCCTCGCATACGGTGCTGTGGCTCAGCAAACTCGTTGTAGCCAACTTCAGAGCGGATATGGATACATATGTGCCAAAGGAGGAACTGAAGTCCATTATTGCCAGGCCAGCAAGAGTCCGCGTGAGGTGACATCTCAGTACTGTGGCTCCGGTGACTGTCGGGTAAGTGCCTCATCACACCACTATCCCGAGACAGATCCTGACTGATCACTATCTCACTAGGCAAATGGAGACCAAGGCTTCTGCGCCAATGGAATTACCGACCAGAACAGAGCTCGCGGGCCCACGGACTGCTCTCAGGTCTTCATTGCTAAAGCTTACGTCTGCAGCCCAGACTACAAGACGCTTGTAAGTACATCCTTCGGTGCTACTGATTCGACATATGCTGACTTGTCCTCGCGCAGTACCAATGCAGTGGCCAGCAAAAGGCACAGGCCGACTATTGCCCTGATGGGTCGTGCTTTGCATCTACCACTGGTGACCAGGGCAAATGCGTTGGTAAAGGGTAGACAGGGCTTGTCTAGAGAGATGTCCGTTGATATCCGGTATGAGATTGGCAGAATAGCTTCGGGTCATCGGCTGTCTCGATTGACTGCTTTCGATCACAAATACAGGACCAGTGGCGGTCACGGCTCGCTTGTGTTTTCGCAGATCGATACTTTAGCTCATGATTTCTCGCACAACTCTTGATGGCCTCATCCAGATGCAGCTTGTCGCCGAAGGACCTCCAGCTTAGGATCTTGATCTAATTCCCTCAGTTGGCGGTACCTGGCAGCCCATACATTTGGTGTCCTGTTCCGTACAAGCGCCAGCAACCAGGCTGCGTCCTGGGAAAGCCCTTGAAGTTCCAATATGTAAGCTGCTCGTGTACAACAACCTGAAATCGCGTTGCGTTTAGCAGGCCTTGCTGCAGCGAAGACTTCGTTAATGAATGAGGCATCCCGGCGAAGTAGGAGAATCCAGGGATGTGGATCTGGATTTGTCGGGTGCCAGAGCTTCAATGCAGGTATCTCTTCGCGTGCAATGACTGGGGGGACCAAGCGTGCATACGTATCTAGGAAGAAGTCAAAGATCTCCGCGTCATATGGCTCGCACTTGGCATTCTGGACTGCAGTGAACGTTGCGCGTAGTATGGCGGTCATTATGCCTCTTTGCTTGCTTGGTATATACTTTCGAAAGGTTGTGGCGGCTCAGCGAAAGCATTGGAGAGCTCCAACCGGCGAGTTCGTCCACTCGCTGCGAGCGCTGCCCAGCGATGCGAGCCAATGAGAGCCCCATAGGTGGACGCCTTCTCCAGTCCTGAACGGGTCGGATTGGTGTTGGAATGCAATTTCAAGCCATCTCCAGATGTATTCCTCCTGCTGTTCAGGTACAAGGAACCAGCATACGAGCTCCGTGAGCAAGCGATCGCCACCGAGCTCCTCGCGTTGCGATTCCGCTTGCTTTAGTATCCAGCGCAGGACGCGAACACCCTCTTGCGTGCCATCATTGCGCAAGATAACTTGCTTTTGCTCTGGGGAGAGAGAATCGAGCTGTTGTCTCTTATGCCATAGACAAGCTTTTGCGTGATTTAAAGTAGCGTTTCCATCGTCAGCGAGCTTCTGGAACTCTTCAATGCTGACAGGCCGGTGAGAGGCGGTCTCCTGTCGCGCGCGTTCAATTCTCCGCCACCCGGGCCCTTCTCTGCTGTCGTGTGGGCGTTTCGTGGTGTACGCGAACGTGCGATTCCATGTGATGCAGCGCGGTTGGCCTAAGTGGTTTCTTGCGAGCCGAGCGGAGGAGATTTTGCGTTCGAGCGCGTTGCAGCAATATCGAAGACCATTATTGCATCGAAGCATTGGGAGGAGCTGCGGATGTTATCAGAACAACGTTGACGCGCTTGCTTTAGAGTTCATTTGAATAAATCTTGGCGCGATTGGCTCCCGCGGCCCAACCAAATACCACGGCAAAATTTCATGGGCCTCTTCAACGGATGGTGCGCTTTAAAACAATTACCTCCTGCTGTCTCCTTTCACAGTCCAATCTCAACAAGTCTGCGGAACTTGCCCTCGAGGAGCTCTCTCTGCACTGAATTCGGTCGCGGTAAAGACTTCCAGAACTCGAAAAGAAAGCTGAAATCGTCCATTCGCTGTCGCTTCCCGTCCGAAGAGGAAGCAGGCACAGTCAAGATGACACTGGCGATCGTGTCCGCAAGTTCAAACAACTTTTGCTGAATCCCAGAGCCATGCACCTCGATTGCACCCTTCGTCATGTTGATGATCAGGGCTCTCAGCTGCGCAGATACATCAACAGGAAAGAGCAGTGACATGGACTGCTCGGAACGGTCTGAAGAAAGCAAGCAGTTCGAGATGGCCATTTGCCAGACCATCATTCTGAGCCAGTGCTTGGTGATGATAAGATCAGCCTGCTGCATATGTGACAGCTCAGCGATCTCGTCGTCGCTACCGGCAGTTTCTGCATCGATTTGTCTATTCTTCTCGACTATCCAGGCTGGCTCGATGAACCGCTCACTACCAAACGTTGCAAACCACCTCGACAACATGTCTTGGTCGATGTGCAAGAAAAGTCGTGCGATCTGCTCAAATCCGTCGGTGATGGCTTTCGGGATATCTGGGTCAGGATTGATCTTCGTCGTCGTCAGAGGAGGCAGCACAATGGAACGCTGACATGTGATGGCGTAGAAGCGCTCATGAACCTGCATTGAATCAGCCTGTGTATCACTTTCGGAAACTACTGTGTGTCCGCATTGCGTACGAAGATAGTCCAATAGAGTCGCTGACGCTGAGCGCGCTCAGTGAGCGAAAGTTGGCTCATGGTCTCCGCATCTCCTACGCCAAGTAGCTCGAGCATTGTTGTTGATTGACGCAGATAGTAGAAGGCAACGCCATGGCGACCGAGACCCATCAGGCACACGTGGATAAACTGTAATGTGGCGACCCTTCGGACTGAAATATCTTCTTGACATTGGACCGGCGGGAGAGTGTTCAAAGCTTTGGAAACCCATTGTTCGATGTCCGACTTCTCGGCAGTCGTTTGGCTCCTCAGAGAATGTGTCAAGTTCAGAGTGATTGCTACGAGCCCATAGATGAATGCTTCTGCCTCGCGATCTTGCGTCATTGTAGCAATAGCATCGTGTGCTTCCCGCATGGTCATGACTGGATGAAATGGAAGCACGAATGTCTCAAAAATCGGGTAGTAGAGACAGATAGAAGGTGGCATCTTCGCCGTTGGTGCTCTCCTTTAGTGTATAAGCATCGCCGTATTGCTGGACATGAGGCGCCGCTGCGAGCTCTCGGAGTACACCAGGAACACCGGGGCTTGTCACAGGAGACTTTAAGTCAGTGAGTGGAGTCTTTCGTTTCGCCTGTCGTGGCAATGTGGGTGGATATTCGCATCTCAAATTGAGGTGCTCGCATTGCTGGCAGCGCTGTTGCCCATTGCATCGCACTTTTCGTGAACTGCAAGCTTTACATGCTTTATGTCGTTGTTTCTTGCCATCCATGGATTGGAGTTGTGATGTTGTAGAAGAGTTTGAAATGCATTCGCGGACCGCAGGTATGCTTTCTGACGAGTGGGGCAGAGCAGCGTCCCTGCCTCCTCAATGGGCCAAGCACAGAAATTCTCGCAGCTGATGGATGGGTATGATGGATTGGGCAAAGTTCATTCTATCTCTATTTCAATAAATGTCACTTCTACCACTACAAAGCGTATATCCTGCCTTCCCAAGGTGCCAGCATGCTCTCATCTGGAGTACTAGGCAGGTTGTGGAACAGAATGACTCTATCCTTGCCCGATGCCACGCTCGGGACTTCGATAGCACTTGATGAGAAATTGCACATGATCAAAGCGCTTCCAGTCTCGCCATGCTTCAAGAAGGAGAAGACTTTCTCGTTGCCCTCGTCCACGAGCTCGAAGTCACCATGGATCAGTGTATCACTGGATGCTTTTCGGGTCGCCAGCATCTGTTTCCAGAAGGACAGGACCGAGTCTTTGCTGACTCTCTGTTGCTCTACGTTGATCTCTGCCGTCGAAGTGTTGACGCGCATCCACGATTGCGCAGCATCAGTGAAGCCACCATTCGACGAAGCATCCCATTGCATCGGTGAGCGCGCATGGTCGCGGGCTAGATGTTGAAGCGCCGCTTTCGCTTTGTTCAACTCTTTTTGGTCGTTGTCGCTGCGTTGTGCGACCATATTGTAATAGTTCATCGAATCCACATCTTTATACTCTTCGATGGGCCACTCAGGCGGCATGTTGATCATTCCAATCTCTTGCCCTTGATAGACGAACAGAGTCCCTGACAACGAAGCAAAGAGCAGAGCTAGCATCTTCGCAGACCGCTCCCGCCACTCTGGACTGTCGTTTCCAAATCGTGTAACGCTTCGTGCTTGATCGTGGTTTTCCACAAAAGATGTCGTCCATGCGTCGCTGCCATGTATCAATCCTTGCGTTCGCGAGATGGCAGCTTTCAAGTCGGCCAAAGTGTATGCAAAGGGCGTGGTTCCATACTTGAAAATTTTACCCTGGCCAACATCCATGAGATCGAACTGAAACACCATGTTCAGACGCTTCTTGGATGCGCTGACATATCCGTGAACTTGTTTTTGGTCGGGAGTGAAAGGACACTCGCCTACAGTCATAGCGTCGTACCGGCTCAGTATTGCGTTCATCTCCATAAGATACTCGTTCATGCGAGGCCCGTTGCAATAGACCAGGCCCGCCTCTTGCCACTCAGCGTCAGGGTCGGTAATCGGTGCGTCTGGGAAAGCCGGATCCTTGCTATACATATTGACTGTGTCCACACGGAAGCCATCACATCCCTTTTCCAGCCAGAAGGTCATCGCATTATCATAAATCGCCGTCCGAGTTTCTTCGTTGTCCTGAGAACGAGACAATGTTAGCAACGACCTCGAATGGACAAGACCATCATACTGACCCAGTTCAAGTCTGGTTGCTCCGGGCAGAAGAGATGCAAGTAGTACTCTTGCGTATGCTCATCCCACTGCCATGCACTACCGCCAAAGTTGGAGCGCCAATTATTTGGCGGCCTCCTGTTGCCAGAGTCGTCATATTTCGCTGGCTTCCAGATATACCAGTCGCGCTTCGGATCGGACTTGGAGGACCGTGACTGCTTGAACCTGCCAAGCCTCGTTAGATGCAAGTAGGTACAGGATCAGTGAGACTTACCATGCGTGCTGATCAGAGGTATGGTTGACCACTAAGTCAAGAATGATCTTCATTCCCAGCTCATGGACCTTTGTTATTAATTCTTCCATATCTGCAACTGTGCCATATGGTTCATGTACAGCCTGGTAGTCTGAAATGTCGTATCCCATGTCTACCTGGGGACTTTGATACATTGGACAGACCCAAATGACATCAATGCCTATGGACTTGATGTACTCTAGACGATTGATGATACCACGCAGGTCACCGATGCCGTCTCCATTAGAGTCTTGAAAGGAGGCTGGGTAGATCTGATACACTGTGGCATCTTTCCACCAGGGATGCTGAGAGATAGTCATATTGATCTCAAGGTCTCTCAGAACGAAGGTAAAAGATGCGCAGAAACGTGCTGAACGTTGGAACGTGGCTGTTTCTCCAGTCATATAAGCTCTTGCTGCCATGGACAAGTCGCGTAGCAGTACTGCCGCTGCTCGCGATCAGGTTCGCCAGACCGATGATAAGACCGCATGTTGCTGTGAGTGGTCAGATCTCGGACCGAGTGAACTTGAATAGAGAGGCACGAGAGGAACAAGAATGTGGAAGGATCGGACTGGATCTTGTGTTGCAGATTCTGTCCGTCAGACGCCGGCACAGTGACGAGATTTGCCCTCTTTGATTCGCTGAATCTCGGGCCGAGGGAAGTCTCCACACCCCAGACTACGCAAGCTTCGACCCCAGACTACGCAAGCTTCGACCCCAGACTACGCAAGCTTCAACCTTGTCTCCGCTTCCTCTCCAGCTTCCTCTGCATGGAAGGAGTCACTGTCTGCAAAGGGACTACCCTAGACGAACTCATGTGCGCAGAGAGGGCTGCGGCTAGCAGACGGCCATTGAGATACCAGGCGCCACTCAATCGTCTTCTACGAGCGCCGACTGGTCAGAGATCGGTCCGGCCACGTTCTTCTCCCACACGGCTTTCTCGATGAACATCTACTTCGACATCTTCAACAGGGCCAAGTGAGCATATAAACACGTTCATGCTACCCCGGACTACTCCCATTCATCTCGCAAGCATTCGAGGGCTTTCACGATAACAGATATCCTCTGCAACACTTGACATAGTGTTTCACACGACATGGCGACCAACACACTTCCATCACGAGGCGGATCAGTCTCTACCGAGAGACGAGCCAGTGTCACTGTTCAAGATGCTGGCCGACTTCCAGCTGTCGATGCCACTACGGCTGAGGAGGCCGCGAAGGCCACAGCCAGCGAGACTTCCATGACCCTTCTCCAAGGTCTCAAGACCTATCCTAAGGCCGTCGGCTGGTCCATCCTGCTCTCTACCTGTATCATCATGGAAGGATTCGACATTGTCCTTATCAACTCTTTATACGCTCTTCCGGCATTCCAACGATATTTCGGCGATCGTCAAGCCGATGGGTCTTATGGTATCTCGGCAGCATGGCAATCTGGCCTGTCCAATGGTGCTCTTGTTGGCGAGATTCTAGGTCTATTCGCGACTGGTACCATCGCGGAACGATTTGGTTACAAGAAGACTATGATTGGCGCTCTCGCTATGCTGGCCTGCTGCATCTTCTTGCTGTTCTTTGCTCAAAATCTGCCTATGCTCTTGGTTGGAGAGGTATGAGTCTCGTCTTTTACAAGCAACAAAACCTCTGCTAACGAATTACTCGCACAGATCCTTTGTGGTCTTCCTTGGGGGACCTTCCAGACATTGACCACGACATATGCTTCCGAGGTCTGCCCAGTCGCGCTTCGCCCTTACCTCACTACCTACGTCAACCTCTGCTGGGTCCTTGGACAATTCCTCTCTTCAGCTGTCTTGAAGGGTGTCAGCGGTAAGACTGGAGAGATTGGATTCAGACTGCCGTATGGCCTGCAGTGGATTTGGCCAGTGCCTTTGATCGTCGGCATTGCGCTGGCTCCAGAAAGCCCATGGTAAATACTGAAAAGGGTATATCGTATGACATTTCACCTGCTAACACTTCTCATAGGTGGCTCGTTCGAATAGGCCGCAACGAAGACGCTAAGAAGCAGCTTCTCCGCCTCACCTCCCGCAACCAAGTCGATTTCGATCCAGATGCCACAATCTCTATGATGAAATACACAAACGAGCTGGAAAAGGAACATCTCTCAGGTGCCAATTACTTGGACTGCTTCAAGGGCGTGAACCTTCGCCGTACAGAAATCGTAACATTCGTCTGGGCGATTCAAACTTTCTGCGGCGCAAGCTCGATGATTGGCTTCTCGACCTATTTCTTCACCCAAGCTGGTCTGGACACTTCACACGCATTTTCAATGTCCCTTGGCCTATACGCTCTCGGAGCTGTTGGTACATTGTCCTCGTGGTTTCTCATGGGCTGGTTTGGCCGCCGCACATTGTACTTCTGGGGCTTGGTTGGCATGTCTGTGGTCCTTATACTCATTGGAGGCCTCGGCATTTCCAAATCATCTGGCGCGCAGTGGGGAATAGCAGCCATGATGTTGATTTACACCTTCGTGTACGACGCGACTGTTGGCCCTGTGTGCTACTCGCTCGTCGCCGAGCTCCCCTCCACCCGTCTGCGCAACAAGACAGTTGTCCTTGCAAGGAACCTTTACAATGTCACTGGAATCATCGCAAACATTCTTACGCCACACATGCTCAACCCTGACTCCTGGAACTGGGGAGCCAAGGCAGGCTTCTTCTGGGGAGGTGCTTGCGCTTTGTGCGCGCTTTGGTGCTTTTTCAGACTGCCAGAGTACGTCTTTCTTCATCCGCTTACACGCTCTCATACTAACCGTATTCCAGACCCAAGGGCCGTACATACGCCGAGCTCGATGTCCTCTTCCAGGCCAAGGTGTCAGCAAGAGACTTCAAGACCACCGATGTCGTGGCACTTGGTGGATTCGCATCCGGAAACGAGTTGGGAAACGAGAAGTCTTCTATGGACAAGGGCGCAGTACAACATGAAGTTGAAGCTGTAGAGCGCGTCTAGAAGCGCAAGAACAGAATCTTGATATCCCATTTGAAGCGTATACAATAGACGAAATCAACGCATCGCTGCTATTACGGAATTCGCGCTATTCGCATTCGCGACTCCTTCCACCCATGCTGAACTCCGTACCAAGAGTTCGCGTTGTAGGCAGGCGCGTGAAGTTCGTGGTTGCGCCGAACAGCATACCTGATTCGGCTTCGCTCTTGCTTGGCTTGCATGAAAGTATCGTATTACTGGCTGCAACACCAATTCTCATGAACACCGAGAACACAACATATATATCTAATCAGATCTCATTTTCTCATCGCCGACCGACGCTACATCCTTCGACAAGCATTTCTCCACACTCGACCGGGTGCGACTTGAAAAAAACCTGCAACGAGTCGATACCAACACGCCACTTCAACCCTCTCAATACTCCTACACCTTGACAATCTCGACCTAGGAGAAACACCACAATGCCATCAGACACTACCCTTCCACTACCGAAAGCTGTGTCAACTCGACCTGAACCCGTCGCCACCAACAATCAAGGACCCAGAATCAACACACAAGAATCCGCTACCAACGACAGCAACACATCAAAAGCAAGACGTAACTCGAAGCAAAAACTCCAAGATGGTATCAAGAAAGCCTGGAACGTCGTTGCAGGCGATGATGGAGAGGCGGAGGTTGATGTATGGCAAGTGATGCTGAACAGAAATGCGACGATGGCTGGGAAGTCATTTTGATGGAAGCCCGATCATAGATGTTAATCATGGCTTGGTAGTTTCAGCCTATGTGAGCCATGGTCATGCTTACTTCCACTGCAGAGGGCAGTCCACTCCGAAATGAATGAAGATGCATGTCGTGCTGGTCTCAGGCTGAGCGGCAGTATTACGTATGTAGTGCGGTGCCACAGCGGCAGGCGAGTGAGTATGGCAATCATGTGTCGTATCTACCGTGTCAATTTCGTCATTCGGCTCGGAAAGAAGAGCTCACAATCTGAATCCACAAGTAAACATGTGTGGTCGCATGGGGGAACATTACCAGTAAATGATTGTGCTGTCTCGTGCATACTGTGACAGATTCGAGGTCGAGTCATAGGCGCTTCATGTGATTTTAGTAGAGCCTCCTGGTCTGCTTGTGAGTGGTATTCACATTGACCACCTTTGTGTCACATGCATTCACTCACAGGTCCGTGTCTACTCACATGCATCGGGCCGAAGGGGGCTGTGCGGTCCGTCTGCCAGACTATAAGAAAAGGTCGTAGCCCATAACAAAACCTGGTCCAGACAACTACCAGAGAGGATTCCCAAACCGGAGTCGGTGCGGGAGTTCGCCATGTTGGTCGGCTTCCATCCATACTTTGGTCAATGACTTAGGCTGGGAGGAGGTCGACTGAATTGCCAGTGCATGCCTGTCATGGATCAGGTATGCCTCGAGCGAACTTGGACATTCCGCACAATGTTGAGACACATCCAGCACAACGATGACACCTTATTTCTGATGGCACGAGGGCTATCTCTCGCACGAAGTCTCCGCGATGCTTTCAATAGCGCAAGACAGAAATATCATGCCTTGAAAGGTTGATTCGTGTTGCTTTCCGCGAAGGTGCGACATCTTGAGCTTGTCGGTTATACTTGCGTGTCGGACTTTTGACGGTCTGCTATGGCACTGGCTGATGATCGAGTACCGTACGAAGATGCTGAAGAGAGAGGCGGAGCTGTTCGGTCGACGGACTCCTTCGCCAGGCTGCCATGTCCACGGTGCTCAAGGAGACAATGTTGTTGGTGTGATGGTTCGCGAAAGAAGGGAGTCGTAGTCGGTGATCGGACTTGCAAGGGTGCAAGCTTGATTCAGGGTCCAGAATGGCGGGGAGGTAGGGAGGCCTAGATATACCAAGTAGACAATGCTACTTTCTACCTACATACCGCATTTCTACTATTCTTTATCTTCTATACTCGCTAATACTCGCTATCTACTCGCTATCTATCGTAAGATAGGTTTACGTATTAATCTATTACCTTAAAAGCTCTAGATTACTACTTAAGTCTATAGCGATATTTCGATAGGAGAGATTATTAAATACTTAAAACGAGAAACCGGCCGTTCTATATTAACTAAAATACTTTAACGAAGCCTTAGAGATTAGGAGGTCTATTATAAGCGCTATATAAACTATCGCTTAGTTAATAATATTAAGGCCTTAAAGATTAGCGTTACTTATACCTTCTACGTTCTACGATTAACCGATACGGATACGATTATAATACTATAGGTAGATAGATTCGATATTAAGTAGCGGAGATATATATACCTATATAAAGAGCTTAGTCTATATAAGAAGATATTAGCTAATAGAATTAAAGCTATAATAGAATATATAGAAGTAGTACTTAAAGAGGAATTAAAAAGGGCGTAAGTAGAGATATACGGCCGAAGATATCTATATACCTATATCCGATCGAAATATAATATTATAGGTAGGTAGGTCTACTCGCGGTAGACTCGCTAGCGGAAGTCGACCTATAAACTATTTCTAAGTATTTCCGATTAGTTACTAACTAAGTATAGAGATCGAGTATATCGGGTTACTAGTAAGCTAAATCCTAAAGGACTACGAGTCCGCCGCGAGCGGGCGCGAGAGTATTATAATATAATTATAACTCTAGGTCTAGGTTATATACTATCTATAGATACTTATTATAAGTTTAAGTATTAAGGTTTATAGATCTACGCGGCTATCGACGTCTATTTACGATATATCGTCTAGATCTATATAGGTATTACTAGCCGAATAGCTATTTCTATACTCGCTTAATATATTATAACGCTTCGTAATAGCGGTATAATACCCTAAATTATTCG
>JAASFE010006096.1:28864-46308 GCA_013365205.1 Pseudocercospora cruenta
GGGAGCCGCTGGCCGGAATTTTTGGCAGCAGCAGGTGTACAGATCTTGCAGGTGAGGTGGATGCTTTAACAATCGATTCGCGACGCACGCACACGTTCCTTCTGCCAGATACGCGACTGCCACTGCCACCGCGAGGAGCAGAAGCAGCAGCAGCAGCAGCAGCGACAAAATGACCGAGGCACAACAAGACCCTAACATGAAGGTCGATACCGACACGACCAACGACGAGATCCTCCTGGCGGCCACCAACCACGACCTCGAAGCTCTGAAAAAGCTGCTGCGTTCGGGCTCAGCGAGAATACAAGACCCAGAAACCGGCTTCTCGCCCTTGCACGCTGCCATTGCTGCCTGTGAGCCAGACGCTGAGGTGCCGTCGGAGGAGACCAACAACGAGGGCGATGCTGTGCATGGCAATGCTTTGAGCGAGGACTCAGCATTGGCGACAATCCACGTGCTGTTCGAGAATGGTGCCATATGGAATGAGCTAGACAAGAACGATGAGACGCCCGGGTGCCTTGCTCTCCGATTGGGACTGAAGAAGATCTACGAGGCCTGCGTCGCAGCTGGCGTGCGAGCTGAGCTGCTCTTCAACCGACTGGACGAGTACCTGCCCCTCCCCGACGGTGGACAAGACGAGGACGACCATGACGACGATGCCATTGATGGCTTCGACCCAATGCCAAGCGGTGGAGACGTCGCACCGCAGAACGCCGCCAATGGTACTACAAATGGTCATGCCAATGGAGACAGCCTAGGCTTCTCCGGCTTCGAGCCAGCACCAAACCCATCCTACAAGGCAGACGAGTCCAGCCAGGCAGACGCAGCCCCAGGAGCAGTCGCTACAGAACAACAGCAGACGCTCAGCAACCCAAATGTCGATAGCGATGCGTATCTCGCATCGAAGCTGACCTACTCAGAGGGTCGGCTCCTGGATTCAGACAAGAATGCGGTCATGATGGACTGGGAGACGGAGATCATGAAGGTATCTGCAGACCAGCTCTGCACGAAGAAGGGACTCAGGACAATGAACATCGGTCACGGCATGGGAATTGTCGACACCATGTTTGTCAACAACGAGCCAGAAATGCATCACATCATCGAAGCACACCCAGAAGTCATGCAGCAGATGCGCAAGACTGGTTGGTACGACAAGCCGAATGTCACAGTTCATGAAGGCAAGTGGCAGGAAGTGCTACCCAAGCTCATCGAGCAGGGAGTTGTCCTTGATGGTATATACTACGACACCTACGCTGAGGACTACAAGGACCTGAAGGAACTCTTCAGCGAGTATGTCATTCAGCTGCTCGACAGCAATGGCAAATTTGGCTTCTACAACGGACTCGGCGCTGATCGTCAAGTCTGCTATGATGTCTACACCAAAGTGGTCGAGATTGAGCTTTTCGATGCCGGCCTCGATGTAGAATGGACTATTCTCCAGGTGCCTGATCTGGTTCACAACAACAAGCCCGGCTCATCATGGGGCGGTATCCGACGCAGCTACTGGGAAGTGCCCGAGTACCGTCTGCCGACTTGCAAGTTCATCGGTTGAAGACAGCCCGGCCCTTCTATGTCGCCTGCTTGCCATTGGTCGCTGCTGCCTGCTTCGGTCTTTGGGGAAGCGACTCATTCTGCCTCCTCTGCTGCCTGGATTGCTTCTGCCTCCACTCCGCGATCAAGTCATTGCTCGGCCGTGATTCCTGGTCTAGAACCTTACTAGCCGTCTCGGACCCATACACTGGCAGCCTCCTTAGACCCTGCTTTGCGAACGGTTCAGGTACCAGCTTCGGATCAAGTAATCCAATCTGCACCAATACCGACGCCTGGTCCCAATACAAATGCTCATGTACCAGCTTACCGCCACGTACAGTCACAATGCTGACCATCGCCACATGTACAACCTTATTCGTCGGCTGCACGCCAGGCAGAATCCAGTCCACAACTTGAGTGTGCTTGAAAGAAAGCACCATCTCATCCACCACCCGATCTGTCCCAAGCGTTCTTGAGACAAGTCGGATCGATAGCGAAGAAGGATTCTTGGAAACAAAGTAGTCCGAATAGAATCTTAAAAGATCCTCATGACCGATCCCTCCCGTCATAGTCGGAATGCAGTTCACGTAAACATCCAGATCAGCTGTCATGGTCGATAAAGCTCCTTTCGCATCCCGTGTCTCAAATAGCTGTGCAGCATGAGCCTCCTTCGCACTTTCCAAATCCGATTGGTCCTCGAGCTTGAACGCTTTCCTTAACGTTCTCAACGTCCTCGTCCATGCTAACGATGCTGCAACTTTATCAAACGTCTCCAGATCATGTTCCGCAAATCCCACTGGCGCGTTCTTGTAAGTATACGATGGAAATGCTGGAGCGAAACCTTGCGTTCCTGCTATATGAACGCATAATTCCAGATGAGGTGGATAGCTGTCATCAAATCAATCAACCAATAAACCCAAACCAGGAGGAATTGTGGTGCTCACTTCGTCTTCGGACTCGGTATATCACTAGGATAATAAGCTATCAAAGCAGCGAGTTTAGGCTGCGGTTTCGCATGAAACTCCAAACACTCTGCCGCAGCATTCCCAAAAGCTATTATTCCATAACTTTCTCCGAGTTCCAAGTCATCGGCTAGATGTTTGAGTTCAGTGATGTAGGATTTGCCTCCGTTGTTGTAGGGTAGGTATGTTACGTCGAAACCTTCTTGTTGCAAGTGATGGATGAAGATGGGGTCGAAGTCGTTGTCGTCGGCTGTTATGTGGAGTCTGGGTGGGAGGCTGGTAGCATGATCCTACTTCTTAGATGTGGGCAGGGAAAATCTTGAGCAGTGAAGAGACGTACCTGTTGAATTTCAGGAAACCTTTTCCGGGAGTGGACATTTTGTGGGAGATTGCGCGGTTAGTATGGGATCAACTTTGAAGATCTAAGATAGGTAACTATTCGACGTTGCCCAGCGCATGTGCTTCGATTTAAAGTTGCGCACGGACATACGTCATTGGCAGGTATGACAAGCATGAAGTTGGCATTGGCGTTCTTGGATCTCTGTTTCTCGGTTTCTCGTCCTTTGCGACTATAATCAAGACTCAAGAGCCACACTTCATTCTCTCGTGAAGCTATGTAATTATCATTGCTCTTCATATGAAGCTACTAGTCCAAACCGGAATCCCGCCTCGCTTGGAGTTTTGCCTACTCTCTGCGG
Source organism: Pseudocercospora cruenta (assembly GCA_013365205.1). NCBI lineage: Eukaryota > Fungi > Ascomycota > Dothideomycetes > Mycosphaerellales > Mycosphaerellaceae > Pseudocercospora > Pseudocercospora cruenta. The sequence goes on from JAASFE010006096.1 coordinate 32,052, forward strand.
TCCATTTCTCCTTCTGCTCTTGCTTTCGGAATAGATTTCTCAAGTACCAATCATCAATTTGTAAGAGCACTTCCGTGTCTCAGCTTCTGACAGCTTTTCTCTCCTTTCAACTCCAAGCTCCCGATGATAGTCCTTTGACCGGGCTTCAAAGCTTTCAGCGTTCCTACACTTCCTGGAGCAATGCCTGAAGCGTCTGGACTACATCATTTCTGAGTGCTATCAGCATGGGCGAAGGGGACAAATCGACTGAGAAGAACTCACATAAGCTTCTTTCGATCATCGTTCTTCTGACCAGCTACTACGCTCTCCAGCGAAGGCACAGTCTCAGCGGCATCCACCGTGCTTGGTGGCGTCAAGATCTCCTTTACCGAAGCATCCACATCTGACAGATTGCCAAGATCTGGCAGGACTTTGATCTTTGGAACTGCGTCCACGATTTCCAAGTCTTTGTCTTCTGTTGCCAACGATGACTTTGAGCTGATAGTAGAGCCATCATCGTCCTCGTCGGCCGTCTTGCTATGTTTGGACTTTTTATCACAGCAGCAACAGCACTCCTGATGACCTGACCTGGACGAAGTGCTAGACTTCTTTTTACCAATCTTACCAAGGTCAATTCCAGCGAATGGATCTGTAAGGAAGCTTTCCGGCATCGGTGGAGGTGGCTTCAGATTCGCGAAAGGGTCGTGCATGAAGGACTCCTCTGGCTGTGCTGGTGGCGGAGGAGCAGGCGGAGGAGGATACGTCTCCACATCGGGAAAAGGTTTGGTGCTGCTAGACAACGGAGCATACCTGTCAAGATGGGGAAAGGGTTTGAAGCCAGGAGGTCCTCTTGGTTTGAGAGTGGTCGTTCCGCAGCCTTTGCCAAGGTTACTGAATGGATCCAAGGTCTCGTCTACAGGTGTCTTGGGGACCCTTATTTCTTCCATTGGTTCAGCATCGCTGGGATAGGCCCACGCATAGTCCGTCTGCCTCCTCTTCTGCTTCGCTCTGGGGATGCCTATACCTGCAAACGGATCACAGTATGGCCCGAGTGAGGGCCTACGAGTACCGCAGAAGTCCGGAAACGGTTTACCATCGGCACCCGTGTCTGGCTCTCGAAAGTCAGGCTTCGGCCACGAACGAAAAGGATCAAAAGTAGGGTCTGGCTCGATGCCGCCTGTTGGCGGCGGTGATGGTATTGGAGGAGGGTCGCTCAAGTCCTTGCTACCTTTCTTGGCCTTCTTGGTCTTTTCCTCTACCGCTAGCTTAGCATACTGATAACACTTCGACTGGTGGGAACTACCTTTGGGAGCAGCCTTCGTGCCCAGCCAAGCCTTGAAGCGAACGAGATACATTGCTGTAGAGAGGCCGCCAACTACCAGTCCAATCACGAAGACCAGTGAGGCAATTGTGCCTGCGAGGAGGCCAAAGCATATGCCGAATGGCAGCATGAGGCTAGTCTGCTGACTGCCGTCCATATCGATGAATTGATAGCAGGTTTGAGAATGTGTTGCACCCCGAAGGTGAGGTATGAGGGCAAGTCAACCTATATCAAGGCGACTACAACGACTTAGACATCCAGCTCGAGCTCGCGTGCGAACTGCGACAAGGCAACGCAGTCTGCATATGCTACGTCAGCATTGTAGCTACTGATCAAGCTCTCGACTCCGCATTCACGTTACACAGCATGAATGCTCACAGAAATTGTGATGCAGAGCTCTCCAATGATAGAAGACCAGAAATGGCGGTAGAGCGATCTTGACCTATTTGTTGAGGCTTGTGCATGCTTGCAGCTATCGGTTGTCGATTATTTGCCGATGCGAAGTACGTATCGAGTCACAGCGCAATACACATGTACAGAATGCTGTGCCTCATGTAGTATCTGGAATTGCTCTCGGCCATTGAATTATCGAAGACTCGCCTAGGCAGCTAGAGATCTACGCAGTTGGAAGAGCTTCCATGCCTGACCATGATACTGCTTGGCAGCCTCGTTGCATGTGACAATTGCGTGGCTTCAGTGCCGCGCTTGCAGCTCGCACAAAGCTGCAATCATTCAGACTCTGTGGACAAGCACTGGACATGCGAGTGTGGCATCGAGCTTCATGGCCAGTCAATTGTGGACCTTACTGGGCTTTCCACTATGTCGCCTAGACAAGTCCAGACTTGAGCAGAAGAAGATCTACTTGGGAAGAAGATCTACTTGGGAAGAAGATCTACTTGGGAAGAAGATCTACTTGGGAGAGTCTTGCGACCTCGTCTTGCCTTAAAACTTCATGCCGTCCATCGCTGAGAGAAGACACTATCAGCATGGGGAACGTTGCTCGGGCTAGGTTCTCAAATTCCGGATGCAATGCTATGCGATATTTCCGATGGGAGTAGAGCTACGGAGCTCTCCTACAAAGCTGCATGGGAAGTGCTCGGGAAGTTGCGTTTCTGGATTACATAGCTGTCGATATCGCAGGGCCAGGTCTAGAATGGTACGCGAAATCATGATGAGTAGTTGCGATATTGAACATAGTCGGGTTCGCTCGGCGAAGGTGTATATTGATAGAATGCGAGAGGGTCGATGACAGCCATAGTTTCATTTTCCCTTAGAAACTGCCGGCCAGCGGTAGCTTTGCCGTGAACCACAAGTAAAGTATGGCATGCTTAGAAGTCCGTCCACTCCGCCATCCCTCTCATCACGATACTGTCTCTGTTTCGTGGAGACGACCTGGTTCGTCTGGATGGAGGATCCTCCACGAGCATATTGCCTAAGACAATGCTTTCTCGGTTTCGTGGCTGCCTTCTGGACCGAGTCTCCTCTCCTGGCAGATAATCCATGTTCCTGAGTACGACGCTGTCTCTCGTACGAGGTGGAGGACGATATGATTGTCTCCGATATGTGTATGTCTCCTCTTCTGGCTCGGCCATGTATCTCAGTACCACGCTTTCTCTATTTCGAGCTTTTTGCCGGGGCGAAGTCTCTTGTGGACAGTCTGGTATAATGCTATCTCTGCCATACGGTAAGGAGGCCCGTCGTGGCCGTGGAGCAAGACTCCTACCTGTGGTATTGGTTAGAATGTGGCTCGGACATGTCTTCATGTGAACTACGTACGCCTTGCCTTGTTGCCCGCAGGGTTGAGATCACGCCCATTGCTTGACAAATCGCTCAAGACATACTCCCCATCGACGTACTGGATGTTCGGGACGGATGTACGTCGCTTGTCTCTTCTTGCGTACCGCTGCTCCAGCCGACGAGTCTCAAGTCTAGATCGGATTTTGTCAATGAGTCCCATTATTGCGGTATATCTAAGCAGCGCTTCGAAGCAATACTTGGATTCAGTCCAGCTGAAGTGTGTATGAAGGAATGACTAGACAGATCTGCGGCTCTCCTCCTCTTTCAAATGAATTGTCTTCGGCATTGTGGCTGTGAACGTCATTTCAAGACCCCGGAGATGATGAAAACATATTGGCTGGAGACGTTTCGACCCATTGTGGCATCCTGGTCTTAACGGCATATGCTTAGTGGTATTGATCAGAGTGAGATGAGCCTGGGTTTCTGGTTCATTGCTGCTGGTATCGGAATGCGGTTGCTAACAAGGTCTATCCTCTTCCATCGCTAGTTGCCAGAGAAGACTGCCGCCACAGTGACGGTCGCGGCTTTGACGTGTACTGTTTCGGCGTGTTATGATCAGCGTGGACCACGACTCGTGCAACGAGATGAGCATCGTGAAGATGTGAGTTTGATGTGACGTTGGTAGAAGCGACCTCGGAAAATGGCCCAAATGAAATATTGATGGGAGACTTGGTTGGCTGTTTCCAAGACCGAACTTTCGGAGAATTCGTCCAAGTTGCGCGTCTTCTTTGCTTGTTCTCTTCATCCATTGAATATGCCTCTCGCCTATCGTCAGACCATGGCAGCGAATCGTGGTGGCTCAATCTCTGAGGCTACAGTCCTGCTATCCATTCACGCCATCGGCTCCAAGACGGCAGCAAACGAAAGCGCAACATGAGGATAGGCAGCAGCTCTATCTCTTCTAGGCTGTGCAGACCATCGCAACCCTCCTGCTGTCCAAAATGGCGGCGCCTCCAGGCGTAGCTGATGGAACTGCGCGAACGGTATCATAGATGGCTTTCGTGCCTTCGATATGTATGCTCATCCGCATTGATGGGCAGTCGCCATATCCCGGGACCATCAAATTCTGTTACTAAGCACAACCATACAGTCAAGTTCAGCTCGCCCTATACTTCGCTGATGCTACTCGCGTTCAATCGAGCGAGGTTCCAACAAGTGATGGTGGATAGCGCTTCCTCATGGATATGGAGAACAGTAAAGATCTTTTGGTCCGAGCGATTAGAGGAAGTGGACTCCTACGAAGCGGCTGTGTACCGTGCCTGTGGGTCGCGCTGCATAATGATCCTACATTACAGAGCACTGACTAGTGCCATAGCGAAGCACAGCAGCGATGTGACCCGAACAAACCAGAGTGTAAACTGCTAGCCTTACAAAACGTGGCACTTCATGCGCCCTACAGCTCATGCACAGGAGTGGGTTCTTGGAAGGAGAGACATGGGCTACATACCTTCTTCGACCACTTCATACGGACTCGGTCATTTGCTGGCCTCTTCCCCTCAGATTTCTGGCAGCGGACAGTGCCCGAATCATGTCTGCAATGCGAATCTATTTTCCATATTGGTGCAGCAATCGGCATGCTTGCGGACCAACGGACGAGGGTCGACACTACCACGATGTCACTTGTGGCACCAGACGCTACATCGACGGCATTAAGACAAGTCAACAAATCGCTCGAGCTACTCAGGACAACTTCACTGAGCTCTAACCACGAGGTCATGCTTATATTCTGCATTCTTCTGGTGCATTTTCAAGCAACCCTTGGCGATCGTGAACTCGCACTCCAGCATGGCATACAAGCTCCCACTTCGTTTGCGTCATTGACAGAGCGTGTGAGAAGTGGTGAGGTCGACCTTGCATTCGTCAAGCTTCCAACTTTGAGGCCCATCATCAAAGGTGAGAAAGACCTCGAAGGCGGGCTTCTAGTCTTGAGCAATGGCTTACACATGGCAGGCTTGGAAATTCAGGCCAGCTACATTATTCGAGGCGACACTTCACGGACCTATAGAAGTCTGCATAGACTTCTGGAAAAAGAATTGCCATCATTCAAACGCCTACAAGATCTGGACCAAGCACATTTCACTCTTCATAACGCCTACCTCTCGCTGATATCTGTCGGCGAAGGATTTAGCGAGAATCTACCATATGATGTCCTCCAGACTGCCGTTCAGGAACGCAAAACTATTTTCGGTGCGTGGCTCGAGCGATGGTACAAGTGTTTTAGTGACTTGCTGAATCGATCTGGTACTTCGATGGCAGCCCGGGCTTGGAAGAAGGCCAACGTATTGCGAATTTGCTATCGCCACATGTACATCTTTGCTCATGTCGATCTTACACTCGATTCACCTTGGGATAGCTTTCGATCAGACTTTGAGCAGATCGTGGACCTGGGAGCTGATGTGCTCGACACCTATGAGCTCTCAATACCTGCTACTTCGAGTGCCGGTCGGTACCCTTGGCAAGGATGTGGTCTGAGTGTGTCCATTGCTCTGTTCTGCGCTATGGCTCGATGTACCGATCATGAGCTCAGAGTACGTGCGGCGCGACTGCTCTTGGAACGCAGACGCACGCGACTTGGCTTTCAGCCGGCAAACTCTTTCAAAGGCGAAGACAGCGTGAGCACGAGTGAGGTCGAGAGTTGGCTGTTATACTTGGCGGCAGTACCACAGGAACTGGGCTCGGCAGTATTATTCGGACCGTTCGGTAAAGAAGACCTTGAACAGACGGAGTGTTCCATCATGTGTCCAGACTTGGGCTGACGGGTGCTGTTATTCCTTGGTGGAGCTGAAGTGCCGTGCAAGTCTTTGCGGCGAAGCTACAGTCAGCTGAGATACCTGATGGTCGTCTGTCTGTATGGCAGCGGCAGTGGCGTCAGCAAGACCTATGAGCAGCACACGCTGGTTGCCGTGCCCGAATGCCCGATTTCACATCGGCGCTCATCAGCTCAAACCTGGTTACCCAATCCGGACGAATATGTGGAGCCAAAGCCTGCTGCCCTAGCCCTCTGTCCCAGCAGTTTTGCATGCACGCGAGCAAGGACACACGTCGTTACTTTCTTCGTGGGGCGCAACGGCGGTTCACGAGCAAGGACCCAATTTGTCCTCGCCTCTCGAAAGAGTTCAGATGTGGATACATAATCTCTGCACAGGAACAATGCCAGTTCTACGACTGCCAAGCACTTCAATCCATCATGGGCTTAATCAAAGACTCGATTGGCTCCGCGCTTGGCGCTAACAGGATCAACAATGGTCTAAATGGACCTTTTACTAAAAGGCCGAGGCCAGGTATGGCAAATACAAGTAGTGTGTCTACCAGCAGCCAGCGTCCACAGCCGCCGTCATACAACGAGACTCCACTATACAACGGAAGTCCATCATTCGACATCTACCCTTCAGACACCGCACAAACATTCGATCAGAGCAATGCTGCGATTCCACAATCAAACTACGAATACGGTCATCTCAACGCATCGGATCAATACTTCCGAAGTCCATCTCCCTTTACAGCAGCCGCACCTCCGCACTTCAGACCATTAGCTCTACCTCAAATCGCAAATGGAGATGGACAACCATTCTTGCGCGGCTACAGTGAAGAGCTCGCTCGCTTCGGAGTCCAAAGAAACGAATTTATCGAACTCCTCGATGCCATCAACGTGGCCATCATACCGAATCCGGAGCATCAGATCTTCCAGAAGGGCGCAAATATAGCAGGATGGTTCATGTATGTAGTCAGACATTTGTGAGCCACAAAACCCGTACTGATGTTCTGAATATAGACCTGGTACAGCTAGCATTGGCTTGATGGCCGGTCAGATCGGCGTTGGCATTGGCGCCGCAGCTGGACACCTAAATGTCGTGTCTAAAGCCTTGGCGCAAGCGAATCTGAGAATGTTCTTGCCCAAAGGCCTTGAGATATGGTGGGCCTTCGATTTCTGAGCTGTAAAGCACGCCACTGACTTCTTCTTCAGTATCGGAAAGTCCAATGACGTTGATAACGAGTGTGGCATATTCTCACAACATCCTTTCTCCGACCACAACATGCGCGCCGAAGAACGAATCTGGTCGTATGGGGACCGACTTGCGTCTGTCTCGGTCGTCCTCCCACCTGTGCAGAAAGCAGGAAGGCAAGATCCTATCGCTATGCTTGGAAGAGGTATCGCCAGCAGAGATCAGGGCAGGAAAGAGAAGAAGGCCGACAAAAAGGCTGGGAAGGGAAAGACGAAGGATTCTGACAGCATCGAGGCGAGTCTCAAGTGGGTGAGTGAATAGTTCAGTACCTGGACCACGGTCAGTGCACTTGGCTAACATTGTGTTTTGTAGCTCATGGTTCGGAAGGCCTCTCCGGAAGCATTGCAGTATTGGCAGCAGACTATGCAACAACAGCAGCCTCAGGATACATATCCTATCCACGGCTAGGGTTATAGTGAGATTGATTGTATATTTGCGTCCAGGAACATACTCGCAATGAGCATAAATCGAGCTTTGTTCACATTGTCATGGTTTTATCGCTCGTTCGATTCAGTCCTTTTGTCTCTACCATTTCGAATAGTGAAAGCGCATACCGGTTGCTCATTCGCGTGCTATTTGCATCACTGCTGATGATCGCTGGGCTTTTGTTGAACAGCAGACAATGGCATCCAGAACGGAGTCGGGAATCATCTACAAATGTTGTACACCTGAAAGCATTCAATGAAAGGCGAAGGACAACACTCGTCAGGTCCAATGGCAATGGCTGGAGCGGAATGCCAACCGCGACAAGGATTAGAACTTGGTCTGAACATCCCAGCAAATGTTGGCAGTGGGCACGAACGCGCGCCACACCTGGAACTTCGCCTTTGATGCATCATGACGTTCACGCTTCCATGTTACACGAAAGCAACATTGTTGCGAAACCTCGAGATGAGGAGCTGACGCCTTGTGATGATGATGTTCTCGCCAGAAATCGAGCCAGAGGCTTCATCGTAAACTTGGATACTGGTACCAATTTCTTGTCTACTGTCTCTTGTACTCTCTTCACACTTTTCTTCTTTCTTCTGGGATAACAGTACAATATGTCGAAGCTCAATGAACTAAAGAAACAGCAGGCCGACCTCCAAGGTACGTCGATACCGAGCTATCTGTGTCGCGGCCTACCTGTCGCAGCCGGAGCTGCAGCTTTGGGCTACTACTACATGAGTATGTCGTCTGATCGTGCGATTCAAGAGCGCAGAGAAGATCTTGTAGTGTGCCGAAGCTGTAGCTATCTGGTGCGAATCACTACTTCAAATCTCCAAGACATGGCTTAGGAAACCAGGCTGATAGTGCTCGAAAGATGGTATGAACAAGATCAGCATGGTAGACAATGAGCTACCGAAGAAGACGCCAGCGAGGACGACACCGGCGAAGGCATCGCCAAAGACCACAGCACCAGTCAAAGCACCGTCTCAGCCCGCCAAACAGCCTGCGACTTCCACACCTGTCAAGAAGCCTGCCACGACTCCAGCAAAGCCTGCTGTAGGATCTACACCTGTGAAGAAATCTACACCAGCTGCACCGAAGACTACTGCAAATGCTGGAACTCCTACACCTGTCAAGACACCTGCAAAAACGCCAGTGAAGACACCAGCAAAGCTTCCCGCGAAGACTCCAGCAACAGGGAACGCTTCTCCAGCGCCCGTCGAGAAACCGGAGCCTCCACCTGTCACTCCTCAAAAGACTGCGAAGCAAGCAATTGCCGGCGCCAATGCACCGAGCGTAGCTTCGAGCAAGACACCTGCAGTCGCAGGGAATGCATCGACCCCAGCAAAGCGAAAACCAATACCACCGGCTGTACTGCCCCAGACCAAAAAGACACCAGCGAAGCCAGCTCCAAATACCGCGGAGAAGACACTAGGAGGCGTAACAAACACGACCGAGAAAGCCACAGGCGCAGCAACAGGCACAGTACAGAAAGCAGCGAACACTGGTGTGGGAGCGACAAACAAAGTTGTAGACACAGCCGGAGGCGGTGTCAACTCAGGCCTCGGTGCCGCAACAGGTACGTCCAACGACCTACCCATGCGTATGGACTTCAGTGGTCAAGACTCCAATTTCATAGAAGAATGTCTCCCGTCGTGGCTCACAAGTCGATGGAAAGCTGCAGCCGCAAACGCTGATCTTTGCAGGCACTCTTGACAAAGCGTCCGGTGGTCGAACAGCACCAGTCACCAAGAAAGTCAATCAGGTTGGAGCGGGCGCGACGAAGACTGTTAGTGATGCGACGAAAAATGTTGGGCAGACCGGAACGAATACCGTTGGAAATGTCAAGAAGACTGGAGATGATGCCGTGAGTAATTTGAGTTCGACTGTTACGAATGCTGGAGGAGCGATTGGGAGGAAGGATTTACCTGGGATTGGGAAAGCTGTTGGGAAAGGTGAGAATGGCACACAGTCCAATTTATTTGGCCAGCAGTCACTGACCAGATCGATTAAGGCACCGGCAAAACCGTCTCTGGAGTCGGTCAAGGCGTAGGAGGCACTGTGAAAGGTGTCGGCTACGGTGTAGATGGCACACTCAGCGGCGTTGGCAAAGGCGTCAATGCCACAATCGGAGGTCCGGTCGGTAATGCTGTGAACAACACGACTGGAAGCCTTGGGAAGACGATCAGTGGTACTACATCTGGGCTTGGTTCTACGATTGGGGACACTGCTTCAGGTATTGGCAATTACGATGTCAGCAAGACTGTCGGCGGTGCCACGGGAGGTGTTGGCAAGACGGTGGGAGGAGCTGGTGCTGGTCTTGGTAAGACTGTAGAAGGTGCCGCAAAGAGTACTGTGGGCTATGTCCCAGGCCGAGTTGGAGGCACTTTGGAAGGTGTCACGACTGGTCTTGGAGGGACTGTGACTGAAGCAACAGGTAAGAAGTCTCGGTTCCAAGGTATCGATGTAATATGCTAACTCAAGCAAGGTGGAGTCGGCGAAGGTGTAGGTAAGCTGGGCAAAGGCGATGTCATTGGCTCAGTTGGCTCCATCGGAGGCGGTGTTGCTAGAGGTGTTGGCTCACTCGGAAGTGGCATTTGGTCTGGCGTCAGTGGCAAGAACAGACAGAAGCAGAAGCCTGCTGAAGCAGTCGAGGAGACTACGGAAGATGCTCAAGATGAGGCTGGAGAGAAGGTCGATGAGGCACAGCAGGAGTCTGCTGCTGGCAAGAACAGCTTCTTCTGAGGGACATCTTTCGGAATGGCGTATGAGCAGACGGGGAATATGATCAAAGCAAAGCTTCCGAAGGCTACGGGCACGGGCACGGACACGATGTAATTGTATGAAGAGTATGACAACAGTTGTAGAGAAGCTGCAAGGGCTGGGTGAACTACATTTGACGCTGCTTACTCATTTAATTGATGCGGCTCTGCATGAAATTCGCCCCCGCTGGCCATGCCATGACGAAAGGCAAACGCGGCACACGGTGTTTGTCTCGTGCTGTGCCTGTGCCTGTGCCTGTGCCTGTGCCTGTGCCTGGAGCTTGACTTGTTCTGCTATACCAACCACTCTTTTCTACTTTGCACAGCACGACTGCAACAACATGGCGTCGTGTCCACATACGGAGTTCATACGAGCTCCTCGCCCAAACGAGTCAGTCTACCGCGAAGACTGCACCCTCTGCTTCGACAGCATCGACGACGCCGCCGGTCTGGACGTTTGCCTCCACTGCTTCAACGGCGGTTGTGCTGGCGAGCGACAACACTCTGCCTTACATGCTAAGCAGTTCGATCACCCTATTGCAGTGAACATACAACGAACCCGCAAGCGAAAGCTACGAGACGATAACGAACCACCAGAGAAGATCAGCAAGCTAGAGGTCAAGGCTGAGACTGAGGAAGATCGGTATGACACCAAGACCGAGGTGAAGTGCTTCCAGTGCAATGTCAGCGATATTGCCAAGGACAGCAAGGTCGGCGAAGTGGTTCAGAGCGTGCTGAAGGCAAATACGTTTTCACAGCAAGAAGAAGTCAAGGCTTGGGAGCTGGAGTTACAGCCTTGCGAACACACCTACCTGCTAGACCAGGAGCCGTCTCGACAGATTCCGAGTGGAGACCTTGGCCACTGCAATAAATGTGATCTCAAGGAGAACCTGTGGTTGTGCTTGACGTGTGGCAATCTGGGCTGCGGCAGGAAGCAGTATGGCGGCGTTGGGCCAGCTGGGAACGGTCACCAGCTTGAGCACGCAACAGAGACCAAGCATCCGGTGGCCGTCAAGCTAGGCAGTCTTACAGCAGAAGGCAACGCCGACATCTACTGCTATCAATGCGACGACGAGAAGCAAGATCCCAAGCTACCAGAGCACTTGCTTCACTGGGGCATCAACATCAAGGACAGAGTGAAGACGGAGAAGAGCTTGGCTGAGGCACAATTGGAGCACAACCTGAATTATGACTTCTCCATGACAGATGCAGAAGGCAGACAGCTCAAGCCGTTATTTGGTGCTGGTCTAACAGGCTTGAGGAATCTGGGCAACAGCTGCTACCTCGCTTCGGTCTTGCAGGCACTCTTTGCAAATCCAGAATTCGAGAAGAGATATTACCGACCCGACGAAGATCTGCCCAAGATCACGAATCCTGCCGAAGACATCGAAGTTCAATTGCGGAAGCTGGCAGATGGTCTACTCTCCGGCAGGTACAGCAAGCCAGATGCCGACATTACTCGCTCCGACGATCCCGATCACAAGCCGCACCAGAAGGGCATCGCACCGGCCATGCTCAAGCACCTCATCGGCAAAGGTCACGCCGAGTTTAGCACCATGCGACAGCAAGACTCATTCGAGCTCCTGCTTCACATCCTCAAGCTCATTTCACGATCACAAGCTTCTGCTAAGGGCGACTACAAGGACGTTTCAGATCCTGTCGACTCGTTCCGGTTCTACATGGAGCAGAAGCTACAATGCTTACGGTGCAAGAAAGTCCGCTACCGACAAGATGAGATGGAAAACATTTCCGTCGCAGTGCCGATCAAGAGACTGCCGAAGTCCGAGGACACTGCCATGAGCAACGGTGCTGGCCAGGATGGCAAAGCCGAAGATGAGAAAGAACAATTCGAGCCAGTCACACTCAAGCGGTGCCTTGACGACTTCACTGCTGCTGAAATTGTTGAATTGACCTGCTCAGGTTGCGGCAACAAGGGCTTCTCCAAGCAGTCGTTATTCAAGACTTTTCCGACGGTTTTGGCAGTTAACGCTCGTCGCTTCGAGATCGTCAACTGGGTGCCTACGAAGCAAGATGTTCCGGTCATCGTGGGAGACGAAATCTTCGACATGGAGGCTTATCGGAGCAAGGGTAAGCAGGCTGGCGAGGAAGAGCTGCCGGAAGAACAGGATGCGGCTGGTGGTGCAAGCAACAAATTCGTACCGAATGAGATAGCATTGGAGATGTTGATGGGTATGGGCTTCCCACGTGTGCGTTGTGGAAAAGCACTCAAGGCCACCGGAAATTCAGATGCGGAGGTGGCCGCCGGTTGGCTCTTCGAACACATGGAAGATCCGGACATCGATGTCCCGCTTGAGGAGCCTGCCGCTGCTGGCGGAAGCTCTGCTGTCGACCCTGATATGATCGAGACGCTCGGTGGAATGGGCTTCTCAGCTCCTCAAGCCCGACAAGCGCTCAAGGAGACCGGTGGCGATATGGAGCGAGCCGTTGACTGGCTCTTCTCACATCCAGAAGCGACTGGAGACTTTGGCGAAGATGAGTCGTCGGCGAACGGCGCTGCCGCTGAGACCAAGGTCATCGAGGACAACAAGCCTGCATACTTCTCGCTAAAGAGCATCGTGTGTCACAAGGGTAGCAGCATTCACGCAGGTCATTATGTGGCGTTCATCAAGAAGAAGGAAGGTTGGGTCTTGTTCAATGATGAGAAGGTTTGCTTGGGTGGTGATGTTGATGAGATGAAGAAGTTTGCATACATCTACTTCTTCCGCCGCGAGGCATAGAGTCTTGTTGAGCCAGTGCTCCAAGATTTGACGATTAGCGAGGTGTTGGTGGTGGTTGTGGAGGTGCATGAAGAAGCGTGAAGTGCTTCCAAAGGCAAGATACAGAGCATGAGTACGAGATGGCACCGTATGATGAGACCAGAGTCGCAACTACAATCACTCACGCCACTTCAAATTAAAGTATCAACGCAAAGAGTATGCTGATGCTTGCTTAGGTATGGCAGGCGACACTATTCAAGTGAACTTTGCTTTTGGTGCAAACGGTCTGCTTCACTTCGTCAAATTTGCCCGCAGCTACCTCACTTAGAACTATGACTTCAGATTCTCGGAACTCACTTGCAGCATGTGAACCTTGAACACAAAAGCGACACATCTCGAACTGACTCCGCCTTTCCACTGACATTACACAAACCACCTCGTCATCTCAATCAACAGCATTCGAGCATTGATGGCAAGCATGGCCGCAGCGACCGCAGTCTTCCACACAGCCGAGCTGTCAGAGATGATCCTCGACCGCCTTCCAATGAGAGACCTTCTCCTACTTCAACGAATCGACAAATACTTCCACGAACTCATCACAACGTCCAAAATCCTGCAACGCAAGCTCTTCTTCCAGAACGACGCCAGCGGTCCTCTTAGTTTCTACGAGAATCGAGCTGTGTTCCCACTCGCAGCCTACAGCACTGCATATGGGTTGACGGAATACAAGAAGAAGACGTACATTTTGCCAGCGACTCCCGAAGAGATCTCAGGGTTCAAATACATGTGGCATGACAAGAGAAATGCACCTGGACAGCCAGTCGCAAGCCAGGAAAACCCAATCTTCTACGAACTTGAGGAGAGAATCGACAAAGGCTTCAAAAGTGGCAAGTTCGGCGAAGACTCACTTCCCGAAGTCTGGAAACGTCCTGAAGCTTCCTGGCGTCGCATGATGATTACACAGCCAAGTGTCGCATGCTCTATGGGTGTCAGGATCACCTCTAAGCTCATCAGTCCGTTATACCATACTGTCAAGATCGAAGACAGTAGCAAACAGAATCTGGGCTCGATTATGGGAAATGTCTTCGGCAGCAAGAAGCTGACGAAGAATGCTCGGTTGCTGTTGAAGGGGCGCCCGAAGGACAATTTGGTCTTCGATATCCATGGAGCGCTGCTTTGGGACGAGACTGAATGGGACTGGCCCGGAGAAGAGGACGAAGGCTGTGATGGTGAAGAAGAAGAAGAAGA
>JAASFE010006096.1:46388-159266 GCA_013365205.1 Pseudocercospora cruenta
ATGTCTCATCGCGTTGGAAAGGAGGAAGCGCTGAGAGTAATGCGACCCGACTGCCACCTATTGAGTAAGATGCTCACAAGTCAACGCGACCCGAGCCTTGACCTTACCATCACACAAATCCTTTAACCACTTCGGAAAGTCCTCCAACTTCCCAGTTTCCACCTGCGGCTTCAGATCTCCTTTGGCAATGAGATCCAAACCTTCTCTCAAATCTTCGATTTGTCCACCATACGAGAAAATGATACTCAACCTCTTCCTGATACCTGTCTTCATCTGAATTGTATTCTCAGCAGCCAAAGTGCCCACACAGACCATTTTCCCGGCAGCTCGTACTAAACCGCATAATCAGCAGCTTTCTACGTTCGAGAATGAGACCAGATTGAGTGACTTACCAATCGCCTGCGCATCTCCAAAAGTCTGCGGCACCCCAACAAAATCAATCGTAGTATCAATCTTCCCCTCCAACCCCTGTTCCTTTACAAATTCCTGTATATCCTTTCCCACAGGCACAATATCCTCCTCCGCCACCCCAAACTCCTTCGCAGCATTCAACCTCTCTTCCCTCACATCAGACACAATAACCCTAGCCCCCAAAGCTTTACACACTTGCATGCCATTAAACCCTAACCCACCTAATCCGAATATAAACACCGTTTCATAGGGTTTGACTTCTGCTCGACGAACAACGGCATGGTAGGCTGTGAGGACAGCGTCGGTTGCTGCTGCTGCGATGCCTGGGGTTATGTTCTTGGGAACAAGGGCTGCGCCGCGTTGATCGATCACTGCGTAAGGGGCGAAGAAGCCGTCTTGGCCTATGCCGGAGTGGTGGCCTGTGGCGCAGAGTTGGGGAAGGGAGCGGGAGCATTCTGGACAATCTTGGCCTCCGCAGCCGGGGACGCCGATCATGGCGATGGTGTCGCCCTATATTAGGGTTAGTTCTGATGGAAGAAGATGGCGGAGACGGGATCTGGTGTACCAGTTTGAAGCTTTTGTCAGTGACTTTTTCTCCGATGGCGATGATCTCGCCGCAACCTTCGTGGCCCTATTTCGTGTTGATCAGCGGCGTGCTGTTTGTATCAATGCAAATGATAATACCAATGTGAACTTCTCTTGAAACCATGGTCTTCTTGGCGATCTATCAACGATCATCGCTTCGTCTGAGTGGCAAACGCCGGCGGCAAGCATCTTGCATAAGAAGCCAGTAGGTGGGACAGTTGGCACTGGTACTTCTTCCCAGATCTGTTTGGATCAACATTGGATGCAGAGATAAAGGCGACAGATTGTGCTTACAGCCTCATCGACACCTCTGTGCTTCCGCCAAGCGTGCATGGTGGCTGGTAAGGCTGACGCCATGATGACACGGCTGGCAGGACTTTGATGGTCAGGCTGAGAATGGTATCCACCTATGCTCAGGCCATACAGCTCTTATGAAAGGCAAAGTCGTGTACCTGCAAGTGCGGAGAAGCTTGACCCACTTGGCAAGAGCTGTTACTGGTTATGCCGAAGGCTGCGAGCTCGGAAGAGGAGGATTGGTGAGTAAGCTTGGAAAATGTCTCGGTTCATGACCTACTCTATACGAATGCCACGTCATCCGTGAGAACGAAATCCGTGCCTTGGAGGTCACTGAACCAATCCTGTAGGTCTAAAAGCGACGAATCTGGCAGCATAGCTTTCAAGCCGCACTCGTTATTGTCTTTGGATGCGATTAGGACCGAGGCCAGTCTGCTGGTGTCTCTTGTGACAAATCCGAAGTAGGCCATCCAGTCCAAGGAACCTGGTGTATAGAGTGTCTCCGTTGGACTTTGAGCATAAGCGGCACCATTGATGGACATGAGTGCCTCAGCAGCTTGCGTCGGAATGGACCCTTCGCTGCCTTCTCTCGTGGCTGCTTTTCGCAAGCGGTCGAAGCCGTTGTAGATCACAATCGACGAAGCCCACATGTTTCCCAGCTGCTTGCACAACAGCACTACAATGTCCAGATCGGCATTTGCGGCCTCCGAAAGTGCTGGATCTTGGGATGCCGAGAGGAGAGCGACAAACGTCACGCCGCAGTACCAGCTAGTGATGGCCATGAGAAATCGTGTGTCGCCTCTCGCCAGGATATCGCGAAAGATGCGCGCCACGCATGTCGCCGCCATGATTGCCGGTGGTAGAGCTTGGGGTAAGGCATTTCCGCCGCATGGCCTTTTGAGATGTAGCACAATCACAGTGCAGAGATATGGTAGATAGAGCTGGTGCACATCTTTGTTGAACATGTGGGTGTGACTTGCCTCAATTGGCAATATCAGATGCGGCGGTAGTGACTTGCTCCAGGTGATCAATTCGTCGGCAAGAACTCTTGGAAAGGGCGAGGCGATTTTGGGAGTCCTTGAGAGATGTTGTGCGGTCCTTCCGATCGTGTCGCAAAGCCTGACCCAGTATATGAACACCTCGGCCTTCACGCGGTCTGGTTCGATCATATTGGCAGGGAAGTCGCTCAGAGTCGGTTCCGGCACACTACAGTCTCGCGAATCGATGATCGCTGGCTTGCTTTGGCAGAGTGCGGTCAGTCTTTCCCTGGCGAACGCCGTCCACCAGATTCGGCGTCTCAGACCAATGTCATCCGGTAGTGCGTCCATGGGCGGATCTCGGTGCAAATTCATCCACTGAGCTTGCCGAATAACTAGAGAAGTCCACCACCACGACGAGTGACGGTGCACTGCGGCGGTGGATCTTGGAGCCCACCAGTAAAACAATAGTAGTGCCTTCAGACAACTGATCAGATTCGGTTCCTCGTCCTCGTAGAACATTCTCCGGGCGCGTTTGTAGTACTCAACCGGGCCATCATGAGGTAGCATTGGAGGTTGGACATGACTTGCTGCAAGGGCCAGGGCGTTCGACACAAGTGGCGATCCTGCTAGACTTTGGTATATGCTTGCCCTGTCTAGGACAGGACACCATGCGTAGCAATTTTCAAAGTATGTCTCTGAGAATATCGGGAGTAGATCCGGCGGGATAGCATTGCTGTGAGAATTTATGATGCGTTCCACCTCCGATATGCTTTGATTTCGGGCATCATTGTGTAGTTCCTGTCCATATACTTGCACGAATCCTGCGTCAATGGTCAGCCCATCCAGATCAATGTCCACTACTGGCCATCTGGAAGAATGTCCAAAAGATCTGTCCCCGGCTACAGAATGATGATCATTATTGAACAGGTGCCAGTCAATCTCAAACGAATCGCTTTCCATGAGCACAGTAGAAATGGATTATGTTCACGCATCATTGAAGAGTTCAACCACCTACCTGTGTCGGGATCGCCTGGATGGTTCTCGTTGACGACTACCCGCTCACGGTCTTGCTGTGGCGCTGTCTTTGCAGGTGACTGCTGAAGAGAAAGACCCTCCTGCTGACGTCTAAGCACACCCGGTCCGGCTATAGTATCAGCATTTCTTGCTGTCTCAGATGGAGCCTTGCGATGCCGGTCCTCAGTAGCTGGCTGCGCACGAGACTGCCGTTGACCTTCATCGACAAGGTCCCGACTGCCTTCGGTGTCTCTACGTTTGGCCCGCTTCGGCGTGCGAAGTTCACACTCTCTGCCAGAGCCGCTGCAGTAAGAGCATGTGTTCAATCCATCATTCTTTCGGCTCTGGAGGTCGCATTTTATCTACCGACGAGTCAGAGATCGCGCTGCATCGGCTTAATCTCTTCACACCTACCTTCTTGCTATGGCATGTCGTGCATACAAGCTCGGCTCTGCGTTTCCTGGGCTGGTCCGGGGTGGAGTGCTGCCAATTGTCAGAGATTGGCATGCTCGGCGAATGTCAGGCGCGAAACAGTGCCACGGCAGTCCTCCGATAAAGAGGTGATGCCGATGGCACGACTATAGAAGGATCAGGAGGCAAAAGCAAAGAGGGGTCGCCGGCAGAACCGTTGCCGATGACGTCCTTAGGGTTACGGACATTCGGTATTGCCGAAACAGGGAAGAAGCAATGATTCTTCCCAGAGACATCTCTCTGCTGGAAGTCAGCTGAACGTGTCTGTACGGTGGTATGTTGGAATGTAGGTGGCGGGAATAGTGGAATCAGCTGATCAAACAACCTAGCTGGCACAACATGATCATAGGTGCGATCTAAAGACAACCATCGTACAACCATTATACAACCGACCACCATGTCTTCGAATGGAGAGCAAGCCAAGTTAGCTATCCCTCCTGGTGATGTGGCCGTCACCGTCAAGCTCATCAATGCCGTCAATTTCGGTCCATCAATCATCTCGCGCTTCATGGCACCTCCAGTACCAGGTCTTGAGACGTTTCCATCAAACCCATCCCACAGCTTCCTGATCGAACATCCATCAGGTCGTAAATTAGTGTGGGATCTGGGCATACGGAAAGACTACAGTAATTACTCTCCCAGTATTGCTTCTTACATTCCCACCACGAAATACACCATAAATGTCACAAAGAATGTTAGCGATATCCTGGTAGAGAATGGTATCGCACTGGAAGGTATCGAGGCAGTCATTTGGAGCCACTGGCACTGGGACCACATTGGTGATCCGTCAGCTTTTCCGCCCAGTACAGACCTGGTTGTTGGGCCAGGATTTAAGGACGCCATGTTGCCTGGTGCTCCAGCAAACCCAAACAGTCCGTTGCTGGAGAGCGATTACTCGGGGCGAACGTTGCGAGAGATTGCTTTCGAAAAAGGATCCAGCACACAAATTGGGCAGTTTCCGGCGTTCGACTATTTCGGTGACGGGTCATTCTTTCTTCTAGACAGTCCAGGTCATGCTGTTGGACACTTGTGCGGACTAGCCAGAACGACGAAGAGTCCCGAATCATTCGTACTGCTCGGTGGCGACATCTGTCACTATGCCGGAGTGCTGCGGCCTTCCAAGCTGATGTCTGTGCCAGCTGAGATTCGACCAAATCCATTACATCCGGAAAGCGAACTACCGCTTTGTCCTGGCCATGCGTTCGAGCACCTGCAAAGTTCTCGAGCTCGCACAAGCAGTGACCCATTGTACGATCCGACTTTCGGCCACGATATCCCACTTGCCATCAAGACAGTCCGAAAGCTACAGGAGCTTGATTGTGATGAGCGCATTTTCGTCATCATCGCGCATGATCCCAATGTCAGGGATCTTGTTGACCATTTCCCGAAAGACCTTAATTCTTGGAAGGAAAAGGATTGGGGCTCCAAGGCGAGATGGGCTTTCCTCCGTGATCTGAAAACGTATTGGGAACAGCAAGGTCTAGACTGAAACTTGTGCAGCCTTTGTCACTCTGCCATGTCCCATCATTCAGAAGCATAACGTCGCAACGTGATCAAGAGTGCTGTAGAAGTTGTGCTGCAAGCTCTACCATCTATGCTTCTTTGGCTTTTGGCATTCCAACGCCGAGGACGAACAGCGTTCTGATCATAGCAACAAAGCTGTTGATCATAATGTTGTTCCACTCTTCATTTCTCCATGTGCTCACGTCCATTCTGCCTGTTGAACTCAATGCGCGATAGAAGCCAGCAAGCATAGCCAGGTCGATGAGCACGGTCGCCGCCGGTAAGCATTTCCAGACCACTACATCGTTTGGTCTTGCTCTGAGAAGCACAGCTTGTAGGAACGCGAGTCCTGCGAAGAACCCGACCAGGGCATCTAGCAGGATTCTGGTCTCCGTGGCAGGAGGTGTGGTTGGCTCGAGGGCATAATTCGGCAGAATCTTGTCGCTCTGGAGATGCATAATCACCCCGAATAGAGACAACGTCGGATCGACAACGCGGAAGAAGACTCGATACGGCTTCGGGATTGGGTCTGACATCGTGACGTCCTTTCGAGGTTGTTGTCTTGCTGAATCGTGAGATATAGGTTCGTGAGGAGTCAAAGCAGGAAATTGTTCTTCAGGACACAAGAGAGCACTTGTCTAAATCTTGGTTGATACACAAGCTCTTATTATACTTCACCTCCAATACAATTGCAGCTCCCAAGCACGCGGCTTGTGCCCAGCCGCATTCATGATAGTTCTGGAAGCCGAAGTGCTCGGCATCCGAAAACACGAGAGCTCGTCGGCGCGTCGCAGTCGAAAATTGCTCAGGAAAAGCTGGAGAGGGGAGCTATGCAGCGGCGATACATCCGCATCGCCATTGAAGTCCTGCTTGTTCGTGTCGGCGAAGTGGAGTGAGAAATCCATTCCCTGTTTACAATTCAATGTCACGCAGACACTCAGACCAACAGTCTTGGCGCTTGGCGCGTGAATGAACCTTCTTGCGTCGCGTCGAACTTTCCATCGCGACCATCCTCTCTTCCCACGCACAGTGACCAACATCCAACGAATGCGAGCTGTCAGCAAGACGAGCGCTCTCGAGTGCGATGAGGTCTTGCTCTGGAAAAATTCCTGTTGCTGAGCATCAACGGAGATTTCACCACGAGACAATCTAGATTTGTCAAATATTGTTGGACGAGGCATGTCTTTTACTTGAACACAAGGTCTACTTATACTGCTGGAGGGCTTCGCCATCGAGCCACTGATCCTTTATGATCCTGAGCTGGACTTCTTGCGTGTCTTTAAAGTACCCGTCTTGATCGAAGTCATCAAGATCAACGTCCATGTATCCCTGCTGAGCGACTGCTCTTGGAACAATCATAATTGAACGACCTATTTCGGAGTCAGCATGCCATGGCGTAAGTTCAAGGTACAATATGATGCTCACCATTCACAGATCTGTCACTTGCGATCCTCATCATACAGCTCGCCACATCTTCTACCTCGCCGAAACGAACACCTTGGTCAACTAAATTCTTCTCGTATTCTGCTGTCCGGATGGCGCTTCGGATGTAGCATGGAGCTACAAAATTTATTCGCAACCCTTGCTGCCAGCTATTTCTGCGCACGGTTCTCATCAGACCTAGGAGACCAGTCTTGGAGACAGTATATTCCCAGTTTCCAGGAGAGTTGATGTAAGCCACCATGCTTCCTGTCATGATGAAGCATCGATCATGATCTTCATCATTTGGCTGCTTGCGGAAGTAGTGCGTGGCCAGCTTGAAACCGTAAAGTGTGCCATTGATGTTTGTCTCAACGATGTTGAGATCAGGCTTGGAAGGCGGGCCGTTGGGGTCATCGAGCTTCCACAGGCTGTCGACGCTGCTTCTCGATATCCCGGCATTGGCAATGACAATGTCGAGTCTGCGCCCACCAGCTGTAGCCTTTTCAAAGAGCGCCACCTGCGACTCCCACGATCGAATGTCGCAGGTAACGAATTGAGCTTTCCCAGGACCTCCCTTGGCGTTGATGTCTGCTTCGACCTCCCGGCCCCTCTCAGCATTGACATCGCAGAATGTCACCAACGAGCCGGCAGCGACAAAATGCCGGACGATCGACTCCCCAATCCCATTCGCACCACCTGTGACAATCACACCTTTGCCCGCTAGTTTTGTCTTGTCAACAGGGATGGTATGATCGATGGGACCAGAGTATGAGTATTTCTGCACACTAGGCATTTTGGTTTTGCTTTTTCTCAATGATGGGGTCTTGATTTCGATGTCTAGGATGCACGCAACAACTTGCGAAATGAGCTCTTACTCGCTTAAAAATTTAAGCAATATACTGATAGAACCCAGTGGCATTCCTACTCCGCCATCAAGACCTTGCACCCTGACCTCAGATGCCTCGTGCCAAGCTAGGCGAGCTTGAGATGATGTTCGGCTCCATGTTTGGGTCAATGCCGGACAATGCCGATGTCGCCGAATCCTGAACCCCTCCGCTTCCTACGGCGTTCATTGGTAATGCGGAGTACATGTCCCGGGCTCACATGGATTCACTCCAGGATGGTCAGCAGGCGACACGGCGGTGCGATCTAATCACAAAATGCTATCAGCGGTCATCAAAAAGGCGTCGAAGGAGTCGCCTCCTCATCTATCGACTAGGTTGCTCACCATAAGTCTTGCCGAAAGTGGTCGTAAGCGACAAATTTGTTGCATGCTTGCGATCATTTCATATCAATTCAGCCTTGATTAAGCTTAACCAAATCGAAATATTTTGAAGCTACCTTGAACCATGGGAAGCATAGGAGAGCCATCGCCCGAGCTTGATTATGAGGTTCTCGTTATTGGAGCAGGTCTATCTGGCATCTTCACATTGTATCGCATGCAACAGATTGGTCTCAAAACAATTGCACTAGAAGCTGGATCGGGAGAGGGCGGAACATGGTTCTGGTATAGATGTCGCTGACTTTGATTCATCGCATCACTAACAAATGCCAGGAATCGATATCCAGGCGTACAGTTCGACTCAGAGAGTGTCAGCTATGGATTCTCAGAATTCTCGCAAGAAGTACTTGACGAATGGAACTGGACGGAGACGTTTGCTCACGGAGACGAGACATTACGATATGCCCAGTTTCTGACAGATAAATTTAACCTTCGACAGTACATGCA
Organism: Pseudocercospora cruenta; assembly: GCA_013365205.1. Classification (NCBI taxonomy): domain Eukaryota; kingdom Fungi; phylum Ascomycota; class Dothideomycetes; order Mycosphaerellales; family Mycosphaerellaceae; genus Pseudocercospora; species Pseudocercospora cruenta. The sequence goes on from JAASFE010006096.1 coordinate 54,798, forward strand.
ATTCAACACCCGAGTCAAATCTGCTCAATGGCGAGAAGAATCGAATTCTTGGCTAGTGACAGACAAGTCAGGAAGGACTTACAGGTATGATCATCTCCGGTGAAAGGGTCAGTTGCTATACTGATTGGACTCCAGCACACGGTTCATTGTCACGGCACTAGGTATCTTGAACGAACCTACGCTGCCCAACATACCAGGAGTAGAGAACTATCGCGGCGAAGCATTTCACACATCACGATGGCCTAGTGAATGGACGTTCAAAGACAAGCGTGTCGGCATCATCGGGACTGGAGCTACAGCCATTCAGATCATACAGGAGATCGTAAAGCCACAGTATGGCATGAAGTCGTTGACTGTCTTCCAGCGGACGCCCAACTGGTCTGCGCCACTGCGTAATGAGCCTATCTCGTCAGACGAGATGAAGGTATACAGACAGCAGTATCCAGAAATCTTCGAGCAGTGTGCGAGATCATACGCCGGATTCATGCATGTAGCCGACACCCGCAAGACTTTAGAAGTGCCAGAAGACGAGGTAAGTTGTCTTTCAATCTTGCTTCCATTCTCGAGACTGACTTCGGACAGCGCCTAGCATTCTGGGAAACACTCTACGCAAAACCAGGATTTGCCAAATGGCTCGGCAACTTCGCAGACATCAACACAGATCGCGACGCAAATGCAGCATTCAGCGCCTTCATCGCAGCCAAAATCCGTGCCCGTGTCAACGATCCCGCTACAGCCGAAAAGCTGATCCCCAAAAACCACGGTTTCGGAACACGAAGAGTCCCCCTAGAAACACATTACTTCGAAGCCTACAACAAAGACAACGTCCGCCTCGTCGACGTCGCCAACGAAGCTCCAATCGACCACATTACAGAGAAAGGAATCCATCTCCAAACTGGCGAACACATCGAACTCGACGCCCTTATTTACGCCACAGGTTTCGATGCCGTGACAGGACCCATGACAGCTATCGACTGGCAAGGCGTGGATTCCACAAAACTCTCCGACATCTGGACCGAAGGCCCAAGAACATATCTCGGTCTCTTCGTCCACAAACTTCCCAATATGATGATGGTGTTGGGCCCACATCAAGCTTTCGGGAACATTCCTCGCTCGATTCAGTTCGCTGTGACCTGGATCTCAACCTTTATCAATTTCTGTAAAGAGAAGGGGATCAAGAGGGTGGAATGTAGGGAGGAGAAAGTTGAGGAGTGGACACAACACGTTTGGGATTGTTCGAAAGGTTTGTTGATGAATGAGGTGGACTCATGGATGACGGGGGTGAACAAGAATGTTAAGGGGAAGCAGAAGAGGATCATTGCGCGCTACAGTGGTTCGGGACCGGGGTACAGGAAGAGGTGTTTGGACGTTTCCGAGAATGAGTATAGGGATTTGGATTTGAAGTAAATGGGTACGACTTTTGATGGTTGAGTTTGGTGTGTTGTAATGATAGATTGGGCTTCAATGATTCATGTTGTTCTTCTTGTCATCTTTCTGAAGGCATATTCTTTCAATTTGAGAGCTGTGAAAGCTTTTACGTTTGATGTTGCCTGATTCATATACCCTCTATGACTATAGAAGCTGTCCAAGGCAGCTACGCTCGTACCCATAACGTGAAGTCATTCAATCTCATATTGCTCTATGAACCCAACATCACCATTCTACATCAAGTCATATCCATCATTAGCACCACTTCCTCCAACCCTCACAGCCCCGTTCTCCGTCTCCTTAATCTTCGGCTCCCGATCCACGACCTCAACATACCAAGACAGATCACTATCCGGCTGCATCTCCCACTCCAAAAACCCATTCCCCATGAACCTAAAGGGATTACTAGAATTATAGACAACCTCATAATCCTCCATCCTAATATCCTGCATCAAACGATGAAAAAGCACAGCACTACCACCAAAAAGCGCCGTGACTCTCCCATCAACACGATTACGTTTATACCAACTCTTACAAGATCCCGTCCAAGCTAAAGTCTTATGGACTTCATCTCCATACTTGACAAAAGCGTCTACGGCAGAAGCTTTGGGTACAACGTATTTTATGTCTTCGGTTGAGATCTTTTTGATCATTTTTGCGAAGTAGTCGCCTGTCCAGTTGAGGGATTCGACCAGACTTCCGTGTCCGCCTAGACAGTTGGGGCCCATCATGATGAAGTAGTTCGGGAAAGAGTCAACGCCTATTGAGAGGTAGGATTCTGGTTCGTCTTCCCATTTGTCTCGGAGGTTGATGCCGTTTTGACCGACGAGAGGGTATCGTGGTCGATGGGAGACGTCGAAGCCTGTGGCACAGATGATCACGTCGCATTCGAATGTTTCGCCGTCTGCTGTTTTCACGCCCTTTTCTGTGACTTCGGTGATCGGGCTGTTGGTCAGACTACAGTTGGGTTGTGAGAAGGATTCGAGGTAGCCTGGTCCTGGTGTTACTCTTCGGCAGCCAAGTTCCCATTTTGGTATCAGCTTCTCGCAGAGGTCGGGATCATGGTTGAGCTTCTCTCGCATCTGCTCCGTAGCGAGCTTGACGGCATTGCTGTTGTTCTCGCCTTTCAAGAACTGACCATACGTTAGCAACGTTCGAATCTGTCACTCCAAGCTAATCATACCAATCTGAAAGCCTTATTCGTTCGATCGATAATTCCTTTGCGATACTTGTTGTGCTCCACAGGATCTTGCCATCGTTGAATCTCCTCTTCAAGGTATGGAGGATTAGGATCATCGACATCTCTGCCCAGATGCCGTGATGGAGGTAATCGATAGTAAACCCATGCTGGTCCCCTGATGAAGTTTCGTACTGTCGTGCCTGGAAGCTTTTGCATCTGAGGGACGATCTGGATTCCGGAAGATCTGTACGTTCGATCAACTTGTGCGCTCAGACTACGTCAATCATTCGACTGGCTTACCCATTCCCTATCACCGCGATGCGCTTATTTGCATAATCAAAGTCGTGGTCCCATTGCGCTGAGTGCGCTGTGTGACCCTTGAATTTGTCTAATCCAGGAACTGAAGGCCAAGAAGGATGAGTGAGCACGCCTTGACTTGATATCAAGACATCACAGAACTCTTCCCTTTGCTCTCCTTTGTGCTCAACAGTAATCTTCCATTCAGCTTTGCTCTCATTCCAATGCGCTCCTACCACTTTAGTGTTGAGTTGCACATCGCGATCCAGATTCCATTTCTTCGCAGTCCGCTTGATGTATGCTTCAATCTCTGCCCCGCTGGAGTAGAAGCGCGACCAGTTTGGATTTGGATCGAATGGAAATGCATAGATATGACTGGGCACGTCGCATTGAACACCTGGATAGTCGTTCATCAGCCATGTTCCACCCAAGTCGCTCTTGGCCTCAAAGATGGTATGGTCAACGATATCTCGAAGCTCTGGGAATCGATGCTGGAACTTGTGTGCAATCAGCAGTCCAGAGAAACCAGCGCCAATGGTCACAACCCTGATCTTGCGAGGTGTATAGGCATAGTCGGTGTTCAACGGAATAGCGTGAGAGCCGGATGAAGTCCCATTGGTCTTGGTCGTCGTATTGCCATTGCCCGTATGTACTGGGATCTCCGTCGAAACGCCAGTTTGAGGGACCTCTCCATCTGACGCCAGTGATGTTCTAGCTGCGTCTATGAACGGACTCATTTTGGCCAAAAGTTCCGATTATCCAGATCTGAGCCTGTGCAGTGTCATCAGAGTTCCCTAGCAGGTGCACTTCTACACTTCAATTGTTGTGTGTCTCGGCCGATCTAGGTGTGCTCGGTGTGAGTGCCGACATGGGTTGCGAACGATAACGCCAGACCGTCATCGGTCGCATGGCAAGATCCATCTCACTGGAAGTGGAGGATTGTAAGGTTGATACTGTTCAGAGATATGCCGACGTCGATCATTCTCCGCTTGGCGGCTGTGAGAATCGTCATCTTGGCGTTCGGCATTGTCATGAGCACTCGGCATCTCTGGAGATGGTCTCTGCTCGGCAATGTTCCTCCTGCTTAACAAGCAAGAGTTGCGCCTGACATGCTATACTGCCATTGCTTATCCTTTGCATCCTCCAGACCTGATCCTGCTTGCCTCCTCCAGATCAGCATTCTTGCCGATGCGGAGATGAGGAGCATTTTGACAGTGCCGAACGCCTGGGGTGCAGCCACGCGGCAACACACGTGCGATGTCGAGCAGGATGCATGGCAACGGATAACGTGTGCAGCCACCCTTTCGTGTTTGCGTCCTTTCGTTAGCGCCTTTGTCAATTCGTCCCTTCAAGGTGCGGAAAAACTGGATTCGCCGAGAGCATAGCGCCAACGAAAGGAGGTACACACGAAAGGGTGGCTGCAGACGTTATTTTCACCACTGAAGTAGTGCGTGAATGCTGGAAGCGAGTTGCAGACGCGGAGTGTGGGCGTAGCCAAGATCTTGGCTTTGGGAAGAGGGCGATGATACCCTGTTCGACCTCTGTAGGCAGAACGCTATGGAACTACAAGAAAGCGTTGGAAGGAGGTCTATACCATACATAGCCAAGAATGCAAGCAAGGCTCTTTTACCTCATCGAGTTCATGCCCTTGTCCGGACCGCCATACACCTAAGATTAGCCGAGATCTGATCGATCGAGTTGCAGCTACACCTGGTCGCAAAGACTTGGTAGTTGCGAGGAGTGATTCAACGACTTCAGAAGTGCGAGAGTGAGATCTTTGCGTGAAACAATCGACAAAGCGTAGACGAAATCGATCATGGACTCTCCCTCGAAAGTACCACGAGACATCAAAATTGATGATACGTCGACGCACGAGAACGGAAAGCATGTCGAACAAGCAGACGACGAGGCTGCAAAGGTTCTGAATACCTACGATGGCTCGCCAGACTGGACAGATGCTGAAGAGCGCAAGCTTCGACGCAAGCTCGACTGGAAACTGATGCCGGTGTTATGCTTAACATATGGCCTCCAGTACTATGACAAGGCGATGCTGTCACAAGCAGCGTTGTTCGGGCTGATTCCAGACTTAGACTTGCGCGGGCAGAGATACTCGTACGCAGCTTCGATCTTCTATCTTGGGTTCATTGCCGGAGCGTGAGTCCTCAACTTCATGTCCTTCGACTGAAGCTTGCTAATTGCAATCTCCAGCTACCCAGCGACGATTCTTGCGCAGCGCTATCCCATTGAGAGGGTGGCTTCTGCAATCATCACCTTGTGGGGCATCTGCCTCATTTTGACAACGACATGCACAGGATACAGAGGTCTTTACGCACAGCGATTCTTCTTGGGCATGCTCGAAAGCGGCATCAGCCCAATGTTCATGCTGATCGTTGGCTCTTTCTACAAGAAGAATGAGCAAGCCTTTCGAATGGTAAGCTATAAGCGACGAATTCATTGAAGACTTACCGTTTGTGCTTACTTGGACGAAGGGCATCTGGTATAGCTTGACAGGCTATGTCTCAATCGTCTCGCCGCTCATCAACTATGGTTGGGGTCATGTGAATGGCTCATTGTCACAATGGCATTACATGTACTTCTTCGCAGGAGGTAAGAAGATTGCGTCCCATCTGTCCGCCCCATAAGCTGATGACCCCAGGCATCACCATTCTTTGGGGCATCATACTGCTCTTCGTACTGCCACCGGATCCGATCCGCGCAAAAGGCTTCGATGCCCGCGAGCGATACATTCTCGTGGCCAGGTTGCGGTCGAACAATTCTGGTGTCCGCAATAAGAAGTACAAGATGAGCCAAGTGGTCGAACTGCTGACAGACCTCAAGTTCTGGCTGCTGTTCTTGATGGCCCTGCTGAGCATGGTGTCAAACGGTGCGATCTCAACCTTCGCTCCACTCGTCATCCGAGGCTTCGGTTTCAGCACACTGAATACTTTGTTGCTGTACATGCCGGCTGGCGCGTATGCCGGAACGATGATGGTCCTTCTCTCATTCTTGGCAATGAAGTTCAAGAACATCCGAACATGGCTGATCTTCGGTGGTCAAATGGGTACCACTTTAGCCGCGGCATTGCTGTATGGCCTACCGTTGAATGAGACCGGTGGTCTTTTGTTCGCCGTGTACATATTGCCGAGCACAGGAGCCGCGTATGGAGTGCTGATGGGACTGCCGATTGCGAATACCGCAGGATACACCAAGAGGGCATTAGCGTCTTCAGGCCTGTACATTGGGTACTGCTTAGGTATGCCGTGCACGACTCCAGTTTGAGACATTGCCGAAGGTGTCGGCAGACTGATATGACAGTAGGCAACTTCATCGGTCCACTTGTGTTTCTGGAGCGAGAAGCACCACAATACCCGACCGGTTTCATCGTGACTCTGATCACAGCAGTGATCTCCGGCTTTCTCGCGCTCGCTTACCGCATGGTCTGTATCTTGGACAACCGTAAACGTGACAAGGCAGGCTTCGTTGAAGGATTTGATCACGCTTTCGAAGATCCGACTGATAAGGAGGTAAGCCGTGTGCTGCTAGAGGCTGAGCCCATCTGTTTACTGACATACCTGTAGAACAAGCAGTTCAGATATATCGTCTGAGTCGGGATGGGAATGGACAGGCTAAATTTCAGTCGCATGGGCAGCTTAAATCAGTCCAGAATGAACAGTCTTCGCAAGCGACTCCTGACACTTGGGCTTGATTGTTGAGTACTTGCGCCTTGATGGCTTTTGCGTGGCATCCGATTTGATTCTACTTCTGAACGGAGTACTGATGATTGATGGCGCTGGTTTGTGAGACAACACTTGTGCGTAGTTGTCCGCTTGTGTCCATTGGCCAATGGAGAACAATCCCTATCTATTGGCGCGGCGATAGACCTTGGCCCACGTGGAGATTGTGTGGAAGTCTTTCTATTGGATCTGGCACTGCGCCTTGAAGAAGAGCTCCTTCTTGATGCCGGATCCAGCACGACGTCGAGACTTTCAGGGCCGCTTGTAGACCTCCGCCCGAGATTGGCATAATGTGCCTTGTCTAGCAGTTCCTTGGTCTCTTGCCTTTGTGATATCTCCAACTGACGCCGTTCGAGGGGTCGAGAGGAAGGACCTGAATAGAGCTCAGGTGTGTAGCTACGAGCATCGTTGCCACCACTGTCTTGTGCATCCAACGCTTCGAGGAATTGTGATCCAATGAAGGCGCGCACTCTACGCACGACGCGCGGATCACCTGTAGCAGCCGCTAACATCAAGGGCGTAATGTCGGTCGTGAGTTGGCTGCCACTCATTGGGACACTGCTGATATCATTCAGACTGTCTGTGGTCCGCCGCGAGCAGATTTCAACTGCGCTAGTAGGCCGTCCTCGAAGCAGCAAAGACAGTCCACTCTGGTCCTTTGCGATCAAGGCCAGATGTAAAGGCAAGCACTTGTACACAAGATGTACTGTATCGCCGCCAAAGAAGCTGGGATCCATGAAGTAAGCCTTTAGCTCTTTGTGCAAGTAGCTGGACCGCCCACGGCCCATCAGCTCAATGACTTCCGGCACCACTTCGCATTGAGTTCCTGCGAGGTCAGGTCGTGCACTAAGCAGCATTTCGTGGATTTGCCGTTTGGTGTCCGCTTGGGCATTCGATTGCCTCGGACTTGACATGGCCGCGCAGTGCAGCACTGTTCCTACCAGTCGGCCCGTAGCTTCAAGGTCAGACTGAGTAAGTAGAAGCTGCACTAAAGCCAACTTCTGATGGACGACTGCCAAATGCAAAGCCGTACCAACACGGAAGCTTTCAGCATTCACATCGCACCCAGCCTGAATGAGTGCCTTTGTAGCAGGTACAGATGATCCAATGACCGCGTAGTGCAGAGCTGTGAGGCCGACATCATCGGCATGGTCTATGTCGGCAACTTGCTCCAAACTTCGCTTTAGGAAAGATACCTGTCCTTCCCTGGCGGCGTGAAGCAAGTTTTCATTTGTTCTTAGACGAAGAGCGGCTTCGTGCGAGTCGACGGCTCCTGATTCAGATGTATTGTTGTAAACTACATGTGTTCACTTGCCGTCCCGCCTTCGAAGTCCATAGAGCTGTACCGTTATGTATGCCACCCAAAACATGCCCGAAGTGCGCTTTTGAGTTGTCCCTGGCCTCGTTGCCTACGAAAACAGTCCTTATTGCATGCCGCTCTACAGATGCCATGCCTGCGAGGAGGAGTCAGGACAGGTTCAGGTTGCGAAAGACACCTGACGGCTGCATGGCGTTTGCCTTCGCGAACAGCACCGCCACTATACTTGGCGTGCTGTTTCCAGATACGCTCTGTTGTGCGACATGTAGCCGGGCAATTTCGCTCATTCGGGGGCTTCTATCATATGTAGGACCATGTCAAAGTAAGTCGTCTCAGCAAGCAAGCGGTAGGGAGCTGATAGAGCACCACCATGCATGCTTTTGCGAATGCTCATTCCATATTACACGCCGGCTAGTCAGCAGGGCTGCATCGAGTGCAGTGAGACTCCGTCTGTATGTCCAAATACATAGCCTTTACCCTGCGCAAAGCGACCATTTGCAGCATTGTGTCGACTTCCGTGATTGCCCACTCTTTGCCGTGATCTCTTCTTCTGCTACCGCCACAGGCAATGTCCTCTTGTGCTCTAGCTCTTGCAAGTGACTTCGTGCGCGCTCGAATCAGTGATAAAGCATGAGACGCTCGTCGATTCAGGGTGCGGCGGTGTTGTGAAAGCCGTGAAGTCGCGACCTCGAAGTCGCGGACGAGCACGGCGAAGACGATCCCTTGGCAAGCACGAAAGGGGTCACAAGAATCAGATAAGAAACCATCAGATAGCCCGTCAATGTCATGGCCTAGAATAAGCTGGAGTGATGGCACCTTGGTGGTCTGATATATCACATGAATCCAAGCCAAGTCGGCGATTAGACATCAATACATATACACGAGACAGTCACGATCATCAGATTATGAAGATATTTCATTCTTTCCCGTATCAAGCACAGGAGTAAGGGAGGAATCTGTCCTCACAAGGCAAACGCCCTTATGTACACCACAAAGGAAACGCTAAAGTATCATCAAAAGTCCCTCCTTGTCAATCTTGGACTATGCAAAATCCTTCCGCCCATCATCCTACGAAGCAGTCGCAGTCGGCGCATCGGCAGGCACCTTCTCAATCTCAATCTTAGGCATGGCAGCACCAGTGCCACCAAGATCCGTCGCTCGAGCCTTGGGGTTCTTGGTATAGTAGTTCGAAATGGCGGACTTGATGGCGTCTTCGGCAAGCATAGAGCAGTGCACTACACATTCACAGGTCAGCAACAAGCCCAGATATCCAGCATTCGTTTCGCTCTCAACTTACACTTCACAGGCGGCAAACACAACTCCTTAGCAATCTCCGTATTCCTAATCCTTCCCGCCTGTTCAAGCGTCATACCCCTAACAAGTTCCGTCAAATAACTCGAACTTGCAATCGCCGAACCACAGCCAAAAGTCTTGAATTTGACATCAGTGATCGTGTCATTGTTCGGATCGACCTTAATCTGCAGCTTCATGACATCGCCACAAGCCGGTGCGCCGACGAGTCCTGTTCCGACATCTTGAGCGTTCTTTTGCATGCTTCCGACATTTCGTGGGTTGTTGTAGTGGTCGAGGACTTTCTCGTGGTAGGAGCGGGTCGCTTGTTGAACTGCGGGTGCTGCTGTGCGGATGAATTGTGGTCGAGCGGATGTGGTTGCTGCTGTGCGGAGGGCGGATTGAGCTGCTGGGGCAGCGGCGGCGACGACGCGCTTGAACATTGTGGGCGTGTGTTGATGGCTGTCAGTCGGTGAGGTTGATGGTTGTGATGAATTGGTGGTTGTGAAGTGAGTTGTAGGTGTGTGGTTGTTGCGCAGGTGTGGTCGAGCGTAAGAAGTGATAAGCTCTTTGCTAATGACTTCAACTTTCGCGGGTCCGATTTGGTCTGGGCGCGGGCAAATCGTGATGACATGGGGCACATCGGAACTCTTCTCCGACTTCGCCTTGCCACATGCGGTTACCTTTGTTGCTCGCTGTTCTTTGACTTTGACTCCCTTCAATTCATACATCGCTTCGTGCTGGTAATGCTGCGATGCGCTATGCTGCGTCGCTCTATGCTATGTCTATAGTACACTGACAGCCATTGAAGACATTCGCTTTTGTAGCCATACCTTATTCAAGCAAGCTAGCTTGGTTGGCATAGAGCACATCCACCACATTGCCAAGCTTGCCGATCGTGTCGAGAGCCGCATCGTAGCCCTTGTCACGTTCTGCCTCTTCGAAAATCTCGAGCACACCCTGGCCTTGATCCAACACACCAATAATGACGCGGTCAAGAATCATCTGGCTCAACTTCCTCTCGACCTGTCCGACGTCGAGTCCGACCATTTGTGCGACGTGTGTGATCTCGACGCGCGAGAAAGGCTCAATCACCTTGATGAGATTCTGCTCCAACATGCTGTCGTAGAGGCGGCGCAAATGCGATGCGATGAAGCGATCGCTACCTAGCTCGTACCGGTATGCGTGAAGAGCTTGCTCGTACTCTTCCAAACTCCGATTATTGTGTGCGCGTGCTACAGCTTTCATGGCATCCAGGTTCTTGCCTGCGTATCTGATGGCGTGCTTCGAGGTCATGAGTGCATCGACATCGTCCTTGAGGTTGAGCATGATTTTACAGAGCAGCATGTACTGCAGTGCGGATGTCGCCTTTGTAGCATCATCTTGCGAGTGGTAGCCCTCCATAGCCTCGATGAAGTAGGAGAATGCAGTGTTGAAGTCGCCATCTTCAGCGTGCAGCTGGCCGGACTGCATGTCCAGACCTGCTTGCAGAAGCGGTGGTGTGTAGACTGATGCTGCGCTCGTCCGCGCACTCGTGAGCGCTGCTCTTCCCTTCGGCACATTGCCCAACGCATGGTAGACTCTGCTCTCCAACAGCTGCACCTCCACCAAGACCAACTTGTCATCTAATCGCTTCAGCTCTTTCAGTAGGTTGTTGATGAGTGTGAGCGCATCGTAGTATGATTGTGTCTGCATGTAGAGGTTGACGAGTCGGACCTCTAAGCTCTGGCGAAGGAAGCCCTGGCGCTGCGATACCGCCCAGTCGATACATGACTTGGTAACGGAGATTTGGGTGTCGGTGGTGTTGGGGATGGGGGCGAAGAGGTCGAGCAGTTGTCGGACTAGAACATGTCAGCATACTTGCATTCTCTAATACTTCAGGGTGTTGACCTACCCAATTTGGCCGTCTTTGCTCTTGCGAAACTGGTAAGGACATCTCTCGTTTGTTGGATGAGGTTCACGAGGTCGTCGGTCCGCTTGTGATCTCTATACAGCTCGCCCAGTCCTACCAGCGCATTCTCAAAGTCTCTGAGGGCCTTGTCGTTCTGGCCTGGCTGTTTCGACAAGATGTCCTTGTAGATGCTCTCGGCTTTCTGTGGTTGATCTTTGGCCAGCTTCCGCGCCTCTTCTATTCGCTTCGCGTTGTCTTCCTGCGCCATATTGGATTTTTCCTTCGATGTGGACTGATATTTATTGCTCCAAGTGAAGTGGCGCTTCCGATCCAGGTCGGCTTTAGTGTGATGGAAAGTGTTGTGTGAGGTGTTGATGTTTCGGCTCTGTTGCTGCAAGTGCAACTCTGAGGCTCCAAGCTGTCGCGGCAAGCACGAGTCGCCGAAGATCTTCCGGCACAGACATTCATTCAAGCTGTCCACATCAAGCTTCGATGTTCTCCCTTCGACATTCAGGAACCATAACATCACAATCCGCCGACAATGCGTGTAATACAGTTGTTGACCGCTTCGTTGCTGCCGTTCACGGCACTTGCAGCCAAGAAGTCCCCCGAGCAAAGATTCAACGAAGCCATTTCGAAATCACAGCCCATCAAGCTTGACGACAAGGCGTACGACCAACTGACCAGAGCTCCCCGAGATTACTCTGTTGCAGTACTCTTGACCGCGCTGGACGCAAGATTCGGATGCGCTCTTTGTAACGAGTTTCAGCCAGAATGGGAGCTCTTGGCTAAAAGCTGGACGAAGGGTGACAAGAGGAAGGAGTCGCGATTAGTCTTCGCTACATTGGACTTCATGGATGGAAAGCAGACCTTCCAAAGCGTATGGCATTATGAATATCAGAGATGACCACTTTGAGCTAACAAAATTCAGCTCCAACTCCAGACTGCTCCGGTAATGCTCCTGTGGCACCCAACCACTGGACCTCATGCGAAGCCCGACAAGCCAATGGAGAGACTGGACTTCAACACTGGGTAGACATTTTACTGATATGTCCTTGTTTCACAATTCGCTAACAGTATATTCAGCATCAATCGTGCCGACCCGGTCCACAACTGGCTGTCTCGAAACCTGCCAGATCGACCTCACCCACCACTTTACCGACCCATCAACTATGTCAAGATCGCGGTCACCATTACTGCTGTTCTCGGTGTAGTCACATTTTTCGCCGTCGCTGCTCCATACATCCTTCCTATCCTCCAGAACCGCAACCTGTGGGCAGCGATCTCACTCATTGCTGTTCTCCTCTTCACCTCTGGACACATGTTCAACCACATCAGAAAGGTGCCTTACGTAGCAGGAGATGGAAAGGGAGGAGTAAGCTACTTTGCAGGTGGCTTCCAAAACCAGTTCGGATTGGAGACACAGATCATTGCTGCAATATGTGAGTACATAAGCGCTTCACCGAGCCGTCGTCTCAAATGCTGACTGGCTATTAGACGGAGTCCTCGCATTTGCAACTATCTCACTTGCACTCAAGACACCTCGCATTCAGGATCCAAAGACACAGCAGATTGCGGTCATCGTCTGGGGTGGCGTGATCCTCGCCGTCTACTCTTTCCTGCTCAGCGTCTTCCGCGTCAAGAACGGAGGTTACCCATTCTGGTTGCCACCGTTCTAAAGCGACCGTGGAAAGGATTAGCCCTGCGTTTAGTTGCGCCATAGACCCGGCATGTATAGCTAACATATGCCAAAATTATGAAACTGAGCCTAAGCAATTCATCTCTACTAACTACTGCAGCGAGCTAAGTTCTGCGCAACCTATCTTACGTACGATGCCGTGCAGGATCATATGCTCCTACCACCGCTTACAACCTCAGATGCGATCAACTTTCAACGCAAAAGCTCATCGCCGCCTTCCTCGGCATGGACGCGCCTCACATGCCTAGCAAGTCCGTCTTTTCGAGAGAAACCCTGCTCGGCAAACTTGCAGCTGCTGATTGGACACTTGAACCATTTCCATCTAGCCTGGTCTGGATCGTGGATAGGGAGATGTCTGGCGAGGTCTTTGGGGTATCGGAAGTTCCTTTGGCAGCCTGGGAACAAACACACATACTTTGGACTTGGAGCTTGGGGCAAATGCTGGTTGTCCCGCTCGTTAGGCAGTCCTTCCTCCTGTCCCGCTATAGATGCAGTCGTACGCCGGTCCGTAACATTCTGAATTTCACCTCGAGACGCCTCTTGAGGGTTGGGCACGGACGATCGGGACAACTACCATGCTGTTAGCCACAGTGAGGAAAAGGTCTCGCAAGGGGTTTCAACCTGTACCCAAGGATTTTGTGCGTTCCAAGCTGCCCCCGGCGTCAGATCAATATCCGAAGACGATTGGTCGCTATCGACCGCGGCTCCAGATGCACGGCTATCCATAAGGCTGTGATCACGTGTTATATCAATTTCGTGACGCCATGAGTTGTTTCAAATTCGGGAACATCGTCCTAGGAACGAAAAACATCTTTTGAGCTGCTATAGCTGCGGCCGCAGAAGGCCACGCTGTGGTTTGGCTCCTCGCAATACTGGCTGACTGTGAATGCGGCAAGGTCAACCTCACCAGGTGTTCATCGGTGGTCGGGGCCAGCATGCTGTCTCTCCAAGTACAGTATGAGAGGTCGCGCGCAATTCAGAGGCGTGTGATTCGCTCAGACGTGTATCAAATCCCGCTACTCATGCTGTGCAACATTCTGAAGCGAATTGGGTAGCTGCATCCTTGAATTCGGACGAAGCAGGGCTAGATTCTCATGGCATGCGGAGTCTTACAATATGCTGGCTACATGTTTCTGGCCGCATAGGCGTAGTTTGAATCTTTGCTTGCCATCAAATGAAGCCCACATGATTGGGACTTGGCAGGCACAGACAGGGCAAGGTCTCCTAAGCCGATCTGCAGAGTCACTGCTGACGCCATCTGGCTGGCAAATGCTGCTGGTCTCTTTCACGTGCTTTTGCTCTCGTTGCAGAAAGGGCTGGCATCGGATCTCGCTTTCAAGTCTACCCTGGCTTTCCGCAGCCTCTCATTTCGCCACTAGTGAGGGTTCCGGCAAGAGCACGTCGCGGCTGAAGTCTACTGTAGACGCAAAGGTGGCACTGTCGTTCGCCGGTCGAATGCGATGTACGCATGCAATGATCGTCTTTGTTGATGCGGATCTGGACCAAGCCGTGAGACATGCCATCGAGGGAGCATTTTACAACAAAGGCGAAGCTTGTATTGCTACCTCTCGGCTCCTGGTCCAGCGAGGCATATACGACAAGTTCGTGGAGAAGGTGGCGGCTGCTGTTGGAAAGCTCAAGGCTGGCAGTGGTCTTGACACAGCTGTCCATCTTGGTCCGCAAGTTTCGCGAGCTCAGCAGCAGCGTATTCTGGACTACAACGAGCTCGGCAAGAAGAAAGGCGGTTGTGTCGCAGCTCAAGCGCAGCTTCCTACTAATCCAGAATGCAAGGATGGTTTCTTCGCTCCTGCCACATTTTTCGCAGACGTTACAGAAGACATGCGCATCGCCAATGAAGAAATGTTCGGAACAATCGTGACAGCTATGCTGTTCGACACGTACGAGGATGCAATCAGGATCACAAACTCTTCCGAGTATGGCCTCACTTGTGCCATTTACACCAAAGATGCGATCAAGGCCAATCGTGCTGCAAGAGCAATTGATGCTAGTATGGTTTTCGCCAACAACTACAATCGCATGGCTCTTGGCGTGCCGTTCGATGGCACCAAACATTCTGGCTATGGTCGCGAGCATTGTATCGAGACCCCGAACGAATAGCGGACTACGAAGGCAATTCATACTGTGTCGGGTGTTGCTCCCGTGCCGTCTTGGAGAGCAGTTACCGACATCTTCGGCGCAAGCGGAAGTGATGTGATTGTGCGAGAGTGAGCCTAGCGAAGACGGCTTGTGATGTAGAGCTTGTGAAGTGAGGTCTCAGTACGGTATCGGCTCGATTCATGTAGGTCCTGCATGATGCAGACCCACCTATTGTTGACTTCACTTAGGTCCGTGCACGTCAAAGCAGTATTTAGCTCTCTTCTCGAGCTTGTCGACAACATCATCACTCATTACACCTTGGACTTGCGCCTTGCTAGAAGACTGAATTCGCGTCGCGTTTTCATTGCAGACACGCCTCAGTCGCTCCGTTGGCAGACACGGCAGGCGTGGACATGCAACCCGTCGATATTGCACCGCAGGGTAATCTGATGCTTGTCGTGCAGAATGAGACTGAGTTGAGAGTGCATTCTTTTGTCATGCAACTTCATAGCCCGGACTGTTTGGGTCCACTGCTTGGCCCGAAGTTTGCACAAGGCCAGGCTCAAGGCACTGCTACCAAACCATATCGCGTTCAGCTTCCAGAAGAGAGCGCCATGGTATGCTATCAACCAGCGCCTCCAGAAACCCCACAGCTAACTCTCTGTAGGGCATGATGATACTTTGCAGCATCTTCCATCTTCGTCACGATCTGCTCGACGCCCGCCCCACCGGCAAGACTATCAGAGAGCTGGCTATTATTGCAGACAAATACAACTGCGTCACAAAGATTCAGCCTTACGTGGGACAATGGCTGAATGCGGTCAATGTAGACGACACCATGTATGCGGGATCATGGCTGCATGTGCTCTACATTCTCAACGATGCTGGAGGCTTCTCTCGGGCGTCAGAGCAGCTTATACGTCATTTCCGCGACATCAAGGCCATCAGCCAGGCCTTCGATGGGGACGATCTCGCAGACGAGACTATTCAGTCAATCAAAGGTAATGTGCGAGTCTTGTGTTCAAAGATGATTGAGCTAACCAGGAAGAAGCTCTGATCGTCTCGAGCGCCAATAAACAGCTGGGAAAAGTTTCTGCCATCATCGAGGAGGCCGTGGGTCCTCTTCTTGCCTGTCTCACGTCTGAATACAAGCACTCTGTCAACGAGATTCCTCACATCGATCGAGAACCACCACTGTGGGATAATTTCGACGACAGAACGAAGTGGAGTCAAATCGAAGAGCAATGCAAGTATCTTCAGAAGTATGTCCATGCGCAGTTGGAAGCTCTCGTCAACGCCAAGATCTATCCGCCACTAATTCGACCGAATCAGCTCCAGTCTCTACTCGACAAGATCGCCGCTTTCGAGACGGTAGACTTCAAGAGGTCCGAGAGATGCTGCAGTGATCACGGATGGTGCGATGACGACCGTACGGATGACTTTCCATCTGATGTTGAGGACATGAAGAAAGCCGCGGCAGCACTTAACTTTGGCCTTTGCCTCGATTGCTTCAAGGCTGGAGGATGGAATGACGGCAAGTTTCGAGTTCACCCGAATAAGAAGAAGGCAGCAGAGGATTGATAGGTGTTTGGCCGACATGGAATTCGTCGGAGAGTACACAGAACATCTTGAAGCGCCGTCATCGAGCGGCAAAGATTGGGACAGCCTGCAACCAGGGAGCAATACAAAACCATTGCAGCTTACACAGGAGAGGGAAATTTGGAGAAGTCAAGCATACCCAAGGCGAAGAATGAAAGAGGCCGGGAAAATAGCAAAACCTTACGCAGTCTGGCTACACACCACTATGTCGTCGCAGCGACGAGAGAGTGAGTAGATAGCGGGTCGCGGTCACGACGAGAAACGCTTCATCTTCATAATATCTATACACTATACCATAACACTCTGTTTTCCTGGAGCCCACTAATGTATCTTCAGATTCTCCTCATTCAGAACGCCAAACAGAGCCTCAATTTCTTGTCCCACAGCATCAATGTCTTGCGCCAATTGTCCAGTGACGAGGACATATGCATACAGCATTTCGTAATCTTGCTCAGTGACTAGCTCTCTGGCTTGACCACTTCTTCGAAACTCCGAGATCTTGGACAAAAGCCTATCTCGACTGTCTTCAATATTGGGAAGAACGTCGTTCAGAGGATACTCCAGCTTTATGCTCGATGCGAGAACTGTAAATAAGTGCGATATCCGTGCTGAGAGTGCAAAGCGTTCAGGTCGAGTGTACTTCAAAACTGCAGCCTCACCAGGCGTGCATTGCAAATTCTTGGAAATGACGACATTCATGGCATGGAACGCGTCCAGCATTCTGCCGGCGCGATCCAGCATGCGTCCAATCTGTTGATCCGGGAAAGGTCCTTGAAACTCGAACTCGGACTTTGCAGCATTGCGCAGACTGCGAAGGTTGGCGAGGAAGCCTTGAAGGTCAGATTCTTCTCGAATGTCCATGTATGCTGTTCGAGGTTCGCCAAGCAGGAACATGGCAAGAGGATCACGTTTCCAGATGAGGCCCATGCGAAGCCAGAGTACGCAGAGACCTTCGCGAAGCTTGTTTCGTGCAGATATCGGCATGATCCAGCGGCAGACAATGATGGCCCAGGCACAGCCGACCGTGACAGAAACGACACGGTGGAGGACGATGGCCCAGATTTCGGGGTCGATGCCTCCTTCGTCATCATCGTTGTCATCGTCGTGGATCGATAGACTGTAGGCATAGAGTGCGCTAAGATTGTAGGTGAGGATGATGAAGCGAGCCATCGGGCCATTGTTCTGGGCAATGTTGATGTAGAATGCTGGCAACGACATGATCCAGCCACAAAAGCCGAGAAGATACGGATTGACCACACCTTCATGACTGCAGATCAGCCAGGCAATGATGGCACACGCAGCACCGATCAAGGTTCCGAAGACTCGATTGAAGCCGGTCGTGTTCGTTGCTCCGACTGTCATGGAGCAGACAACCATATACGAAACCAGACCCCACTCGCCTCTCCAGTGTAGGAAGAATGCTCGTGTCTCCGGAAGAAATGCTGGCAGAGCGTACAGCGCAGCACCAATGCCGACTTTCAGTGCGAATCTAGTGTCGTCCCTCCTCATCCAACGGAAGGCGCGATAAAGGCTGTAGTACCACGGACCTGCACGCATCTTCTCGGGATCAGCAAATCGGTCAGCTTTGCGAATCGGCTCGATGCTGTATCCAGTATCAGGTTCTTCGTTGTGCTCAGGGAATGTGTGCCTCGGACTCTTGGTTCCATCGGACCTCTTTCGATTCTTCCAAAAGAGCAGCCACTTCCATGACTTGCTTGGCGACTCCATCTCTCGCTTCAAATCGTCCAGGATCTCTAGATACGTAAGTACATCTTCGGCAAAGTCCAACAGTGAGAAGGAAAAGTGTCCGCAGCACGCAGAAACCTCTTCAATATCTGCCAGCACTTCCTCTGGGTGTCGGTTGAAAAGTGTCTTGGAGTGGAGAGGCCTCCTCAATTCTGGAGAGGCAGTTCCTGGCGTATGCACTTTGGATGAGAAACTGCTCTTGTTGCCAGTCTGAGCATTGATAGCAGCATTGACGGCTCTACTCTGATGCAGTGCTCCCAGCGCATCTTTTCGTGCTTGTCTGTACAGGTCGATGGCCTGTTTCAGGCTGGCGTGAAATTGCGGATTAATTGCAACCTCGAGCTCACGGTTTGCCCATGGGTTCCAAGCTGCAGATACTTCTCGAAAGGGAAGCTCGTCAAGTGTCTGCTTCAAAGTGAAGACCAGACTTTTGGTCGGCGGTCCTAGTTGCGTGATGAAAGCCACGAACATATGGCCTGGACTTTTGACGATGTTATGACTGATTCCAGGCGTGATTGGGGCATCGCCGTTGGCGTCAGAGTATGAAGTGTAGGTGGAGTATGGTGTTTCTGTTCCACTAGGTGTCGCGTAATCGAAAAAGCCATTGTTCTTCTTTGGCAGAATCTCGCCGGGACTTTGTACTTTGCCGTTCCCATTCGCAGCCGCAAACTGCTCTCGAGAACCAGCTGAGCTTTCTGGTAGTTCTGTGATCACATCAAGGTTGCCGAAGTATTGCTCCCTGTCCAGGGCCGGCGATCCAGGCGTTGAGGGGATTTGGAATTCCTCTGCGTGTTGTGCACCATCTCCGTTTGTCTGCGAATTGATGAAGGAGAATTGAGCCAAAGCTGCACTGCGAAGACCTCCCAGATCCTGCGAGAGGCCATCGAGGCACCGAACTACTCGAGCTTCGACTGCATAGACTCGCTCATGGCCAAGCACGTAGTACTCCTTCTTGGCTTCGTTCAGATTCTTCTTCATCTGGTTGAGAGAACTGTAGTGCTCTTTCGCCAATGTCTTGAAGTATTCGTCCTCCAAGTCCTGCTCTCGTCCATGAAGAAAAGCTCGTGTGATGCTGATCAGCATCTCTCCAAGCAAATCGGTGTTCTTCTCCATCTGGTAGCTCAACTTCTTCCTCGCCAATGTTGGGAACAGCACAACGTTGATGACGCTCGCAATGATGATTCCCAGAATGATCATGCCTAGAGTTTCAGTGATCCTTTTGTACCCGAAAACACCGGCCTGCACACTTCCTTCGCGAATGAGGATGTTGATCGTGCCGAGTGATGCTAGCGAGATGGCCACGTTTACCAATGGGTTGCCTAGCCGTTGCTTGATCCAAGCCATGAACCCGAACCCTCCGGCGACGAACACGATCAAAACCACAGCATGCCCGACCATGATGACATGCTGATGCGCGAAGAAAATGCTCACAGCCATCGATCCGAAGCTCAAAAACGCAGCGTAGCAGAATGCAATCAAGGACAGCACAAACGCTTCGTGCATACTTCCAACTGTTCTCGCGGGATGGAAATACACAGTGATGGTGGCGACCAAGTGCTTCGAGTCATTTTTGCCACCGAACCAAGCAGCGACCCAAGGTATGAGAGTCGCCATAGATCCGAGCAGGTATGCGATGGATGATTTGAAGATACCTTGTCCGGTAGGTGATTTTGCAAATGTCCAGAATTGCCATAATCGGCGATGAACGGCTTCTTGGAAAAGCTCTAGTCTAGTCTTATGTCTGCGATAAGCGTCGTACCCTCTACCATCTCCATACGACAGCAGTGGTTCGTCATCTTGACCATCGCTGCCCCCGGCAATAGACATGCGATTTGAGGCATCTCGGAGTGTGAATGTGCGTTTAGAACGCTCTCCAGTTTTTGGCAGGATAAAGGAGGCGCGACGGAGCTGTATATCATTAGCACTTTTCCGTTTATCCATTATCGTTGTGCCATGAGATGTCGTGCGTGCGCTGTTCGTGCTGCTAATGATGTTGTACCTTTCTCCCAAACCTTGATCTCCTGCTAGCTTCGCGACCCTCGCCATCTGCGACCGGGACCATCACCGCGTATATGTTCTGTGCAATGTCTCATCAAGGTTGGAATGCTACATTTTCGGGAGGGAAGATGTCAATGTTTGGGTGGCGAGAGAGTGCTCAGCCGGCTGAGTGTGTGCAGAAGGAGGGTCAAGCAAAACGTGGCTTGGCTGCGCTCAGAGCGGGATTCTTGGAGATGATCGCAGGGTCCAACGTTGCACAGTATGGAGAGCATGACTTGCTGTGTGCCAATGTACGCCATTGGGGCAGAATTACAGCTATTGGACGTGATGTGCTCTGAGAGCTGTACAAGAGCAGAAGACGCGCAGAAAGAGGTCAAGATCGTGTTCTAAACTTTTGGAAGGCTGCTGCATGCCAAGACAACGATAGCAGAAAGACGAGTCTAGATAGGCGATCTCTTGTGAAGATCTGATGACATGAGCTATACAACTCGATGTAGCTGGGCGTCTCAATGTTCCGCTGGCCATGCTACCAAAGTTCCTGCTATGATTGATCCATGCCCGTCCATCGATGCAACAAGCAAATCCAAACACCTTCCTGGTTGCCTTGTGTCTTCTGTGGCAAGAGACTCCCTTCCAGGTGTTCTCGCCTAGGAGGTCGCTGTATTCTCCGCTGCCGAAGGCTCACCACATTCGTGAGAAGCGCCAGAAGACTGGACTTCTTTGTTCTCGTTTTATTAGTAGGAGGACTTGTGAGAGACGAGAGGAAAGAGAAGGAAGAGTTGCCGAGGAAGGCGGAAATTTGTCTTGGCATCGGGCCAAAACATTCGCTGAGTAAACGCGACATGCTGCTTATTAGTCTCAACAACACTCCAATGGAAAGAACAAATCTGTGTCCATTCGGCTGAATCATCACACGTGTAAGATGCCTGGCGCGACATGTTTGAA
Source organism: Pseudocercospora cruenta (assembly GCA_013365205.1). Classification (NCBI taxonomy): domain Eukaryota; kingdom Fungi; phylum Ascomycota; class Dothideomycetes; order Mycosphaerellales; family Mycosphaerellaceae; genus Pseudocercospora; species Pseudocercospora cruenta. Next base: position 76,020 of record JAASFE010006096.1, read on the forward strand.
AGTGCCGTCGATGGTCAACACTCCCAAGGTCCGAGCTGCGCCAGATTTGGGCTCGGTGCAATTATCTTAACCAACTAAGAGCCCGTAAGAGATCACGAGGCAGATCCGAAAATCCATTCAGGCCCACCTCGCTATGTAAGGACCTGCTTATGATGTCTATGCTCGAATGTCAAGATCCTCTGGATCGCATCTTTGGCGTGAGCCGAGTCCTTGGACTGTCACAATTTGATTCTTTACGACCAGACTATAGCCTTCCTGTCGGCGAGTTGTACAGGCGAACGGTGGAAGCATTTCTAACGGCACCAGCAAATCGCTCTGCAGGCCGCTCAGCTATCATGCTTGCACTTGCTGGAACAGAGCGGCGCGAGGCTGCAGACTTTCCGAGGCCGTCTTGGGTGCCCAACCTCCAGTACTTGTCGGAGCGTTCTCGTTCGAAGCATGCTTTTTACGAATGGCTACTACACAATCGTCAACACGGCACGCAGCTGATCGACTTTCACTGTCGCGTGTCGCCATCAGATCCCGAAGAGCTGATGATCAAAGGCCTGTGTTTCGGCCACGTGGAAACCATTCTTGATGCCTCCGAATGCCCCTCGAAGCATGTTCACCGCCGCACCGGCCTTAAATGTACGGTCGATGAGGGTATCGATCTTGTCAGGTGGTATTGTCGTTGTCGGGACTTCTTGCAGGCACAATTCTGCACTGCTGCTGACGACCAAAGCACCTCTTTTGCAACGATGCTCAATGAGCTGTTTACCCTGGACCGTAGCACGGGTAGCACGAGTAGAACGACATCTAACACATCTCTTTCCCAGGAGACTGTCAGGCAATGGATAGCTATGCTGCCAGATGGTGACAATATGCTTGACGAGGACGTCTCAGCCCTGACACGAGACTTGAGGCCATACGTAACAGGACTACCTCATGATCGTGATCGTAAATTGTGCACGGTCGACGGTATCATGGGGCGGAGACCAGCGTGGATACCTGCCCAAGCGATGTCTGGAGACAAGATCTGCCAATTCAGCGGCGCTCCCTTTCCCTTCATTGTGCGCGACAATACTGACGGCTCCTACTATCTGGTCGGAGATAGCTACGTGCAAGACGTGCATGAGCCAGAGCTCTTAGGCGCTGACGAACCTGAAACGTCGACACTCATAGCGACGGTCGCAGACTCTCAAACCAGCGAAGCTGCTGAGCCCGCTCAGCGTGCGGACCAGCGCGCGAAATATTTGTATCGACAATGTGAAGAGCAGCTCGAATGGCTCAGACTCCGCTAAGTGGACCGGTGCGTGTGAGGCGCCTTTCTGCATTCTGAACATGAAGCCAACGAGCATACAGCCAAAGCACCATTCACAGGTTGCTCTCACGCGTCCGTCAATTGTCAACGAGCGAGCTCGCCCTCCATCTCGACCTCGACCCTCATTCTCGCCATCTAGATCATGCGGAAGTGGGCGGCTTCATGGCTCTGACACTATCCAAGAGATGCGTGAACTCAGCCCAGTCTTGGCCATAGTAGTTGACTTGTCTCTGAAGACCATGACCGTCAACGGCCAATGACCGATGCAGGATGGGGCTTTGCTGTCATTGCTGGACATAGCTACAGAGACATGCTTGGAGCATGTAAGGTGGGCTTGTTGCTTTCCTTGGGTGGATTGCAAGTACCTTCTCTACTTCACCGCTGCATTCAAGTCAGATTTCTCCGCTGTCGTCAGCGCCGATCCCGAGATAGTCAGTGTTGTCTCTCCTCACAGCCAGCTAGCCAGCTCGATCGACTCACGCGCCGTTGATTTCCAATCCCACACTCTCTCGAGCAGCAAATGCTGGATATCACGAAGCGTGAGGACTCGCTTGACCTGCGCATGTAAAGATCAGCTGGCTTCATGGCAACCTATTCCTCGATCTACGCTGTACTAGTTCAGCTATATTGGAAACGACCGTAATTTCCCTCACTGTCATGCTTGGCAAACAGTCACCGCTGCTGAGTTGTCTTGGTATGCAATGCGGCAACGAGCGCTAAACCTGCCGAGAAGTTATTCCGTAACAAAGTCGCAAGATTCCGGTTCAGCAGTGCTTGGAATGTCTTGGCCGCGGAACATGAGGTAAAGTCCGTATTGGTTGACGATCGTCTTTCCGCTCGGAAGAACGACAATTGCTTGGTCTACTGCTGTATCCGCACCTGCCATCTTCAATGGAAAACAGCCTCAGCTTGGTCGTAGATCATATCAATGCTGATGCGCTGAGACTGTTGCACGATCTGATCGAAGTGCCTCAGAATCCAGGCACAATGACCAAGGAAATCGTCAAACGGCTTGGCATGTCGGTCTAGGATCCGCTCTCAGCCACGGACAAGACACCAGAAGAGATAGTAAGACCAGCGCCCAGCACACGCCAAGTCCCGTCTTGTCAAGTGTAAGAATGACAGAGTCTGCCAGGTCTGGTGATGACCTCTATGCAGTCGAAGGTCTTGTGGGTGACACACAAACTGGCAGTAAGTATGCTTGAGGTGTCTGCTGCGGCAATAGCAGATCTTCAATCGATCCATGCATCAATGGTCCTCACTCATTTGCCAAGCGGTAGAGTCACTGTTGGAAACCATGTTTGACATCAAGGTCCGCTTGCTGGGTATCATACACAACTCTCATTCATTACTCAGTGATGAATGAAGTCGAAAGCAGCAAGTCAAACGAGAGAGTATACGAGAGAAACACTGCCAGCCGATCATATGATGGTCTTGGCCAGTCGCATCTAGCACAGCTCTCCTTGGAATTAGGTAAGACGTACACCGACAATCATTGAACGCAGCAGGAGCAACGACGCATGCCATGGTAAATTTGCGATCACGCACGTCCTCGCCTCTTTGTGAATAGCACGCGGTTATCATAGCACATCAACAATACTCCTCCCGATTTGCAGAATGCTCTCCAACATTGGACGAACGTGCGGACCGATGTTTGCTTTCTTGCCGCTGCTCTGCAGCCATCCGTACCGCATGGCTGGCCAGACCACTCTGTGCCGGAAAGCCGATCACATCTTCAGATCGAGCTGATAATGACCAGACGACGAGCACCAGGCGTCTGCATGAGGTGATACGAGAACAGTTTAAACTTCATGGGAGAGTTGACTGTGGATTCAATGGCTGCCACGAGGTCTGCTGACGTGGATTCGATATGCAATGCTGAGCAAGCCATCGCATTAGGTGCTTGCACGAATCTCAAGTACTTTTCGTTGATTGAGTGAAAATGCGATTCTACTGGCAGAACCCTATAGTCAGGTTCCAAGCCTAGTCAAATCGGCTGACATGCTCAATACAGGGTGTTGGGTAAGCTCGACAAGGTCGTCAAGGCTTGCCCGAAGAACTTGCGAGTGCGACAGGCCCTGATTATACCGATATCCGAGGGAAGACAGGAAGTGAAATCCGAATTCTCCTCTTCGTGAAGATCGACTGCAGTCAGCGAACTGCGACTGATTACGTTGTATGCGGATCCCTTATCCTTTTGCACACAGTGAATATGCACGCACGGAGGACGCGAACTCCTTCGCGCAAGCTCGCGAACAGAAACACCACACTGAGCCGCTTGCTGAGACACCAAGACTTTCCAAGAATTGACAAGACCATTTTCACCACGCGAGTGAAGAGGCTTGGCTGCCAATACTTTTCGTCTAATAGTGCTTTCTTGGTCGAAGACGAATCAGCTGGGCAAGGTGCGCACAAAGCTTCGACAGCCTTGGAAAAAAGTCATCGAGGTGCTCGCATCCTCCTTCGCATGGAACACGGGAACGGTCAAGCTAAGCTTTTGCGGTGTCGATGGGCCTAGAATTTAGGTTGGAGAGCTATTTTCAAGCTTGAATCTACTTGATTTCTTATCGTGGCGAATCGCTGTCACTGTGGACGGCCTAACTTGTCATTAGGGCAGCCACAACACGTGGAGCCGGACACTACGGTCATCTTTGGAACCGAAGGTGCATTGCAATTCCTGCGGCACAGGTTGATGATCATGTCAAGTCAGACGTTGAACAGCAAGATGCTTACTACTGAAAGGAGAAATCGCCATTGGCCGTCTATCCTGCGAACTCGCTGATGGTGCGACCTCTTCAGATTTTCCAACCTCTTTTGTACCTTCGTACCGCGGGCTGTGATTTGTTTGCGTGAAGTGATGAAAGAGACTGACCTGAGCGAACGCAAAATCGGTGGAGTAGCTGACGTGGCTTACGCAGAGCACGGCGATTGTCCGCTAGAAATACCGTGTGTCGTACACCCTGCCTTGTGCATCGCACCAGAAAAGCTGGGATTGTGTAAACGAGGCGTGGCGTTCTTGGAACCACGATGGCGTATACCTAGATCTTCCGGGGGCGGAACAAGTGGATGAAGGACAGCTTGCTTGGACCACGAGGTGCATACCACTTGGGAGCAGAGTAGAAGAGGCTTGATATCGCATCCTTCACACTGACGATCACATCTGTTTGAACGCCGTTCGCCGTGCTGTCCGAGGTTGGACGGCGCTGACTCTGTACAGCTGGTCAGAGCACGATTGGTCTCGGAGCCTGGCATCCTACCCTGCTCCTTGGCAATTTTAGTCGCGCTTGGCGGGTTTTAAGGATTAAGGTATGATTTTGGCTCATTGGACTGAGCATGATTATGCCATTCTCTCGGCAACACACTGAACCGTGGTCGGCAAACCGGATCAACCAGACTCCTCTACCATCTTTTCGTATTGTGTTATTTCGATGACCACGCATCCTCGCGAGAAGCTCGTAAGGCAATCCATTTCAATCGCTAAGTATTTCCCGTAGATGCCGTTGGCTGGTGGTGAGATCGTCCAGACCCAGAGGAAGGTGCCGTCTTGCGAGAGGAGTTATCGCTTCGCGAACGCCCAGACAGATCGCTTTGCGCCACGACAAACCTTCAAAACGCCAAAAACGTGTCCAGAGCCCCACTCGCACTGGAGGAGGAGGGTTGGACGGGCCAAGAATGCACAAGAGCGCACAAGACTTCGTGTCTATCGATGCCAGTCCAATCGCCCACATCGTGCCGCTGGCTTGCTTGGTGACGCATGTCCTGCCGCTTAGCCAACCGATCGTCGCGGCGAGCAGTGCGAAGGACATCGCTCATTGTAAGCAAGCATGCGATAGATAGATAGAAAGACTGAGTGCAATACAAATGCCGTGGAAAGCACCAGGAATGAGGCATCATAAACAGTTGCCGCATGACTGGCATTTCCGTCTTGATTCTTGTGCGATGCCAGGGAGATTAGGATCACGGCATGTCTAGGCGGACAAGACTTTTGCCAAGGCACGATCGCCCGAGTCTAAGGAGCTAAAGGGGTGCTAGATTAAAAGTGAATACAAGCTTACTTGAAAAGTGGGTCCCAGCCCTCGTTAACACTGACTCCTACCCTTGCACAGCTTGCGCTTACTCTTTTCCACCTCTGCCTTCTGCCTTCCCTTTCACCCTCTTTTCCGCCTGCTGCCACACTGAACGGATCCAACGCACTGCAAGGCACGACGATACCAGAAGCTAGACGGCTACTGGAACACAAGCAAGCTCACTATACTCGCGAGCGGATTTTCGTTTGCCATATATTTTTCGAGGTGCGTCACCTTGCCGCCGGTGTCCAACAGTCGCTAATAGCGCTTCAGAAATCACTCTCTAAGATCTCGGCAAGACCCCTGTGGTCTTCGCTGTAATCATGAACGGAATGGAGACCTACCATGGCCATGTGCGAATGCCTGCCGATGCGATCATTCTTTTCGAAGCGTGTCGCATCGGATTGCTTCCTCGTGTGCAGCGTCGACTATCCGAAAAGGAACGGCAGTCGATTAAATCTGGATCTGTCTTCGTTTGGGACGAGCGTGAAGCTGGTATGCGACGATGGACTGACGGCAAATCCTGGAGCGCAAGTCGAGTTTCTGGCAGCTTCCTGACCTACCGCGAAATGGAGGGCAAGCGTGGTGGCTCAAGTTTCGACAAGAACCCTTCGAACCGCGATGGCATCGGTGGTGAAGGCGACAGTGACGGTGGCCCTGATGGCTATCGCTATAAGCCTGATGGTCTCATGAAGCAGTCTTTCTCAATCACCACCAACCAGGGCCAACACCTTCACCTGATCAGCTACTTCTCGCGGTCGTCTACTGCAGCTAGCGGACTCATGCAGCCATCAAGTGATCCGCAGCTCCGACACATCAGACCAGAGAAGGGCATGTATCCTGACTCAACTGTTCACGAGCAAAGCAATATTCCAGCTGTGACCCGAGGACCTATGGGCTCTCCAGGCTACACTCACGCACCTCACCAACCACCATATGGACGTCCATACTACCCACATTGGGCGCCACCCAGCCCCATGCACACGCCTCCACCACATCACGCTTACTCTCCATACTATCAACATCCGCACGCTGGCTATCCAGGAATGCACTACCCACCACCACCGACATCTTACGGCGCGCCTCCTGGCATGACTGCTTTTGATCGACCGCCGCCACCAATGGGTAATACTGGACTGCCTCCGCCACCTCCGGGTCCTTACCATCAGCCTCATCACAGCTATTCTGGTAACTACCCACCACCACCGCCAACTTACAATTCCAACGCATATGCTGGCTATCAACCTCCGCCGCTGCAGGCTCCTCCTTACCCTGCAGCGCAGCAGTCACAGCATGAGCAGAGATCGCCCACCACAGAGCAGTCTCAGCAGCAAGCGCAGCAGCCAACGCCTGCCGGATCGGATGCGAACAAGTCAGAGGATAAGGCCTCATCACCGAAGCCTGCCGACTCGCAAGCAACAGCTGGCGCTCCCGCCCCTGCTTCATCTGGTCAGACTATTCCTAGCATATCTGCCATGCTCAACGGCTCTGGAGACGGTGGCCCGCCGCAGAGGACCAGTAGCAGAAGTCCCGGTGGCACTGCTCGTGCTGCACTTCACGACATTCCAACTTCCAAGCTCGGATTCGAAGCTAGCAGAGACGTGCAGACGATACGGAATCTCGATAAGACCACCTTCAAGCAGAACTTTGTATGAGTGGGTCAGGTCATCGGCACGTGGGTCAATTATTTGGTGTTTTCATGTAGCGATATGGCGCAGGCTGGTACAGGCAGAGCAGAGGGATGCTCGCCTATGATCATGTTTACGATGTGTTTCGTCACCACTACTCTGTAACGACAATTGCATAGACGGCTGATGGAAGCCGAGTGGTGTTTTGGAGCAATACGCCGATGGGAAATGTGTATCTGTTTAATGTTTCGGGCAATCGCTATCTATCTAGCTGAAGCAGCTAGCTGATCAGAAGAAGATTGAATGGTTCAGTATCGTCAACTATCACGGCTTTCCATTTTCGTGACCTTCTACATCGCTAAGGTTCAATAAATGAAGCACTGACCGTTCCGGGAAGACATGCGCATGAACTCGGGACACAATCAACAGATTTGGAAGGCGCACATGACTGTAGTTTCCTCGGATGTGTAACACTAAATTCATGCATAGCGTTGGCGTAACTCTCAATTCGTGAGTACCTCCTAGCGTCTGTTCAACTTTGGGCAAGCCGAGGTCGATTTTTGCTTTTATGCATAACGCGCTATCTTTTCATCCAAGTCTTGTAACATGTGCATCTCGATTATGCTCGCGAGAAGTACCGCCGAGCTTGCCCAAACGCTGGAGGTGTGGCTGTATTGCTCTCGTGTACATCGTAGCAGCAATGAGAGAATAACGCCATACGCCTTGCTGCATGCCATCCAAACTGCTAAACCTGAATGTAGCCGACCGTATCGTCCATGTCCAAACCTGCCGCTTGATCATATCCGTATCCTTCATATCTCATGTCCTGATATTCTCCTCTTACCATGCGCCAGGTGTGCTCGGCGTCCTCTTACTCCCCGGTCTATGCTCCGGCGGACTCGAAGGCGGAATCGCACCACTCCCAGTCGTGGTAGCTTGAGAAGAGCTCTGTCGAGAATTACTAGGTCGTGAAGTACTGCTCGAAGTCCTACTACCACTGCTCGGTCGTCCACCTTGAGTGCTATTCCAACCCAGTCGAGACTTGTAGTTCGGGAGTTCGGCGTTGTTCCAGGCGTTGACGAGAACACTGCCGAGTGTTAGCGAAGGAAATATAAGCCTAATACAGTGGGTGGCATATCTTACTTCTGTGTCTTATCACCCAATTTCTCATCACCTTGGTCTTTCACGCTGACGCGCAAACCTCCATCTTTCGTAAACTTCATATTCTTCTTCTCCATATGTTTTGATCCGCGATCTGCGAGTTCGTTGCTCCAGAGGTAGATTTGGTAGCCGATGAATGCTAGGACTCCGATCACTACGAAGAGGATTATGAGGGGGAGCAAACTGCTTGCTTTCGCCATGGCGGTTGTCGCGGTGTGCGCCGTGGTGAGGAGGAAGAGATATTGGTGAAGATACTTATTACCGGAGGCAAATGCCTTCAAGTGAGGTGTCTACCAAGAAAGAGAGCGCACAATGCAAGATTTCGATCAGGAGTCGCCGTCGCATAGCTCACCCAGTTGCAGGCCAGCGTGGCTGTGGCTGGAACTGAAACTCAGGGTCCAGCTTCAAGTGGGTGGTGCTCACCGTTCTCAACAATCATATTTTGACAGTATTTCACTTGGTCATATTTCAAGTACATAGCAAAAGAGATGCTATACGTCTTCAACACAAAGATCTAATCTCTACACCACTGTCTAAGCAAGGTGCAGTCAGCACCGTTTCACCAAGTCTCGTGCCTCTTCGTATCCTCACGGCACAAGAGCTCCGTCTCCATCAAGCACGTGGACGCCAAGCTAAAGTATCCGGCTCATATGCTAGTCGGAGTGGCCGGAGGCTGATAGTTTAAAGTACGCCAGAACCACTCTTAAAGTGCGCCAATCGAGCTCCTTCAGCCTTCGCTACCGCTTTTCATAGCTTTCTGACAGCTCACACGTGTGCAGTGGAAAACCGAGGATACGAGATACGGATCCCACGGCCAGCGGCACACATGGCCACGCGTGCATGTCTTGCATGCTTCTTTCTGTGCCATGGAAGTCCTGCCGAAGTCGCATGCTAACAATCCGTCAATCGCATCGCTGAGCTTAGGTCAGCCGACACGCGGCCAAGTCAAACTCCCAGGAGCCCAAGGAATAGCATCGCGGAATTGTTCAATGAAATCGAATCTGTTGGCGAAGAGTCTTCACAACTCCAGTCTCCGTCCTTGCTCTGCCCAGATTCACTCCCGGGAGTGGTTAGGGTACATTGAGCTTCGTCAGGCGTAGGATAGCATGCTGCCATGATATCTGTCTTCGAGGCAGTACTATGCATTTCAATGCGTGAGAACAATTGACCAAGTCTCTGGAAAATGCCTGTATCAGTCAGTAGACGTCACTCGGGAGACAGAGATGTTCTCGCTGACGTACTACTGCTGCTGGTGCAAGTCAGAGTGGTAAAGCCTGAATATGAGCTAGGTTCGCTCAGTCTGTGTTCGCGGGCTTCTGCGCCAGGATTCCAATTGGCACCTGAACGACCTCTGTTAAGGCATGTCATGATGCTGGACTGATCCAGTCCATATTGACGGGATATAGCTGCGAGGCGACCTCGCATCCAACGACGTTGGAGGTCCGGAATGTCCTGCATACTGGAGGCAGTGTATAGCGGCCAGATGAGAAAGTATCCGCCGATGGCTTGTGATGCTATTCCTTGTTAGTCCTTCCAACAAGATCCTTGAGTCCACTATACTCACCGTTTCGAATTTTCCTGCCCGGCTGTACGTCCTCGGAAAGGTTCTGGCCATACATGTGAAAGGGCACGCTGTGGCAGATGTCGTCGACCAGTGTCTGCAGCCGGTGTCTGGCGCTGATGAAACGATCGTCGGATTTATACCGCGCTGGGTCCTCATAGAGCCACTTGAGAGCATCGAGTACAATAGAGCAGCAAAGGATCTGGCTGACTCGATTATTGTTGCGGATGCATGCGATATGGACGTCTTTGTACACATGCATGGTTGGTCCAGGCCACACGTCCACCTCATCAATGTTGTCTACATCGGGTGCGCTGAAACGTCGATTTGCAATCGAGCGATGTCCCCACTGAGCCGGTATCTGTTGCTCCCATTCCAAGAGACCACGCTGAATTTCGAAAGCTTCAGCGAGCATTTCGGTGACTTGCGACACGGTCTGTGGAGTCTTCTCTGAGAGAAACAGCGGTTTCGCCTTTGTGAGTAACGTTGGTAGCCGCACAAAATATTTGATGAGTGTCGAAGCAGCAGTCTGGTCCTCGCCAATGTCTCCTATCCATCCTTTAGCTCCAGGGAAGTCGGGAATCTCCCTGCGTTGCTGAATGGCATTGGTGAGCATCTGTGTCCTGACGGCACGAAAGAGGAGTAGAGATTGACGTTTGTCAAATTGCTGAGGTCCTCTCGCCCTCACAATCGCTACAGCGCCTTCGATATGCTTGGCCCAGGCCTGCACAGATCGATCAGAGCTTGTGACTGATTCGTACAGCGAGAACATGAGGATGGCAAGAAGAGTTGTGTCACTGGTGGCCTCATTTGGATCTTGTAGTGCTTTCTGTGTTGCAGCAAGAGCCTGACCATATAATCGTGCAGCCTTTTGTTGCAAGTGTCGTCGTCCAGGCCAGTTGGCTATGATTGAGACCGATACAGCTTCCGTCGCGAGGTGTAGCGGTGAGCCTTCCTTGCTGACGTTGAAAAGTGGCACTGCTAGCTCAAGAAAGCCTCGCGTTGTCTCTTTGTTTCGTGGAGGTAGGACGAAGTTGTTGAAGAAGAATGCTGTGGCTTGTTTCTCGATCGGCGGGTTGAGGGACATCTGTTCCACGAGATCTGCTGTCTGGCCCGCGGGGCTTCCGAGCGATGTTGGGGACACATCGCCATGCCATTGATCGAGCTGCGAACGTGAAGGCTGTGAGGCTACCTTGCTACCACGCTCCTCTGCAAGCTGTTGATGCTCACCATACTCATCGACAAGACTTTTGAGTACAGCGACATCGATATCGCTTTTCCCTTTCTTGGACTTCTTGCGAGAGGCTCCAGGTTGTTCTGCACGAAAGATGAGATCTACTTCGTCAGGCAAGCCTGGGCACTCCCGATTCGTCTTGACGCAATTATTGCATGCTGGTCGGGTCTCATCACACTACACACGGTCGGATCAGTATGCGATGTGTCTTCCTGTCGCGACTTCTTCCCAAATAGGCATGATTTTTCCGAGCTACGCACCTTGATTCGGCGAGTCTTGCATGCTTGACATCCACGTGAAGGCCGCCCAAGGTACACCTGCCAGTTATGTCAGTCTTGCTACAGTGTTGCCTGATCGCGAGGCCGAGCTTACCATGTCCACTTCTTAGTGTGGTGTTCCTTTCGGCCTGGACAGTCGAGGCTGAGACCTATCTGAAGAAAGGCTCAGGCCAAATCGTGCAGACTAAGAGGTGCTCTTCGACGCACCGACCGGACGCCACATACTTCTTTACATACGGTGCGCACAGTACTCAGCTTCAGAAGTACCCTTGTGCGGCACAGGAAATCGGACGTAGACCAAGGCCCATTCATGGAGACGACTGCGGCTGAGCCATGGCCAGAGGGACCAGACTCCGATATCGATCGTATTGAGGAGCCACTACCATTCAGTCGGCCATGTATGTGGAAGCAGAGCTAATATGTCGAGCATATGGGATGCGACAATTGGTGTTAGTGGCACCCGTGAGTCGGTGTGCCGGCATTGAAACATATGTCACTGCCTCCGATCAGCACGCAGACTTCCTTGCGAGTGAAGGTAGATCCGATAAAGATAGCTCTCTAGCACATGCTCGACATAGCCCCAGTGAGAAAGTTCGCAAGTTGCATGGTACTATGCTTTTCCCTGAGAAAATCTTCCGCATTCCTCATTTGGGCCTTGGTGTCACGCCCTAGATTTTCTGAACGGAGCAAGTGTGAGAGGTTCTGCGTCGGTATGCCGAGTTTCAACTTGACGTGCTCAGATGTGTGCCTTCTTGATATTTCCAGGCACGTCAGGCCATCATCGGTTAGCCTTGCGCTTTCAAACCAGCCATGCCGGCCAACCAATATGCTTGCCTTGTCCGGCTCCACATTCCCAAGGAAGCGTAGACCCGGTCGCCGTAGGATTTTCTGCTCAGCCATGCTGAAGTCAATATCAACCACCATACAGACGACACAATCATGGAGTTCTATTTCCATCCACATACACGTGCTGTCATCACTGTGCAAGATTACTGCATCATGTAGCAGCCAGATACTCGGCAGCAAGTTCCTCACAATGCCCCGCCGCCCCTTAGCCACCGACGCAGGTACAACGACTGAGGGTACAGCCAGGCAACTCAATACCCTTTTCGGTCTCCATTGCGCGCGCAACATCTTCACTGGTAACCCAACAGTAGTGGCCTCAGACACCTGAGGAGCCACAACATCATGGCAAGGCTGCTACAATACCCTTTCGAGATGTCTTTGCGCTGCCAAATGTCCACGAGGTCTGATATAAACATCTGTCGCGTAACACAAGGTAGGCCCACATCTCACATACAGCAACATTCCTGCAAACAAGCATATCGTACAAGCGAGAGCACTGAAAAGACATCCTTTCAATCCTTTCTACCAGATCTTTGACTCTAGCCAAGCATGGTCAACCTCGACAGCCGTGGCGATCTTGCCATTGCTGAGATTGTCTTCTACTCTCCAGCATTCCTGATTTCGGTGGGAATTTGCTTCAAGCAAGGCTTTGCACGAAACTTGGGATGGTTCTATCTGGTCCTCACCTCGATCTTTCGCCTCATCGGCTCGTCATGCACGCTTTACATGGAAACACAAAATGATTACTCCTCTGGATTGATCGAAATCGCTGCGATTACTAGCTCGATCGGGACCGCGCCACTGCTGCTTGCTCTTCTTGGCTTTCTGGAGCGTATCAATGGCAATATGGACTTCAAGGGCCTCTCAAAGCGAGTCTTCGCGCCAATCCATCTTGTCGCGATCGTGGCGCTCATCCTTGGCATTGTGGGCGGTGTTTATCGTTCGGAGTCGGATTCAAGCAGCGTTAGTACAGGCGCAGCTTGCATGAAAGCTGCTTCGATCCTGTATCTGCTGGTTTTGCTCGCCTTGGCTGTTTTGGCGGGTCTTACTGCCTCTCGAATGGGCCATGTCCCGCATACTGAGACGAAGATGCTGTATGCCAGTATCTTCGTCGTGCCCTTCCTCCTGGTCAGGGTCATCTATACCGTGGCATCATCATTCGGCGGTCCAGGCTCCATCTTCTACTTCAAGACGCCCAATGTCTTTGTTGAAGCATTTATGATGTTTCTGATGGAGGCTATCATTGTTTCGGTGTATATTATTGCCGGACTGACGACTCCAAAGCAAGTCGCTGCTCAACGCGGGCAAGGCATGACGGATGTCGAGATGAAGGCGGACTCCACCGGCCGACCACAAGGAAATGGCTACGGCGCGCGCATGCCTCCAGCACGGCAGGCAGCGTTTCAAGACTCGGGGAGGCCACAGCGGAGCCTAGGAGACTACCGACCGAGCCGAATGATCCGCAATGCTATCAATGGTAGATAAACAATCTACGACAAAAAGAAGCAAAGATCGCGCGACATTTCGTTGGTGAACAGAATGAGGGAATGGAAATGGTGGGCGGAAGTTATTCTAGTTCAGCGTTCAAGCGTGTTCGCATGCATTAAGAAGCGGATTGTACATTTTATAAGTAGAAATTTTGAATCATCACCAACGTCATGATTCTTTGTTCTCAACCAAGCCTCACTGCATGTCATAAATCGGGCAGGAATGGATGTTGCATTGATGTACTGATAGCTGTGCTCACATGATGTTCTACCAATGCTTTCGTTTCAATCACTTCACATCTCTGCAGAAGTGAGCTTCGCACATCGTTATCTGTTCACATGAACCCCTTGCATCATCGGAAATAACCTCTGAAACATCACTTCTAGAATTGTTCAAGTTGACATCAGCCATCGCCGCGACACTCTTTAACCAGATAATCTATACCACCCATGGCATCCGATTCGGAACTCTGGGCTAGAGGCCCGGCGGAGTTCATCAAGCAGCAGATCGCGGACCAGAAAAAAGCAGAGAAGAAGCGTATACAAGAATGTCATATCGCCGGCGTTCTAGATGGTGTCAGTATCATCGACTTCGCGGCTACCGCTGGCGCATCAGCGAAAGCGATGAGCAAGTCTGATGAAGTTGCACAAAGTAAGTGGCAACCGGTCAGTCGGCGCAGCAACCACTGACGTGGAGCAGAAATCACACTCAAGGCACGTCTGGCAGAACGTGATGCATAATAGTGAGCTCGAGGCTGTCCATGAGAGAATCTCAAAAGCGCTCAGTCAGAAAGCATTCATTCCATGCTCTACCTCAAAGACATCTCCCTCCTGGAAGAAATCCACCAAGAAGAAATTCGGCCTCCGCTCGTACAACTCTCGACACCGCACAGCATGTTCTCCCAACTCTCCGACATGGAATCCCGCAGAATTTGTGGTATTGGCGAAAGTCGCATTGGGATAGCGAAAGCCCAGGAATTGCGCGTAAAGGAAATGATTGACCAGACTCAATCGGTCAGGAATGTATCCTCTGATCCACCAAGGACGATTCGGGACACAGCTATATTGGTCCGGCGCATCGTTGATGAAATCTGTCTCGAAGACATAGTCGAATTCAGGAAGCAGAAATGGTACGATGTCTTCGTGTGCGCCGCTCGAGAGGAATGTGACGAGTCTCTTATTGCTTGCGACCATTTCTGCTATTGTAGGCCAATCTGATATGCGCATGTTTCCATAGCGCCTGTAGACTGGAGGGATGTACGACATCAGATCCAGCCCTGTGTCGTAGTATGCCTTGAACCAGTGACTGAGAGGTGGACCGGTATTGACGAAGAGCAGTGTGACGACTTCGTGCGGATTGGCATCGAGAAATGCCTTTATGCTACGCAGGTGATCATGGAGACTTCCGCCGTCCATCAAAGCGCAATTGAAATGGCATAATCGGATTTCATCCGTGCCGTTGATGAGGTCTCTATGTCCCTGGGCTTGAATGAGTCGGACTCCAGCTTCTAGTTGGACCGAGACATTGAAGTATTGATTTCCAGAGATACTCCAATTATTGTCTTTGGTCCTTACAGCGGCAGCATCGTGGGTTCCAATAAAGGTCTGCTCAGAGTACCTCTTGTGATACAACTCGGGCACAGGGATGCGATGTCCTGGCCGTTTGGGATGCGGATCATCCTTGCTGTGGAGCCATAATGGAGGAGGTTTAACAACCTGCTGCGATGCTGTAAAAGCCTCGCAAAAGCATGTGAAGAATGAAAGTAGCCACAGTATGTACATGACATTGTGTTCCGCTCTCACCTGCAGTAGAGGAGTCGCTACCCGGTCGACCTGCCAAGACCGGTGTTTGACGGCTGTCGCTCAGTGGGGAAATGAAGGCCGAGCTGCAGAACGTCACCTCCTCTCTTGATCAGCAGTCCATGGACACACTCAAAACGGAGAAGATCATCTGCGTTCCACGCTTTGACGGGTGCCACGCGAGATGCAGTCTCTCACAACTCCAGCAATCTTCGACGGAAGGATGGCCGACAGCGGGTATGGCTTTCGTACGACGTTGGGGGGCAAGTCTCCTTCGTGTACTGTAAGCGATTTTCCAGTCGTCTTGGATCTTCTTCTAGCATCTCTTGTTTTCCGCTAGTGATCACGAGCAAAGTTGGATCACAAT
The DNA here is from genome assembly GCA_013365205.1 of Pseudocercospora cruenta. NCBI lineage: Eukaryota > Fungi > Ascomycota > Dothideomycetes > Mycosphaerellales > Mycosphaerellaceae > Pseudocercospora > Pseudocercospora cruenta. The sequence goes on from JAASFE010006096.1 coordinate 91,749, forward strand.
GGCGAAGAGCGGTCATGGCTGGTATACGTTCGGCGTGGCCATCTTTGCAGCCATAGGCACATTCTTCTGTGAGTACGAATCACGAATGATTTTCACGTTTGGCCTATTGTTGACGAGCCAATTCCACGATCATCAGTCGGCTTTGATACTGGAATTGCCACAACCACCATCGCTCACAAAAGCTGGATCGAGTACATGAATCATCCTTCCAATGGCCTCACCGGAGCAGTCGTCGCTGTCTACATTGCTGGAGAGGCTGTGGGTGCACTGATCCAGACCTTTGCCGGAGACCGATTAGGACGCATCCGCTTCATGCAGATGATGTGCGTTATCGTGACGATCGGCGTGGTTATACAGACTGCCGCTGTTAATATGGGCATGTTCTTGGCGGGCCGTGTGCTCGCTGGAGTCGCCGTAGGAGGCATGGTAGGGACAGTGCCCATTTACCTCTCGGAGGTCGCAGCGCCACATCAACGCGGGCTCATCGGAGGTATCTCAGGATGCGGCATCTCCTTCGGAACCATGACATCGAATTGGGTGGGCTTCGCTTGCGGATATGCACCCTATGGTGCTGTTCAGTGGCGCCTTCCCCTTGGCATTCAGATACCATGGGGTATCATCATGTTCATCGGCTTGATGACTTTCATGCCCGACTCGCCTCGCCAGCTGATTCGATCTGGAAAGGTCGACAAAGCTCGGACAGAGTTCATGAGAATTCGTCGGGACCTACACTCACATGAAGCGCTAGAAGAGTTCGCCCTGATGCACGCTCAGATCGAATATGAGATGGAGCGCGAGATCAAATCATACTTCGAGATCTTTAAGCTCTTCCGACACCGTGCTTTGGTGTCCATTGCTGTTCAGACAATGACGTCTCTTACCGGCGTGAACGTGATTCAGTACTACCAGACTATTCTTTACAAGTCGCTCGGAATCCAACAGACCACCATCTTGGCTTTGGCTGGAGTCTACGGAACCATGGCATTCCTTTCCAACGTGCTCACGACAAGATTCCTGACCGATCAATGGGGTCGTCGCAAGATGATCTTGACGGGATTGGCGGGCATAATTGTGATTGAGATCTATGCTGCTGTCATGCAGCGCGAATTCCAGAACACCAACAATCGCGTGGGTAAAGGCTTTGCAGTTCTGGGAATCTACCTCTTCGTCGTAACCTACTATGGTATGCTGAACAGCACGACCTGGCTGTACGGAGCAGAAGTGTTACCGATCGCACTAAGGAGCAAAGTCATGGGCTTGGCTGCAGCGAGTCATTTCATTGTCAACGTGGCAAGTAAGTTTACATGCATTACCCATCTCTACCATACTTTGAATTTCAGACTGCGACCTAACAAATTTGTCTTCTTCAGTTACTGAAGCGGGCCCTTCTGCCTTCGCCACCATCCACGAGAACTACTACTACGTCTTCGTAGGCTGTACGCTGTTCTTCCTTGTGATCGCATACTTCTATTTCGAGGAAACCAGGCACAAGACACTCGAAGAGATCGCCGCTGCGTTTGGTGATCGTGTCGTCACCTTGACGGAGAGAGACTTGACGAACGAAGAGACCACCTTCGATAGCAAGGATGTCTACGCAGACCGCATCGAGGCTAAGGAAGTCGGTAGAGAGCTGAGTCCTCAAACCAGAACGTAGCTATCTTGCAAGCCATACTAAGACTGACAGTAACATTGCTATTACTACAAGAGCAACTCTCAGGTTCGACTACGCCTCTTTTCTGCAGTATGCATAGTTCCTCGCCATCCTCTCCTGATATATCTGTGGTGTATTGCCACTCGGAAAAGGCACTTCTGGGACTGGCTTGTCCAAAAACTTGCAAAGCGGTTCCCTTTCATTCGATCAGCAATTTCCTCCGAGGGAGAACTTAGATCTCACCATCCATCCTCAACCTTCCACTTCAAATACCTCTCCTTGGGCAGAACCTTTTGAAGCCGTCGATAATGCTCTCGATGGCACATCCTTCCATTCTTCTCGAAATCATGATCAAAGTGTCGTCTCCAGAGCAAAGATATCGCAACAAAATGATTCCAAAATAAGTGAGGTTGGAAAAGCGCCAGGACCCAAGAATACAAGTCAAGGTCATTATGCGTCTCGATCGTGTTTCGGACCGAAGTATGCCATGCTTCAATCTGTCTCTCGAATCAGCACATACTCCTCAACTTCCGGGAGAGAAAGAATACCTACATCCTCTCTATAATTCAAAACAATCTTCGCATCCGGAAAACACCTAATTAAATCCTCTGCAAACATACAACATGGCGTATCCGTTACCGCAGCACAATTTCCCAATACTTTATCAAACTCCGTAGCATTCAGAAAGTGCTTGTCACCTCGCTGTTGGGCTAAGGATAATCGACACCATTGTAAGATTTCTTCTGGAGAGGTTATGTATCGAAAGCCGTGATGGCAGTCTTCGTAGCCGAGTTGAATGAGTGCTTGACGCAGAGACTCTGTTCCGCTGCGTGAGATTCCTAAAGCGAGGACTTGGAGGGGACGAGAGCGTTTGAGAGTTTTCTCAGGGAGAGGATAGATTCTTGCGAGGATGGGAAAAAGGGTGGAGAGGAGGGTCATGGTGCCTGCAATTGGGAGCTTTAGGGAAAGGAATGAAATTGGTGTTTTGAAGTCGAGCAGACTGATTTCTTGGGTCATGTCAAAGATGCGGCTGGCATTGAGTTCGGGCGATGTCCACAATGGGTAATGGAGACTGCAAGTCGATCGAAGCTGGCCTGTCAGTAGAACACCTATCGCGCTAAGAAATCCATGGTCTCGAAGGATTCTGGCCCTCAAAATTGAAGTTGTGAGAGGACAGGGGCAACATCGATGTTGCATAGGAAGGCGTTTCGTGCCTGGATATTCCCCGTGGTATATATGCTATGTGTTTCATGCTGTCGCAAGTAGTACTTGCCCAAGAAGACAATACCGTGTGCCGTTGTTTGGTGATGACCTGTGGTCTCCACATTCAGCCCCGTGTGACTCTGCACACGAAGCGCTGCCGTTCATCTATCCAATGCTCCAGTAACGCCATCGCTCAATGCTCCCTATCAGATACAGAATTGTGGACGCCAGATCATGATGCTCGGGTCGTAGAAGTTCCACGAAAAGGTTCTCGATCATAGTCGTCGATAGAGTCTTCAAGCCTATGGGCCAGTAGCAAGTGCATACTGTGTGACCTGGACGTCCTTAGTCTTGATGACCTTCTCGACCATTCTGCCGCTGCCCCGGATGAGAGCGGCGACTTCGCTTGGATGGATAATGTTCATGGTGATCATCGCGAGCAACATCATGCAAGCCTGTAGTCGTTATTAGTATGGCCCTGGATCAAATCGGAGATCGCACTTACATCAAAGACGTAGAGGTGCCATTCATGGCTGATAATGTAGCCATCGAAGCCCTGACCATACTCTGCCATACGAACAATCGATCCTGGTCATAGCAAGTCAGTAGGCATTTCAATTGGCCCTTCGGTATTGAAACTTACGAATGAAGATCAAAATGCTGACAATGTACATCGAGAAGAGGTGCTTCTGCCACGGCATCTTCTTGCATTTCGGTGTCGGGTTGTTGCGAGCACGGGCATGAAAGACAACTCCAGCAATGACGAAAAGTCCGAAGAAGACAATTTGGAGTCCAAGACCGCCGAGAACAAGCTTCTCTCCGGTGTTTATCATGTCGCCACTACCAGCCATCATGCCACCACCACTGGCTTGCATAAGGAAAGAAAAGCAGTCGCCGCCAACAAAGAGTCGCGTGAGCCAGGTGCGTCGAATGAACAAGAGGTGGTCGCCGTCAACCATGAGCACGATGCGTGCAAGTTCCATATAGATCGAGGCGGCGAAGAGAGCTGGCGCAACGAGCAGGAAGAGTGACTGAATGATGTAAGGTCCCAAGGTCCAATCCGGGCTCTCAGAAGCTGATGCGGCTCGACCACAATAGCCGATGAACTCGAAGCAGCCGCCGATGAAAAAGGCAATCATGAACCAGGTTCGGGTGCGGAACATTTGGTAGCCGTGAAGTGAGGTTGTCGCAAGGAAGAGAAGGATGAAGATGACCTGGCACGGAGTTAGCGAAGGCTCGTCTTGAATGTTAAGCGAACCTCATATGCTTACCGCAGCTGCCATACTGGGATCATAATGGTAATATTCGAACCCAGAAAGGGCATTGTCGTCGCGTGGTTGGAGCAACATCTTGTTGGCTTCGATGATCGTGAGTGACCTGGCGTACTATTTTCCTGGCTGATGTTGTGAGGCTAAAGTGGACTTTCAAGATGTATCGCTTGAACGCTCGACGAAGGGATGTGTGCCACAACAAACGTTGTAAGGAGTGAGTGTCTTCTTATGAAGTGGATGTTGAAATGTTGTCGCCTTGGGCTCGGTTGATCTTCAAACGCGAGGAGGCCAAGCCACGCGCGATGACCCACATACATGCTGCGGCAACCACAAACAGTGCTTTCTTTCAGATTTTGTTGATAGTGGTAGGCGTCGCATTCGTCGTATCCGTCGTATTCAGTCGCGTGCAGCGCATTGGGTGGAGATGTGGCTGCGGCCCGCCTTGCTAGGTCCAAGCGCGATTGCCAAATGAGGCCTAGTACCCGAGAAGACGCCTCCTTCGCTGCGAATACGCCTACACGGAGCCGAAACGATGCTATTGATCGGGAGAATCTGGTACTGCTCCGATGTGATGCTTCAGCGGTTGCTACAAGAATGGAAAGATAGCATTAGGCGTCAGAATTTTGCGTTGCATCTTTGCAACTGCCGCGGCCCTATGGCTTAGATTCATCATTCGATTGCAGACAGGCGGCATTCGAGGTCGATCCTGAACATTTCGATATCGATCCGGGAGTCGACGATATGCTCGGCAGCTGGAGAGGTAAAGCCTGACATTAAGCTTACTTCTCATCTGCACTCCCAAGGTCACTCAGTTCTGAGCCATCACGTTCCTCTGCCTTCTTCTTTCCAAAGCTGAGACTCTGCTGTCCCTTACCACCTTTCTTCTCTCGTTTCTTCTTCGCATCCTTGACTTTTGCTTTCTCTTCTTTCTCCTTCTTGCGATCTTGCTGTTCCATCAATCTCTTCCTTTCAGGCTCGCCCTGTCTCGCAAGCTGCTTCTCCAGTTTCATGAACTCTTCGCTGTCAGTGTCCATGCCAACCAGACTTTCCAGAAGCTTGATTTCTCGAGCCCAAATAGCCTTGTCCTCTTTCTCTTTGCCCTTGTCATCCTTGACGAGGTTGCCGTTTTCGTCGCGAACTTCGATCGGTGTTTCCAATACGAGCGGCAAGCCTTCGAAACGGGAGTCGTTGACCAGATTGTGAAAAGCTCTGAGACCGAGAAAGCCTGTTCCGATATTGGCGTGAAGATCTCTGTGGGACGCAAATGGTGCTTTGGAGTCGTTGATGTGCATCGCACGAAGGTATTTCAAGCCCACGATCTCGTTGAATTGCTCAAATGTGGACTTGAATGCCGATGGCGAGCGAAGGTCATAGCCTCCGGCAAAGGCATGGCATGTATCGATGCACACTCCAATCCGCTCTTTGTTCGTGGTGAGGGCGATGATGTCTCGTAGATCTTCGAATGTGCTGCCCAACACATTGCCTCCGTGCGCCATGTTCTCCAACAAAATGACGACGCTTGAAGTCTCTGAGTGTGCTTTGTTGATGTTCTTGGCCAACTGAGCGATGGCTGCTGCACGATCTCCACACTGGTTGTTGCCAGGATGAATGTTGTAAAGCTTGATGCCGAGTCGTTCGCAACGTTTGAGATCGCCGAGATGTGATTCATATGCCTGATCTGAGCGTGCCTTGTCGGTATGTGCGAGATTGACCAGATATGATCCGTGAGGCACTACGTGCTTCCCTTGGTCGTAGTCATGTTTCTTGCAGTTGTCGTGAAAGCCCAAGCAATGCTCCTCCGAAAGATCTGGATTCGCCCACTTGCGTTGTGACTTCAAAAACAGCGCAAATGCATTGGCGCCTATATGTACGCTGTTCTGTATGGCGTTCGGCACGCCTCCAGCGCTGCTGACATGTGCTCCAATGAAAAGCATATGTCCCAAAGTCCGAGCGACCAAGGGTACCATCTCAGCTTCCTTCTCTTCTTTGGTCTTCCGTTTGCGCTTTATTTTCGTCTCGCCAGCGTCGTCGTGCTCCTCCTCTTCTACCTCTTTGACTTCCTGCTTGGCCTTGGTCTTTCGTTTCGCTTTTGGCTTTGGCGACTGTTCAACGCCTGCTTCGGTCTCTCCTTCGACCTTCGCTTCGATCTTGACCTTACGACTCTTACTGGCTCTAGGGTTCTTGGTCACGGCGACTTCTTCTACGACTTCGGTCTTGATCTTGCGTCTCTTGCTGGGAGATGGTTTGGTGCCATTGGCTGGGTTTCCGTCTGCTTCGAGTGTATCGTCTGGAGCTGGAGACACGCTAGATTCTTCCCTTTCTGCTTGCTTCACTGCCTTGCGCTTGGGCATCTTTGAAGCGTGCTTTGGTAGATGTGCATTGAGAATGGTGAGTCGCGTTAGTTCTAGATGACGCGCTCGACTCGCGATCTGATTTGATGAAGACAAATTCAATATTTCACTGGCGCTAAGCAAATGCCCGATCGCGAAACTTCCAAGTTGTGCCACGTCCTGCTCAGCTGTCTCTATCAAGCCATTCTATGCGTTCCACTTAATGATTGATCTGTCGAGCTCGCAGTCAGAGACTGCACTGGGACAGGTTGTTTGGAGATCGTCCGGCGCAACACGTGAAGTTAGAAAGCTGAATGCATTATCAGGCGTTACAGGCGGATAGCATGGTCCCAGGACGTTTCATTGTGCTCGGTCACCGTATGAGCACTGCAGGAGGTCGCACATACTGCGAGTCCCACATATCCTCGTCTCGGAACATGCGATAGACGAAGACCATCATGTCTAAAGCAATTCGCATCCACCCCACGTCCTCCAGCATCGAGCCTTCCACTGGCTCATATATCAACCCATCATCTGCTTCATCCGGGTCCCACCTCTTCCATGTGATGTTCATAAAACCTCCAACGGGCTCTCCTGGGGTCGTGACGCCTTCTGCTGCTGCTGATGCTGCTTGCACAATCGATCGCAGACTGGCCTGATCTACTTGAATGCAGAACCGAAGCCTCTGGCATTTCATCCATTCGTCCACATCCTTATCTCTGCTCCACTCACGAAAGTGTTCTCGCACCACTTGAGTACTGGCTCCATCCAGTGTAGTTGGGTCATCAATCACAGTCATTTCGAGACGCTCGAAGATATCTAGGCCATTGTAGATTTCGAAAACCTCACGCGCGTGTTTTCGAAAGCTTGTCAGAAAAGTGTCCCAGTCTGCGGAGCTTGCATAAGTGCATCTGTAGATCACGAAGCCCCAATTCTCTTCATTGTCATGCCGCATGCAGTCTTCGATCACATCTGCCAGATTTTGCAATCGCTTCGTTGTTGGGGTTCGTGTGCTTTGGTGGCTCATACTCGAGGTCCACGACATGGTGATGGTGCGGATACCGTAGGTCCACCGAAAAATCTGGCAAAGGGTTGTGAGAGGCCTCGTCCGATCTGTTCATATACTGAATTGGGTGCGACAATGCGCGCGTGGGTGGCAGGAGTCAAGACTATGATGTTAAGCATTCTCTGATCAGCTCACCTTCTGCAAGAGAACCTGCGACCAGGAGTCCAATCGAATATCGATATCGTGCGGTCATCGCAGTGTTCGTTCAAGGCTCTGGGTGCTTCGATACTTCGTCGGCCACTACAATACACATCAACAACACCATTCCCAGGCTGAAAAATCGCTGCTGATCGAACGTTGTCGCTTTGTTGCAGAGGAAGAGGCCTCTCATTTCAAGACTGTTTGGCAGCTCAGCTTGGGAGCTGACTCAGCTTCCAGAATCCCGTCACTTCCCGACAATTTTCTCCGCTCCACTTGACCTTCCATCTCGTTCTTGAGACAGAATGCTGTCAAATCTTCAGCGCTCAAGACCGACCAGGTCGGCCGAGCAGAGTTTGGAGAAGAAGAGTCCAGCCAGCGTCAAGAGAAAGCTCCGGCCAAATAGGAGAGAACCAATGGCGGTGCCAAAAGAGCCTTCGACATGACGTATGGCTCCGTTATGGAAGAGCCATTTGCCATTGTTTTGTAGGTATGGTGTCGTTCATCGTTTATCATGATGGACCACCATTTGTAAGCCTGTTCAGAATCGTATACTGTTACTGCACTCATATATAGCAAATCCTTCGAAGTGAATAGAGACAATATTTCATCAAGCATCATCAACAAGGACCACAAAAATGGGATTCCAATACAAGAAAGTACTGCTCATCGGCTCAACTTCTGGAATTGGCGCGGCTTTAGCAGAGACGTTGGTCCAGAATGGTGTCTTCGTGATTGCTGTTGGACGAAGGAAGGAGCGTCTTGAGGAATTCGTCAACAAGCATGGCTCATCCAAGACAGACTTTCGCGTCTTCGATATCAACAATCTTGAAAAGGTAACGCTGGGAAAGGAAACATACTGTGCAGCGCTAATACATTTGTTAGATACCTAGCTTCGCCAGCGAAGTCTTCAAGGCTCATCCAGACATCGATTTTGTCTTCATCAATGCCGGAATTCAGCGGGCTTTGGACTTCACCAAGCCGGAGAGTGTGGATCTGGATACTTTCGACCTGGAGCTGAAGACGAATTACACAGCACCAGTATACTTGAGCAAGGCGATACTACCATACTTGACAGCTCAGTCACGACCAACAGCATTGGCTTTCACCACGACCCAGCTCGCAATCATCACTCTCCACAGCAGGCCCAACTATGGAGCCTCGAAAGCTGCCCTCCACCATTTTGTGCTGGCACTGAGGCAGCAGGTGAAGAAGGCAGGGCAGAAAGTCAATATCTTGGAGGTGTATCCGTAAGTATAACGTTGAGGATGTATGCATTTTCTTCTGCTTACCACATTCATAGACCTGCCACACAGACCGAGCTCCACGACTCCAAGCACCAGCCAGACCTCAAGAATGGTGGGCAAATCGGCATGCCGCTAAGCGAGTTCAACGATCAACTCTGGAACGGTCTTCAAGCAGGACACGAAGAAATCGCTGTCGGAACCGCGAAGGACATCTACGACAAGGTCGAGCCAATCCGACAGGAAGAAGACAAGAAGTTCAACGACGTCATGGACGAGGCATTGAAAGACTTTTTGGCATAGATGTCTTAGGATAAATCATCAATATCAACGACCATTAGTAGCATGCTGTGGCCCAAAATGCTGTCTTTATTATGCATATAGCCCTAACTCGTCAACACCGCCATCTCAGAACCTCATGTGGCCAATCCAAAGCATAAACCGACCTCGCATGCCTCTTCCTTCCGCTCCTCACTTCCCTCTCTTAACAAAGACACTGCCCATAAGCCCCATCGGGAGTAGCACCACAACAGAAAGGCCCACCACAAGGCGCAACAATTTCAAACCCACCAGTCGTAGGATCGCAATACAAGCTTATTTCATGATAAGGGCCGCAAATGAATCTAGTCGAGCGTCAGCGAGAATCACCTCAGTCCCCCCTCCACTCCCTGTCCTTATCCTCCCCTCCTTCTACTTTGTTCCCACCCTCCAGTTGGCAACTCACCCTTCACCCCCAACCTGCGGACAAGAGATGGGTCCCACACCAGGAAACAATCCATAATTCGGGAACGGCGCAGCACAAAAAGGATCGGTAAAAGGATCACAAGCCAAAGGTTGTCGACAGAGTTCTTTCCATGGAGGACAGTTTATGCGAGGAGAACGGCCGCCGGAAGAGGTGCAGCAGAAGGGGTTTGCAGGACCGCAGGAGAAGGTTGGACATTGTGCTGATGCCCAGAGAGGGAGGAAGAAGATGAGGGGCCAGAGGAGTTGCATTGTTGTAATTTGAAATGAGTGGAAAGGCTGTGATGGGCCTGAGGTGGAAAAAGTAGCGCAGTGATGAGGGAGGAGGAAGCGCATCTGGACTTACTTTTACTCACTGTGTGCTTCCAAATGAGTCTGACCGTATTGAGTGTGTGAGGCTCATTCGTGTTTGTGTGGACCAATGGTGATGATAGGATTACAATTGGGTTTGATGATGTATGGCTGGTGCTCTGTCTGGATCTGTCGGGTTCGTCGCCCGAGCTCAGCCTTGCACTGGCCCTGGTCCTTGTAAACGACCACGAACGACAAATCTTTAGAGTTCTTCCGGGAATATGCGGCCGCTATGCAGTAAATAATGCCCTTCAACGCTCTTACACACCTTCCACGGCGCGAGGTTCTCATCCAGCGCCTCAGATCTGGAAGTAATATCGAGCCGATCAAAGGCCGACGTCGAATTTCATCCGGATGCCCATGGCCGCCAATTCGACATCGAGATACTTCAACACACCCGGCACAGCCACGACCGTGACATCGTCACCGCCATACCATTTGTCGCCTTTATGATCTTCCCAGCATTCACTCTTTGGATCTGAGGAGAGAGCTCTCCTCGAGCATCTCCTACATCTTACACGTCCACCTTCGCGGCGTCTGGTGTACTGCCCTGAGCTTGGCTGCACTGACAGGAAGCTTCCACAAGCCTTGCAAACACTGGCTTTGGTGTAATCGGAGCAGTTCATGAGACGGTCTTGCAGCAGGAAGGATGTGCCGTGAGCGATAAGAGCATCACGCTCCATCTCACCAACACGAATACCACCTCCCTTGGCTCTTCCTTTGATCGGCTGTCCCGTGAGAGGGGTGACAGGACCTGTTGTTCGAACCTGAAACTTGTCGTTCACCATGTGCCTCAGACGCTGGTAGTAGACCACACCAATGTAGATGTCTGCTGCAAGCTCTTCACCTGTGATGCCGGAGTACATTGGCTCATTACCGTAGTAGTTGTAGCCAGCACGCTTGAGCTGGTGACCGAAGTACTCGACCGCTGTTTCGCCTTCTTTGTCTTTGAACTTGAACGGAGTTGAGTCCTGCGCCAGGCCGTGTAGTGCACCAGACTTTCCTGCTAGAGACTCCACAAACATACCAATAGTCATTCGGGATGGGAAAGCGTGAGGGTTGATGATGACATCCGGCTGCATGCCGCTTTCCGTGAATGGCATGTCGATCGTAGGCCATTTTTGCGACATGACACCTTTCTGTCCGTGTCGCGACGAGAACTTGTCACCGATGACTGGCGATCGAGGTATCCGGAAGCGCATGCTGATGGCCTGGCAAGGTTCATTGCTGCCGCTTTCGTTGCCGATCAACTTGATTTCCTCCACGTATGCTTCCTCTGCCTCTTTGTATTTCTGGATGTGAGTGACACCGTCCTTGTTCTCGTACTCTCCAGTCAGCGGGTTCTTGACGACAGTGTGGAAGGCAGCAATTGCATCACCCTCCTTCACCTTGACACCAACTTGTGCAAAACCATCATCGTCAAGAGTGTTCCGCCATTGCGCCTTGATGATACCAGTAGGCGAAAAGCCGAACATGTGCGTAACGACTGTGCTTCGACCTCGTGCTGCCTTATTTTCCTGGGCAAGGTCGATCTTCTTTGCCTTGTAGATTGTGCCGTATCCGAAACCTCTCTCGTGTGCAGATTTGTTCATGATCATAGCGTCGTCCATGTCGTATCCAGTGTACGAGATCACAGCGACGACTGCGTTGGTGCCGTTTGGAAAGTTGTCGAGACCATACTCATTGTGCTTTGGCGTTCGGACGACAGGTGTCTGGCCAGTCTGTAGTCGGTATGATTTGTTGTCCGTTCTATACTTCAGCGCGGTTCCCGGCGTACCCATGGTCTGCTTGCCCATCTGGCATTGATACCTAATAGCGAAGAGTTAGTAAATGTTTCAAAGGTGATTGGGTACTCCGAGGACATACATATTTCTGGGCGACTGGTTGAAGTTCGAGAACGGCGTCTGATTAGCGACAATCGAAAGGATGTTCGTCACGTCATATTCGACATGCGTAGTGTCTCCGGAGGATATTTCTGGTTCCGTGCATGCAATCGACATGTATGGTTGCTCGAAAGGTCCAACAAAGTCTTCCTTCTCAAGCGGTAGATACTTTACGGGTCGGAGCATTCGTGCGGCTTGCGAGAACATGTAGACTCCTGGATATTGGCCGCCATTTGAGATTGGCACGTACCCAATCTCCAGTTCTTTCGGAACATTGTGAGTGCCTTCGACCTTCCAGTATCGCAATGTGTCTGCAATTGTCTTGGCTTGCTTCGGCGAGCAGTAGCCCAGTACGCGGCCGTCTAACTGCACCACCACGCTGTCATTCAGTGTCGGCTCGGAAGTGCTCGAGACGCCGATCTGGGCAACAAGAGCAGGCACATGGGAGGCATCTGTGCTTGATGTCTCGACCTTGCATTTGTGCGCCAAATGATTCAGAAGACCACAAGGAGATCCATCAGGAGTATGCACTGGGCAGAGAAACCCCCAACTTTCCGGCAACAGCTTGCGGACTGTGGTTGTCTTCAGCTGGGCGAAGAAACTTCCTCTGTGCACCATTCGGAAGTGACTGATGAATCGATAGAAGTTGATCTTCTCTGCGACAACTGTGAAGCCAGACACCTGCTGCAGATCAAGTCCAGAAGGGCTCACTAAGTTGCCAGTAGCCATGAAGTAGTCCAACCCTTGTCCGATGTTCTCATTCGTTTTTCGTATTACTTTCGGTGCAAAGTCGCGCTCAAACTCAGCGCTTGTGAAAGACGGCCAGTTATTTGTTCTGCCATATTCTCGTGCTTGGGCGCCGATTGAGTTCAGCCATTCTTCGATTCGTTCCTTCACAATCATGCCATACAGCGCACCTGGGAGCAGAATTTCTTGATTTTGCACAGCATCAGGATTGTCAACCGCGCACTCGCCTTCAACCAGTGCGTAGAGCTTTCTGATCATGAACAAAAGCATCCTGGCCTTGTCAGAGTCTTGCGCATCGGTCACATCGGAGCATCCTAAGTGCGGCAACACGATCTTGCGCAGCAACTCAGTTCCGCACGCCTCGTCCGTCGCATCGTCAGGCATTCCAAGCACAATCCGGAATTTCGATCCAAGGTATGCTCGAGTCTTCGCTTTACTGTGTATATTATACGCCTTGTAAGTCCGAAGAAGGAGCTCGACACGATCGGAAACGAATTGCTTGCTTTCGAGATCCTTTCCACCTGCTGGTCCAACGAGTCCCTCGAAAATCTGTCGATCGTTCGTCTCGGTAAGTGCTTTGAGGATCATGAGCACCGGCACAAGATATTCATTTTTTCGCCAGGAGAATCTGAAAGTCACGTTGCCATCGCTGAGATAATGCAGCACGTTCGTCTGAGAAGTCTGGTCTGGCCGAACAGATCGGATTTGAACACCATATTTCGTGTATGCCGCACCTCGGTTCACGAATGATGGTCGCTCAATCGCCATAGGAAAGTTTCTTCGGTTTACGATCAGCATTCGTATGAGCTTCTCGACACCGTTGATGATGAAGTATCCTCCCAACTCATCCGACTCTTCCCGCCGATTGACCAGCTCTTTTGGTGATAGTCCCTCCAAATGGCATCTATTCGACCGCAGCATGATTGGCAGCTCGCCGAAGTCCCGCACAGTTTCCTTCCATGCTCCATCATTGACTCTATACTCTAATCGACCTCGAAATCTCCCGCGGTAGCTTTTGTGCGATTCTCGACGCTCCACAGGCAAAATCTCCCTTTTTGTCGTTTCCACCTTGTTCGAAGACGGCAACTGACTTCTTTCCAAGAAGACATCTTTCACTCGCACCTGCAGTCTGTTCCGTCTCACGCCTGCCTCCAATCCATTCCCGTCAAGGAAGGTCTTGGTTCCGATGTCCTTTAAGCCATGTACCAGTTGACCATTGTCGGCGAATATGGCGTTGAAGGAATCTACATGAGGCTTTATCGCAGCCTGTAGCTGAGGGTATGCGCTCTTCTTGGGCGGGTCTCGAAAAAGAGCTTCCCTTTTGAGGGTATCGTATTCTGTCGACCAGGCATCGCCTCGAGCTCGCTTCGCAGGTGGTGGCATTCTGGGGGTCCAAAGCAGCTTCGGTGATGAGATTCACGGCGATTTGTCCAGGTCAGCTAGCGACAATGCTCACATCGCCTTGCCATAGAAATTATTGCAGATTCGAATCGCATACCTTCAAAAGCTCGGTTCGCTCTTTCCCAGAAATTTTGGAGCTAGACGCTAGCGCCGGGTGGACGACAAGGATCAGCCTACCTGTTTCGCTAATCAAAGTTTGATGGCCGTTCTTTGTTCGACCTGCTTTTTGGTCTCCTTCTCCTCGGTGCCTCCCACTCCCAAAGTACATGTAATGTCTCTGCTTTTGATGACTACGCTATGCAACACCGCGCGGGATGGAAGCAGCAATCTTTGCCATTTGTTAGCGCATAGGCTGATGTAATGCGAATTCTGGACGATCATCCGCCCACTTCGCAGCTCGCAGGTCTCGCTAGCAGACCGGCCGGCTAGCAGCTTGAAAGTTGCAGCAGCTCTGCACCTCAGATTCCCGTTGCACTGCAGTGTGCAGTGTGCAGGGCCCTTCAGCAGCACCCTTCTGCGCAGCCAGGCATCTCCCGCTCGGCGCCACGCGCGACAGCATCAGCCAGCCAGCATCTGAGACATTCACTTCATCACAGATCGAGCTTTGGAAATTCGTTGTTGACCATACCGCTCTACTTGACTGCTCTACAAACCACACCACCCACCACAGCCCGACTTTGACTTCCCGACCCGCCCTAGCAAACCACGGCGAGAGCGGGGCTATCCGCAGAAAACCTCTCATCCACTCACATCAGGGATTCCCTTGCGACCCGACTCCTCTGCGCCTGAGCCTCATTGCTCCTATCCAGATCGCTACTGGCCGTCACAAATCACCGGATCTAAGGAGCGCCAGCATTCAACAAGCACCGCGCCAGCCAGAAGCATGGTCGGCATCTTCAAGCGCATCTATGATTGGCTCCTCAGCCTGTTCTGGTATGCCTTCACCACCGTCTGCTTGCGACATTCAGGTGCGAAGTCTGATATAATGTTGGCGCCTTGGGGCCTGATGGCGTACATGCTTCACCGCTCCCGGCCATTATATCGACGAGCAGACTGTCGCCTTCGCCGACGAGAGCTGTGGAACATGCTAATTGACTCCGCACTAGGGCAACCGAGATGGACATCACCATGATCGGTCTCCAGAACGCCGGCAAAACTTCATTGCTGAGAGTCCTGGCGGTGAGTCCTCAATGCGACTGTGTTTCGGATGCTTCGTCGATGGCTGACCTTGTGGTACAGGGCGGCGAGTTCACGATCGAGTAGGTGCATTTGTGCGACCGGCAGGGATCTAGCCGAGATCCAGTATGTCGATGAGCGTCGTCTCGGAACTAATGCTGTACTACAGCTCGATACCGACAGTGGGCTTCAACATGAAGCGAGTGCAGAAGGGCCATGTGACCTTGAAGTGGTAGGTGGTCGTCCTCATCAATGTCATG
This sequence comes from Pseudocercospora cruenta, assembly GCA_013365205.1. Taxonomy (NCBI): domain Eukaryota; kingdom Fungi; phylum Ascomycota; class Dothideomycetes; order Mycosphaerellales; family Mycosphaerellaceae; genus Pseudocercospora; species Pseudocercospora cruenta. Next base: position 107,211 of record JAASFE010006096.1, read on the forward strand.
CAGTGGGGCGGGCAGATGGAGGAGTCTGCATGGTTTTCGAATTGCTGATAGTACTGCAGCTGGGACCTGGGTGGTCAACCTCGCTTCCGATCGATGTGGGAGCGATACTGTCGAGGAGTGAATGCGATCGTGTAAGGCTTTTCGTTCATGTCGGGTGTCGGACTTGGCTGATGCCAGCAACCAGATTCATTGTTGACTCTGCCGACAAGGAGGCATTACCGGTTGCCAAAGAAGAACTCCATATCCTCCTGGAAAAGCCCGCCATGGAAGGCATTCCCCTTTTGGTCCTCGGTAACAAGTCCGATCTTGCCAACCATGCATCAGTCGACGAGTTGATCGATGCGCTCAACCTGAAGTCCGTAACACACCGCGAGGTGAGCTGCTATGGGATCAGCGCCAAAGAAGAGACCAACCTTGATGCGGTCCTGCAATGGCTCATTGCCCGAGCCAAGAACTAATCTCCAACCAAAATTTACACACTCTTTACATCTGTCCACGATACGTTACGGCCGCCAAACCATCTATACGAAGCTTCCACGAGGATCATGGGCCTACGACGAAAATGAGCAACAAGATCTGGCACGTCAGTTCGGTTCTTCCCTAGCGTTGTTTTCTGGGCATAGAAGGGACACAGGAATGCGGCGCATAGCTGCACGCCAGCAATGGCTTTCTTTACCGGGGAAGAAAAATGATCATATGGTATTTCCTTGCGTGCGTGTGTGTTGAAAGAGACACTGCCCTTCGTCACGACATTATCCGGCCTTGGCATTGTTCCAAGCAGGGAGAGGGACCGCATCGTTGTAGCAGCAGCAGCAGCAGCAGCAGCAGCAGCAGCATTTGATTGTTGAGCGAAGCGGCAAAGTCATTTTTATTTTGTGTGAAGGCGTCCTGCTTCATTGAAGATCATGTGACGAAAGACATGAATGAGACGGCGGTATATTATGATATCCATGGACCGTAGCATGAGGTACGCGATATTGTCGATCTTGTTTGCAGTCTCGGTGCTCTTTCTCTCTCTTTTTAGCCGGGATGCGACTCTTCTGTGCGACACGTGCGTGTAGGTACCCCTGGCAGAAAGACGAAGTAGCTTGCCATTGTCGAAGAGGAAGTCAGACAAGCTCGAAAAGAAAGACGTAACAATCGCACAGCGAGTGAGAAATGGATAAGACAAAATTTACGAGAAGAAAGATCGTCCCTTTTTCGAAAAAGAGAGAAATACCTTCTCTCCTAGCCTGGACTGCCAGCGCATCGCGCATAACAAATGCATGTTTGTCGTGCAGCGGGAGCTAGAACCGAAAAAGTAGGGCGAACTTCGTGTCTGTAACCGTCATGCCGATGGGCCGATGTTGTGGCTGTTCTTCTATCACGTGGGACGCTCTTGCCAAGATTTGTGCCGACAAAGGGGCTTTCGCTTCCTCACAGTTTCATGAAAACAAAGAGGAGCGAAAGAATCGCGTCCCATATCTACTGGATCATGTTACAATGGCCAAAGAACACGTTACATGGATCACTGGAACATTGTATCTCCAGGCGACGCGGTTGTTGGTCAGCTTTGCGCTGAACACGTCCCAGGACTCGCATTTCGAAGGAGACGTGCCGGAAGCTCGAGTCAACGCAATCAGGATGGCTTGGAGTCGACGGCAGAGCTGAGCGTTCCGACATAAGGAAGTATCTAGGCCATTGAACATTGAGGACTTATCAAATGCGCTACAACGTCTTTGCAGACATACAGAATGTCGGTCGAATTTTGCAGCCTTCATCTGGAAAGCATAGCACGAACTGACAGCATTCACCATCTTGGCGGCCTTCCTTTTGCAGCATTCAACTTCTGTGTTATCGGCGGAGATGCCTTCACACTGTGCCATTTCCCGAGCCTGCTCATTGCCGACAGCCTGGGTCGCTGTTACTCCTCATCAATACTTGCAATGTCCACAATATCCGCAGTTCGCTGAGCAGGCCGTGAAATCCTGTTCAGAGTCAACATCAGATTCTTCATCTGCTCCACTTTCAGCATCCGAATGGATTGCCACCTCAGACGCTTGGTCGTCGAATTCTGCCATGTCGCCCGTTCTAGCAGCCCACCGGCTCTTGAGGTCGTCTGGTAAAGTGTGAGAAAAGGTACCACCAACTTGGCGAAGCTCCAATACGCCTGGACCCCCAGAGCATACCTCAAATCTCTTCTCTGGACAATTTCTAGCATATGCGACGACCTTCGCCATGGCAGCCGAAAACCCCTTCAATTCTGTGGTATGCTCGACCTGGAATCTGGCAGCCTCCGCACGGATATCGTGTACTCCGACGTCGTGGAACACGCCGAGTTCGTGGTAAGCCAGAACAAAGTTAGGAATCTGCCTAAGCCAGAGTCTGTCGACTTCAGCACTTAGAACATCGTTCAAAGTCAATTTTCTTCGAGAGGATCGTGTCTTTAAGTCGAAAAGCGCCTCCTGCGGCACAATTTGTCCACCCACTATCATGCTCAGGCCGCCAAGGTCAGGCAAACTTGTACCACTTGTCGTTTTGATACTATTTCTCGCCAGATCTGGCAAGTAGCCATCCACTTCATATCGGACTATGCACCGGAATCCGGCCAAGTCGTACTCGATGAGCCTCTGATGAGATTCCGAGTCAGCTACGCATGCAGCAAGTCTGGTGTACGCTTCCGGGAAGGTGTGCCCGTAGCCTCTGACATCCATGATCTTTTCATCTGGGGCATTCTCTCGTCGACTCAAGAAGACCGTCTCGCCAACCATTTCTGCGACGAACCTGAAGCCTTTGTCGCTCTTGCGCGCAAATCGCAGCAAGTTACCCAGTGTGCTCCCGCACGCGAAGATATCGACCTCATCAGTTGCAAGGGTGGGTTCATGAGCGAGAGCAGCTCGCACCGCGGGCTCGGTGGGGTGCTCTGGGTACCGGGCGGCATTGATATCGCGAAAGTACTCATCAGCATCCTCCTGCAATCTCTTGGCTTCCTCCAGTGGGTGCCATTCAGGTGGCGCGCCTTCACAATATGTCAGTCCTGGCACCACTTCTCTTTGGAGTTTGCTGATGAGGAACGAACCTGGAACGACCAACAAGGGTTTACCGCTTTTGAGCCAATTGTAGGAAGCAACGTAACGACAATTCGTGATCCTCGGTGTCTCCATTGTGCCATAAGGCCCATTTTGCAGCGACTCGTGTGTGACGACTTCTAGCAAGTCACCGAGAGGAGGAGATGGCGTGGACGACATCATCTGCCTTGAGCGCTTATCGTGCGAGGGTTTTCCATCGCGCCAGGAACCTCGACCTCGTCCACGCGTTGCTGTGCCTCTATAGCCCCTCTGCATGTTGCGCTGCGTGTAGCTCATCAAAAAGAAGCTGTCGAATGGCTATCAAGCTCATAAGCGACCTAATCTGAGAGTTTGTTGCACATTGGATCAATGACGGGTGAATTTGTTATGGTTCGAGAGCTTGCTCCTACTGCATGGAAGCCTCCTGGAATCGTGCATGAGACTGGTCCCTTGCGTAGAACTCGGTGGATCATGCAGGCGGACACCTGCAGGTCTTTATCTGAAGACAGCTCACCGCTGACAACAAACGCGCTAAATTGCCGTACGGCTTCAACCTGGACAAAGCTCGCCGCTCAGGACCTCGCGAAACTATTTTGTATCATCATAGGCATCACAATCTTCCCTCCGTCTGTGGTACACCTCTCAGAGGCAGCACAGTAGCCAACATGGCGGAGAGTTCACGAGCGACTGCCACAGACTCCCGCAGCGAGCGCTATGCGAAACTGCTGCATGCCTTCCTCACGGGCTTAAGACCCGTCAACGACAGCAGAGATGTGCGGCAGCTGTTACAAGCGCTCTGCAGTATTGAAGATAGAGCTGCCTGCATTGAAAAATTAGGATGCAGCAAGCAAGGTCTCGATGTCCTCCGCAGAGGTTTACGTTTCGACATCACGATTGCATTCATCAACGGGCCTCTCACAGACCTGCTGACCTACCTTACCGCAGCTGAAGTAAAGCGTCTGGCAAACGGTGACTTCTTGAGGCGTGTTTTGTTGCAAATCGTGTCGCCACCAGCTCTATGGGGTGCATTCGCTCAAGCATACCAAGATGGGCAGCTATCCCAAGTAGCAACTATGCGTTTCGCATGGCTGCTCCTAGAGCTACTCACCTGGACTGGCGACTGTCCTATCGATGTCAGTGCCATCTCTCACACCATCTCGAGCAACAGAGCTTTCATAAATGCAGATGATGCTGATCTACGCACAATCGGCTACGGCATTCAGCACATCATCCAAGTCAAGGCTTCTGGTCGGAAGGAAAACGTCACTGGGCCTGGAGGTCGCCACGACAATGACTTCGAAGACTTCCGCGAAATTGCAATTTACCCAACCGAAGATGAGCTTACCAGCAGAGAGCTTCCTTTCTACGAAACTGCGAACGCTTTAGCTCAAGTGGACCCCGGAGAGAGAGCTGGACACCATCTAGACAACCAGTTTAGACTGCTCAGAGAAGACTTCTTGGCAGAGCTGCGTGATGATCTTGACATCGCCGCCGGTAAGAAGAAGCCCCATGGCAATCGTGTCCGTACACGCTTGCAACGTCTGCGCTTCAATAAGGTCCAATGTAGCATGGGCCGAGGCAGGTCGCCAGCTACTCTGGCCGTTACAGTTGGCAAAGGCTTAGGTCAACTCACATCTGCAACTGACCGCAAGGCTTTCCTACGAGCAAACCCAAACTTCTTGAAGCACCAGTCGTTCGGATACTTTGTGGACAACGGCAAAGTCATCGCTTTTGGCTCAGTCGTGCGCAATGAAGAACTTCTTACTCGCGACCCACCACTCGTCACGATCAGAACGCCCGGCAACGGAGACCTGAACAAGGTAATTCTTGCGTTGTCAATGTCTTCTACAGTCGAGTTCGCTCGTATAGAGACTGCGGTATTTGCTTACGAGCCTGTTCTCCGCGGTCTGCAGTCGAAGATGGAACTACCTTTGGCAGAGCAGCTTCTTGCTCGACATGGAGAGGATACAGACTTGGCTGCTCAATATGAAGACTTTGATGACTATAATGTTACTCGAATCCTCGAACAGATTGAGGCCTCACCGGAGCAAGACTTGCGGTCCATACTCCAGCTGTCCAAGTCAGTCAAACTGGATCCTTCCCAATCTCAATCACTCCTTGCAGGTCTGCGGCAGAGCGTTTCCCTCATTCAAGGGCCACCAGGCACCGGAAAATCGTTCATTGGAGCTCTGCTTGCGAAAGCACTCTACGACAACACCAGCGAGAACAACTTGGTGATCTGCTACACCAACCATGCCCTAGACCAGTTTTTGGCGGATTTGCTTGACATCGGCATCCCGTCGAAAGCCATGGTCCGACTTGGATCAAAGTCGACCGCGAGAACGAAGCATCTCAGTCTTCGTGATCAAGCGCCCCCAAACTCGCGAACACAAGAGAATTGGAGCAATATCAAGCGACTCCATGAAGAGGTTGACCAGCAAGAGGCAGCTCTGGACTCGTCTACAGAGGCGCTCACCAGTCTCCGTGTCTCTGGTGATGAACTCCTAGAACATCTCGAGTTTTCGGAGGACGACTACGACTACTTTGAGGCATTCCAAGTTCCCAGCGAAGAAGAAGGATTCGCCAGAGTTGGCAAGCGCAATAAGGTGGTTGACAGATTCTACTTGCTCAACCGGTGGAGAAATGGTCAAGACCCTGGTGTCTTCGCAAAGCGGGTTTCACCTTGGCACATCGAAATCTGGAGCATGGAACCTGCTGCACGTTCTCGAAAACTTCGCGATTGGGGGCTTGCCATCTTCTCTGAAGCTGTGTCCTCAGTTTGCGCCAAGGTCAAGCTTTACGACGAAAGCCAGGCCTTGCTGCATGCAGCTCAGTCACAGAAGGACAACGTTGTCATTCAAGGCAAGCGCATTGTGGCTTGTACTACCACAGCTGCGGCCCTTTACACCAGTCAGCTCCAGAGCGCAGCGCCTGGAATCATTCTCGTTGAAGAAGCCGGAGAAATTCTCGAGAGCCACGTTCTTACCGCCATGACTCCTAGCACAAAGCAACTGATTCTGATAGGTGATCACCAGCAGCTTCGGCCTAAAGTGAACAACTACAGTTTGACCGTCGAGAAAGGTGATGGATACGATCTTAATCGCTCGCTGTTCGAGCGCCTAGTCCTCTCCGACTATCCGCACACGACATTGAAGCAGCAACATCGCATGTGCCCGGAGATCTCAGACCTGGTGCGTCACCTCACATATCCGCAACTTGTTGATGCTCCCAGTACGAGGAATCGCGATGCTCTGCGTGGGCTCCTCAAGCGTGTGGTGTTCATCAAGCACGAAAGACAAGAGCTCAACACCCAGGTTGTTGACCGCCGTGACCAGGGCGCAGCGACTAGCAAGCAGAACCTGTACGAGGTGGAGCTGACCAAGAAAGTCGTTCGTTACATGGCGCAGCAAGGTTACGGCACAGCAGAACAAGTTGTCTTAACGCCATATCTCGGGCAGCTTGGACTGCTCCGTCGAGAGCTTGCTAAGGACAACGATCCGATCCTAAACGACATGGACTCTTTCGACCTCGTCCGATCTGGACTGATGTCGGCGGCAAGCGCTTCGCAAACCAAGCGTCCGCTCCATCTGTCGACCATCGACAACTTCCAGGGCGAGGAGCGTGATGTGGTTATCGTTTCACTTACCCGAAGCAACCCAAATGGCGACATCGGCTTCATGATTTCTCCAGAGCGGCTCAACGTCCTCCTATCTCGTGCTCGCAAAGCACTGATCATAATTGGCAACCCTGCAACATTCATGGCCAGCCGGAAGGGAGGCGAGCTATGGACGAAGCTTTTTGACAAGCTCGCCGAGAATGACTGCATCCTCGATGGTCTCCCAGTCAGATGCGAGCAACATCCAGACACGCAGATGCTACTCGAAACACCTGACGACTTTGACCGGTTCTGCCCAGACGGTGGTTGCTCAGCACCTTGTGGAGTGATGCTAAGCTGTGGTCTGCACCAGTGCACGCAGAAATGTCATCGACAAACTGATCACACGAAGATGAAATGTAGCCATATCGTCCGAGAACAGTGTCCACAAGGTCATAAGCTTACAAGGACTTGCTCGGATGGGCACCCACCCTCTTGCCACATTTGTGATGCTGAAGCCGCCGCCAAAGCTGCTCAGCAACAGCGCGATCTCGAACTAGCTGCGCAACGTGAAGCCAATCAGCGCGCGTATGCCGCCCAATTGGCCATGATTCAAGATGAGATTGATCGCATTCGTCAAATCGCCAAAGATGAGCGTGAACGTGAAGAGCAGAACTCTACTCTGCAGCAGCGCTACAAGGACCTCGAGAACGCCAAAGCTCTCGCAGCTCGGCGAGACGAAGCGAAACAGCAGGCAGCACGTAATCAAGCCAAAGCCGGTCTTGCTGGTTCTTCATCCATTGTGCCTACTCCACATGCGGATTCCGATGTCGAGCAGAGCTCTGAGGCTGGCCAAGAGTGGGAGCGCCAGAAAGCCCTTGAAGGCGCAAGGAACTTAGCATTGGACAGCCTAATGGACATGATAGGATTGGAAGAGGTCAAAGAACACTTCCTCGAGATCAAGTCCAAGATAGATCTCCTGGTACGGCAAGGACTTTCTATCGAGAAGGAACGCTTCGGTGCGGCGCTCTTGGGCAACCCTGGCACTGGAAAGACGACCGTTGCACGCATCTACGCAAGGTTTCTCTGCCTCGTTGGCGCGCTTCCTGGAGACGACTTCGTAGAAAGCACTGGTGCTAAGATGGCCAGTGAAGGCGTTCAAGGATGTAAGAAGATGCTCGATGATCTTCTCAACAAGGGAGGTGGTGCTTTTTTCATCGACGAGGCTTATCAGCTGGCATCAGGTGCGAGCTTTGGCGGCGGTGCAGTATTGGACTGGTTGCTTCCAGAGGTTGAGAACTTGACTGGGAAAGTGGTCTTCATCCTGGCTGGCTACAACACGCAGATGGAGAAGTTTTTCCAGCACAACCCGGGCTTACCCAGCCGCTTTCCACGGACTCTGCAGTTTGCAGACTACGAAGATGACGAATTGCTCCAGATCATGAATTACAACCTCAAGAAACGATATGACGGACGCATGAAGCTCGAGGACGGAGCGGATGGACTCTATGCTCGTATCGTAGCTCGAAGAATTGGACGAGGCCGCGGCAAAGAAGGCTTTGGCAATGCTCGCGAGGTCGAGAACATTGTTGCCAAGATAGGCTCGCGAGAAGCGAAGCGTCTCCGGAAACAACGAGCATCTCTCAAGAAGGGCGATGCTCTTCCGGACGACATGATCTTCACCAAAGAAGACTTGATTGGTCCAGAGCCATCGAATGCACTGTCTGGCAACAAGGCTTGGAACAAGCTGCTTCAGCTGAGCGGTCTCAAGATGGTCAAAGATTCGGTGCAAGCTCTGCTTGACAGCATACAGTACAACTATCAGCGAGAGCTGGCAGAAGAGCCACTGGTCGAATTCAGTCTGAACAAGGTCTTCATTGGCAATCCAGGCACCGGCAAAACAACTGTGGCAAAGCTGTACGGACAAATCTTGGCTGATATTGGCATGCTTTCGAGTGGTGAAGGTACGTAGGATCGGTTTCTTTATCTCCTGTTTTTCTTTGCTAACATACAAGCAGTTGTGTTGAAGAAGCCAGCCGACTTCATCGGAGGAGTCCTTGGTGCTTCTGAAGCGAACACAAAAGGCATACTGGATGCCGCTGTCGGGAAAGTGCTTGTTATTGACGAGGCATATGGCTTGTATGGTGGAGGTAGCGCCGGTGACCCTTACCGAACCGCTGTCATTGACACGATAGTCGCTGAGGTGCAAAGCGTTCCTGGCGACGATCGATGTGTGCTTCTATTGGGATATAAGGAGCAGATGGAGGAGATGATGCAAAACGTCAATCCTGGTCTCGCCCGTCGCTTTCCAATCGACTCTGGCTTCGTCTTCGAAGACTTTGACGACAAAGACATGAGCTGCATCTTCGATGCAAAAGTCAAGGCGAGGGCTTTCACAGTGACCGAGCGAGCGCGAGAAGCTGCGCTTGAAGTACTGAAGCGTGCTCGCAATCGACCACACTTCGGGAATGCAGGCGAGATTGACATTCTACTGAATGATACACAGCTCCGTCAGCAGAAACGAATCGCAAAGGACAAATCTGCGGCGAAGTCCATCTTCGAAGCACAAGATTTTGACCCAGAGTTTGATCGCAGCGACCGAGCTGTCACCAACATCGAAATGCTCTTCAAAGACACTGTTGGTTGCGAGGGAGTTGTCGAACAGTTGAAAGGGTACCAGAATGTTGCCGCCAAAATGAAGCAACTTGGCCAGGATCCTCGCGAGCAGATCCCGCTCAGTTTCCTGTTTCGAGGACCTCCTGGGACAGGCAAAACGACCACTGCACAACGTATGGGCAAGGTGTACTACGACATGGGATTCCTCGCATCTGCGGAAGTCGTCAACTGCTCGGCATCAGACTTAGTTGGGCAGTACGTCGGCCAGACAGGTCCCAAGACACGGAAACTACTCGAATCTGCCTTGGGCAAGGTCTTGTTCATTGACGAGGCATATCGACTTGCTGGCGGCCATTTCGCACAAGAAGCCATGGACGAGCTTGTTGACTGCCTGACAAAAGATGCGTACTTTCAAAAGCTGATCATCATTCTTGCCGGCTACGATGCAGACATCAATCGTCTTATGTCGATGAATCCAGGCTTGACTTCGCGATTTCCAGAAGCAGTGGTGTTCACGCCACTTAAGCCGCAGGACTGCCTTGCTCTACTGACCAAGGCCTTGGCCAAGAAGAAGGGCCTCGATGTGTCTGTGCTTACAGAGATTCAGCCAGAATTTCGAGACGAGGTAAGGAAAAGCCGCGAGCAAAGTCTTATACATGCTTACGCCTCTACAGATCTTAATACGATTCGACATCCTGACATCGCTTGCCAATTTCGCCAATGCTCGTGATGTTCAAACACTTTCAAAGACTATCTATGGCACCATCTTGAAGAGTGCAGACCCAAGCTCGAAGACTATGGCTGTGTTACCGGACCAGGTTCGGAAGGCTATGGACAATATGATCGAAGAGCGGTCGCAACGGGACAACGATTCTGCTGCCAAGGCCGGCGCTGTAAACGCAGCAGGCTCTTCTACTGTCCCAGAGCCGCAACAGCAGTCGCAAGCCCCTAGCCACAGATCCCAAACATCAGTGCAGACTCGATCGCAGACCAAGCGTGCTCAACAACATGAACTGCAATCCGATCAGAAGCGTACGAAGCCAGAAGATCCGCCAAGCGATACTCATGAGGGCCCAGGCGGCCCTGCTCATCCACTAACTGCTCTGGCCCAGCGCGATGTTGGTGTCAGTGACGAAGTGTGGAACCAGCTGCTACTTGATCGACTGAAGGCCGAGCAGGAAGCTGCCGAGCTTCAGCGACTGCAGGAGGAGGAGCGCAAACTCCGACAATGGCTGAAAGCCTGTGCTGATAGGAAGCGCCAAGATGAATTAGCAGAGTTGGAGAGGAAGAGAAAAGAGGCTGAAGAGAGAGAGCGTCGGAGGAAGAAGGCACAGGAAGCATTAGCGAGATCAGGAAGATGTCCTGTTGGGTATGCGTGGATTAAGCAGACTGGTGGCTATCGGTGCGCAGGCGGATCGCATTGGCTTGAGGATGCGCAGGTTGATGCTATGATGGAGTAGGCGGGAAGTTCTGTGCTGGAGAATTGATGTTGGGCATAATTTGGCTACCCTCTACGAAGATCGATCTTGTTGTATCTTGTTGCTCGGTTTTCTAGGGCTGTAGATCAACATCCCTGCACTTCGTCTCTGTCTGTCATGCCGAAGGGCCGATGTTGTGGCTTGTGCTTGATCACGAGTGCAGTTCGCATTCGTTCAGATTTGCTTGATCAGAAGATGCATATATCACGAGCGTTGTAAAGTGGATTGCAGGAGTAGTTTGCCAGAGTATTATCGCTCTGCTTCCCTGTCAATGACTTTCAAAGAACCATTCTACACTCTTCGTGACCACAGCATCTGCAGCGATAATACAGTTGCCGACGATTGACGAAACAGGGAAAGGCTGCTCAGCCACCTGATTTGCCGATCAGCAGAGAACAGCTCTCGCGAGACCGCGTCGTCATCTATAGAAGCGTGTGAATCTCCGCCTCCACCACCTGACCTAGTTCTATTCACTTCTTTGCTCTTGCAAACAAAGCAATCTTTGTGCATACACTACATTTACGATGGAGGTGACCGCCATGATCGCAAAGAGTTTGTCTAAACGACAAGAGTAAGTCCACCTTCCATAGATCTTTCTAGTGAACCATAACAGCCGATACCAAGCTTGCCACGACTTGGTCTCTTGGCTCTGCTGCGCCTTCTTCCCTGGCATCAGTTCCCATACTCACAACATACTTCAACCTCGCGACCTCGTGAACCTGGACAAATCGTTCTTGTTCCTGACGCGCGGCTCTTCGCGATCATATCTATCTTACCACCGCCGCCGCGACCTACCTACTACAAACATCTCTAGGAACCAAGCTGACAATGGCAAGATGTTATGAGTACGCTAATGGCACTGTTCGATGCTACAATAGCGCGTGGGATAATTGGGCACGATGGCTCGTCCTCGCCCTAATTATCGTCGCCGCATTCCTGCTCTTCTTCACCTTCAGGTAAGCAAATCTCGACCGCCCGAAAATGCCGCATCACGCCATCTGACACGTAGTTTTTCAAGCTGTATTTCCGCTCGCCGACGAAGAAAGATGGGATATGCGCCATATCGAGGCACAGGCTGGGCAGCAGGTCGTCATGGACCGGTACAATACAATCAACAACCACATTACGGCAACCAGCAGCCATACTACAACAACAGCAATAACCCTGCGCCACCCGCCTACACGCCTCCGCCGAACCAAGGATACTATGGTGGACAGAACAATTCATATTACCAGGGCAATGATGTGGAATTGCAGCAGCCGGCGAATACGTATGGAGGATATCGTGGAGAGGCGGGTGTGTATGAGCCACCGAAGGGACCACCGCCGGGACGATCTTAAGCGATCTGCGACGTGCGCACGGAAAGAAAACCAAGAGAGCAGATCAAGATTGTTTGGAAAGATTGCGGAATTTCGATAAGAAGTCAGCGAGCGATTGGCGCATTGCTACGGTAATGGCGGAACGGAAGTGGACATGCGATCAGATCTGTTGCGTTGCCACAACCTGTATAGGACACGAAGACTACGACTCATCACAGTATCAGAAGCATGACCATCAAGGTCCGTTCCCTTCCATATCTCGACTCTTGATCATTGACGGTCAGAAAACTGTTACCGCTTTTGCAGATCTTTCGATCTTCTGCGAGACTTTCATGTCAGCAGCGCTTCTCAGCCTCATTCGGAAGCATTGGTTCTGTGAACAGGCCAAGTATCCATGCATGAGCTCGTGCCTCTACCGGTGTGACATTGAAGCTTATAAAGCATACGTCACACGCCCCACCAGAGCATAGAGAGTCGGGGTTCTACATACATGGTTCTTCTGAAACATTGACACTCTTCTCAGCAGTCAGACCGGAACAAGGACAAGTATTAGTACCTCGGCTGTGATTACTCTGTCCTCTTTCAACACCTCTGCTGTTCAAATAACAATATACGATTGAGAACATGCCACCAACCACAATGAAAGCAATCAAGATTGTCGAAGGCCACAAGGCTGAGCTAAAAGATGTTCCGATCCCGAAGCTCAGAGATGACTATGTCCTCTGCAAAGTCAAGGCAGTTGCACTGAACCCAACAGACTGGAAGCATATCGACAAAGTCGGCAAGCCAGGCTCTACAGTAGGAGTTGACTTTGCGGGAGTTGTTGAAGAAGTCGGACCAAAGGTCAACAAGAATTGGAAGAAAGGTGATCGCATCGCCAACTTCTGCCACGGTGGCAATGAGACGCAGCCTGAAGATGGTGAGTGATAGCATGTGCACCAAAGCATACGACTACTTACCTATGTCTCAAGGCACATTCGGCGAATACTGCATCACCAAAGGCGACCATGGCCTCAAGATCCCTTCCTCATTGTCCGACGAAGAAGCAGCCACTCTCTCTGCAGGCGTAATTACATGTGGTCAAGCTCTATACCAATCTCTCGGTCTGCCGTTACCCGGACAAGGCAAGTACGACGGATACGTCCTCATCTACGGAGCCAGCACAGCTTCCGGCACACTAGCAGTCCAGTATGCCACGCTCTCTGGAGCCAAAGTCATCGCGATCTGTTCAGAGCGCAACTTCTCCCTCGTCAAAAATCTCGGCGCAGTCGAAGCCTTCGATTACAAGGACCCAGACTGCGCAAAGAAAGTCCGTGAATATACCAATGACTCCCTTAAACTCGTCCTTGACTGCATCGCCGAAGGTTCATCCCCAACAATCTGCGAGAACTGCGTTTCCTCCTCAGGTGGCACAATCTCCTACCTCCTCAAAGCAGATCATTCGCGGAGGGATGTTGAGAATAAGCGAACACTAGGATATACAGTTGTTGGAGAAGCTTTCCAGAAATTTGGGAATCATGTTCCTGCTAAGCCGGAGGACTTTGAGTTTACGAAGAAGTTCTGGGAATTGACGCAGGGTCTTGTTGAGGAAGGAAAGTTGAAGCCGCATCCGCATAAGGTGGGTGGGACGGGATTGGTTGGCGTTTTTGATGGATTGGAGATGTTGAGGAAGGGGGAGGTTAGTGGTGTGAAATTGGTTTACAGGGTTGAGGATACGCCTGAGCTTTGAGGGAGTGGGAAGAGATTTTCTGAGATGGAATATCGCAGGTAAGACTGATTTACATGTGATCGAGAAATAAATAGGGAGGGAACGATACGGAACAATCTATCATAATCCCTGCCCTATGCAGATTAAGTTCTTAGTCAGCAGTTTCATGTTGGACCTCATCGAACGCGCTGTTGGACGCGTTGTTCTCCTGCACTATCACATCCCACAACGCAACTGGAACTGCGGTCGCAATGGCGATAGAAATCATAGATCTCCGTGGATCGGATACATCTGAGGCCGACGTGAAGCCTCCCGGTACGGGTCCTCCAAACCAGGCCCTAAAGGAACGAATTATTTGTGATAAATGCAGCCGGGAATTCACTCATCCTGCACATCTCAGACGGCATCTTCTGCAGCATACAGGCGATAAGCCTAACATCTGCACCTTTCCCGGATGCGACTACAGAACCATTCAGAAAGTGGCGCTTGAGAAACATCGGAAGTCCAAGAATCATCTCGTCAGCCCTGATACTTGGAAATGCTACAAACCACATGGGTGCGGGAAGAAGTTCCCCGATCCTTCAAGCTTTTTCATGCATGAATGCTGTAGTCCGAAGAATCCTGGAGATTTCTCTGGATTCCATATGAACATGAAGGAGAGTTTTAGGGATCATGGTTTGCTTTATCCGTCTTCGAAGGATACTACGGGACAAAGCTCGAGCTCGACGGGGCCTGGGCCATCGGGACCAAGTGTGCCAGTGAAAGGATCTTGGGAGGACGAGAATGCATCAGATGCCAGTGCTGCTAATTGTATGGGCGACTGCATGAATGACGAAGGGTACTACCGACACCTTGTATGCCGCTCAGATGCTGGAAGATATGACTGCAGATGGTGTGAACAGCCCTTCGGCTCTCATGCAAGGTACCTCAAGCACGAGAAGGATGAATGCATTGTGAAGCTCCAGGCAAAGGAAGAAGGATACGACTCAGCACGAAGTGAGCGTGAATGCGACGGCAATTGCGCAGACGAGAACATGTGTCATCGCCACCAGAAATGTGATGAAAAGTGGTTGTTCGGGAGCATGCAGGGATCGACTCTACCAGTCGTGAAGAATGATGATCGTCGGGAATGCTATCGATCACATGGAGGATGTGGAAAGAGCTTCAAGACCGCTTGGGGATTCAACAAGCACACTTGTGTTAGCAAGTCCAATGATCCGACACGTTTCACGATAGTGATGCTAGACCTGACGAGAAAAGGAGCACAGCATGCACCGAAAAAGATCGGACGACCACGAACGTCTTTGGAAGGTACAATAGCAAACCACGCTCGAGGGACACCTCGAAAACTGGTCAAAGCCAGTGAGGCAGGCGTATCAGAGGCCGAGCTCGTCTTTGCTGCTATTGACACTATGCCTCCGCCCCCTGCTGAGGTGCAGCAGTTTCTGCTGAGTCTAGCCAGGCAGCATACTTGAGAGGAGCGACATGTCTCACGCAACGTTAGAGCAGCAGTCTTGCTTGAATCTGTATGAGACGGTGTCTCTCCCAGTGATCTTTTCTAACAATGGAGAACATGAAATCTGGAAGTGAAGCCTGGGTCCGGCAGGACTTATATGCTGGAAAGGCGATGCACAATCAAGGTCCCAGTTCAAAAACAGTCTAACGTGAACTAAGCGGTCATGCCATCTCAACCACGAACCCAAAGATCGCAAGAGAACATTTTAACGCCAACAGCACCGGCACCTAATCATGCTGGACCTGCAAAAGACGACAACAGGCAGACGTCATCTCCTCCGCCGTCGCTTACAGGTGAGAGTGCACAAGATGAGGATGAGCAAATGTCATCGACTTCATCATCACCCATCATCCACGTCTCTCCGCCGACACCGCGCTCTTCCTCCACGCTGTCGCTTCCGACCACCACACCCGATCAATTAAGAGCCCAATACCTTGCTGAGGCGCAGGCACCTGAAGCACCTATGAAAGGCTTTGAATCAGAGAGAACGAGACTTGAGCAAGAAAGAGCCGCCTTTAGCGATCTTCGCTTGAAATTTGTGCTGGGTGACGAACGCGTGGCTGCAAAAGGCCGAATCCTTGCATCACCTGGGACGCCAGCAGAAATCAGCAGTGCAGACCCTCTCCGAAAATTGAACTGGGAGTTACGGCAAAGGATGCAGGCTAAATGCAGCGTTGACGGCAGTGAGACGACTCCGAGTCGTTCCTATTCCGTTACGCGCCATGGAACATATCCGGCGGACGATGAGTTCCAACCTGTTCTCAATTCCTCTCCGCCTGTATCTAGGCCTACTGCTGCGACGCCCGAGGCAGAAGAGGAACTCACTTACACACCATCACGATCATTAAGTCAGCTATTGGCTCTTTCCGCCGAGCTTCATGCAGGACTATCGCAACTGTCGCAGGAGAATGGGGTGGGGGGCAAGAAGAGGCGTAGGTCGTCTTGATGTAGCGCATAGCTATGCACTTGCTCTCGCCTTATTCTGCCCGATCCCGTTCATGATGATATCCACATCTTTCTCAGCATTCCCCCATCGACTCACGATTGTCTTCCTGTGCTTCTCACTCCTGACACTGAAGTCAGCCTTGAACGGAAGCGGCTTTGCATTGAACAATGGCGTAAAATGCTTCATTGGATCAGGTAACTCTCCATCTGGCACGATATTGAAGCCCCACATCATTCTGGTCAACACCATCCATACCGAGTTCTCAGCAACATGTCGACCTGGACAGATCCTACGGCCATTGCCCCAAGCATAATATTTCAGCTTCTCTGCTACCGGCTCGAGCCAGCATTCTGGACGATATGCCAAAGAAGTCTGGTTCCAATCAAAGGCTGCCTGTTTTGTACTCGAACCTGGCAAAGCGATGCCAAGTGAGAGCTACCAACAAAGAGCAGCGTGTTCCAGAGTCCACAGATCAGGATTCATGCAACGAGGAGGAGATGAAGGAGACATAACCTCGCGACGGACCCATGTTCAAGGACTACGTTGAGATTGTAGCTAAGCCCGGCCAATAGTGCACCTACAACGCTTGTGTAAAAGGAGAGAGCAATCCTGTGAAGCTTTATATGGCCGCTGTCGTATGAGCCGTGTCTCTCAGCATTAAGGCTCGGAGCTGCTTGAGCTGCTAGTGCTTATGGAGGAGTATCGAAGCAGCTGGCTGAATGCCAAGCCATGAATCTCGATCACAAGCCTCGATGTCTTGGCACTGACCTCTTTGCTCGATCTCGAAAATCCATACACCCCAGGCCTCGATATTGGCACAACGTCTGAAGGAGATATAGAAGTCGCTCAACATCGTATTGTCCGATGTTCAGCGTGTCTATTCAGCATCTTCACAACGAAGATGGGCATAGAACGTATCGACAACGAGAACAGATTTACGTAGAATAAAAGATACCATTCGCGGTAGGTCCTGAATACCATCTTGCTTCATTGCACTCTTACTTGTGTTCTCTTTGAACCGCTCTTGGGCCGAATAATCATCAATCGTCAAGTCGACTCGTCCATTTGGTGTCGCTTGCAATATGACAACCACAGCCATCACGACCGCACCGGCCGCAGCACATATCACAACGCCAGCATCCCATGGCAACACTGTGATACGTCAAACATGGACAGTGGCTACCATGAGCGTCTTCAGACGCAATCTCCACATCCAGAAGATCAATCTGCACCCAAGCGCATCGGCTCATACGGTCGGGTTAACTTTACGATCCGTGGAGCACGGACACATCTCGAAGCTCAGCCTCTTGTTCGAAAAGGTGGTCTTGCTATCTGAAAGAATCGTCGTCCTGGTGCCGAAAATCAAGGTACGTCTAAGTGGAAAGCTTCTTCATTTTTCCAAAGTCTCCAATGCTGATATCAGGTTGTCGTAGCTGCAAGAAGTGCTCGATGACTTCGACCTCGAGCGCGGCTCTGGTCTTGCTCGATGCAGTATTAAAGACCTTGTCAAGGACATCCACGCATCTTTGAGCCACGTCAAGGCCAATCCCGAAAGGGCCAGTGTTCAGCCGGACTTCGTGACGCGCTTTTCCAGGCTCACAGAAGGTAGCGAGATTGTGGTCATTACTCGCCGGATCAATAGACAAGCTGCAGAAGCTGCAATCGCGATCGAAGCCTGCCTCGCGATTGTTGTCAGTACCGCAGTGGGCTTGTTGCAGAAGAAGTTGAGCCTTGCGCTTGCGATTCTCCTTCCGGCAGTGCTTCTAACAATCCTTTTTGAAGGTTGCACTGCATCGAGTCAGAGCTTGATACTATTTGCAGAACTTTGGTCAGAATTCAAATACCGATACCCACACTACATGTATGTAGCAGAGTCCCGATCAGTTCTTGATAGAAAGTTGGTAGATCATTTTACAGAAACTCTCCAGAAATCGTTCAACGCTTGCCAATTCGGTCCACAAGGGCTATAAAAAGATCTTCGAATGCCGCTGCTGTACGATGTCGAGATATCCATTCCACGAGTGTGACCATCACGATGAATGGTACAGCCACCGCGAAGAAGAGCCAAAACACGTAAGTCATGCTCAGAAATGTCGAGATCAGTATCGCCGGCAGAAAGATTGCCAACAATGTGACTGCGCGGTATACGGCAGACTGAATCGTACCCGCACTAAGCCGCTGCTGTGTGTAGGAAATGGCGGATAGTGTACGACTCTCTAACCTGGCTGTTCTCGCCTTGCCATCAGATAGTAGCTTTGCGAGGTGCTGGTAGTCGGCCAAGAGATACGGGCGCTCGGATGTGGTTTGTCTCAATTTTCCGGGCTCTTCGGTCTGGGGCAATGCTGCCTCCTGGTACAAGTTTGCCATAGATTCATCGATCATTCTTTGACTGTGATCTATGTTCCAACTCCATTGCGTAAGCACCAGGAGCAAGCGCTCCAGATGCTTCAGGTCGTCACGGGGAGTCGATTTGGGCTTGTTAAGGCCCCAATGGATGAGATTCAATTGACTTTCCATGTAGCGTAACACAATGAGCCAATCTTCTACAACGAGTCTGAACATCGAGAAGCCGATGTAAATTGGCTTTGCCCGAAACTGTCGTATGTCCTCATTTGAAGCACGCTGGCTTTGAGCAATGATTTCATCGAATAAACTTGGGCGCAGTAGTTGCGCTGGCTTCTGCCCGTATGAACGTACTTGTGCTTCGAATTCCGATAGCAAGGGCACGTCTGCACATTGCGTGTATCCTCCCCATAGAGGATGTCCGGCCGAAAGGGTGGGGTCCACGAGGAGGATGGCCACAGCTGGTCCTGCGTGATCTGCAGGTCGGAGCCACAGAGACGTTTTGGAACGTGTAAGACGGACCCCTGCTTTGTCGAAAAGCTTGTACCCACTTCGAGGCTCTAGCTGGCTTTCCATATTTCGCACAACGTTGAAGTTCTTGATTTCCTGCTCAGCTTCCTCGATCTCCCGTTGAGTTTTCTCCTCTAAGCCCTCGTGCGGGGAATTTCTTGCTCTCATATACGTCAGTGCAAAGTGTGAACGACTTTGGAAATTCAGATTAAGACCAAGAGGTTGCATCGAGGCTTCGTCGGAATGGTGTGTCATCCGCACCGAGATCTGAGAACAGAAGAATCGAGGATCAACGTCGAAGTGAGAACCTAGTACCTCAACCACGCTGGGTGAGAGATCTTCGACCACGATGAGGCGTGCGTCTAATTTGTCGGATCCGTCCGCATCAAGAGCATCCCGCAGGTTGTCGGCATGCGTGATCTGGTCGACTTTGGTGGGAGCATCCAATCTATAGTTGATCAGGCATACCTTCATTCGGTTCATTCGTTCGTGTGTTTGTTTTCGAGAATGCGAGATGTCTTTTTGTGCTGACGGCGCGACACCTGTTTCCATCCAATGTGAAAGGTACGCCAAGTACGGGATGGAGTCAGAAAGCTCCTTGACATAAGCCGTGTATTTACGAGAGCTGGTCTATCAGCATGTCTCTCCAACCAGTAGTCATAGTGCTGAATCCTTACCTGTAGTCATCCGCCTTCCAAAGTGGAGAGGTCGGATAAATGCTGTCAGTTTCGTCTTCTGGGCTTGGCCGTGACACGCTTGCTTTAGTTTCGATGGCGGTCGATCTCAGCCTCCGAGACGTGCTGCGATAGCACAAACCAATTGTTGCAGCGATCGCTAAGCCGCCCGTGAGAGAGCCCAATACGATTCCTGCTATTGCACCACTACTGAAACCGTTTTGGGAGTTGGTCTGGAAAGTTGCCGAGGTCGCAGAAACAGCAGGAGTAATGGCAGAACGTGATTGAGAGCTTGAGTCGGACTCTGAAAGTATGCGTGTCACGGTGGAGACAGAAGCGACAGAAGTGGCTGTGGAGATGGAAACTGTTGTTTCTGTCATCGTGGTCGTCCTCACCACGGTTGTGTAAGGGGATGGTGATGGTGCTGACGCGATCGCGGATGGCGAGTCCCTACAGAGGTTAGCGAGTAATACGAGATGCTAAGTAGTCGAAATTAGATATAGCACTGACCAGGGGGGCGAGAGTCCGAGGATGAGGACGGCAATCGCGAAGTATCTGCCTACTGTTAGCATCATGCACCAGGTCCTGGGGGTTGTCTTACCCAGCTGTGGATATGCTACGGTAGAAGGGCTTCAGTGTCGTCCCCGCCAGAAGTAGGAAAGCAAAAGCGATCGTGAACGCCGTGACGAGTAACAAGCTGGTCGTTCCAGCCTCGACAAATGTCAAAGTCCACAACGGCGCTATTAGAAGCACAAGCGTGGTAAACAGAAAAAGGAATCCTCCCAACGCTTTGACCTGGTTTCGGTCATAATACTTCGTCTTCACGCCCGACCCCGTGGCAATTGGCGCTCTTGCAAATCTCCACAGGCCAAGACTCTCCATCCAGCGGCCCAGGTGCGTTCTTTGAGGAGCTCTGATAGAAAGCATATCGTTGCCATGGATGAGGAACTCTTGTTCCGCCTCCTCGATGGCGTGTGGTCGATTAGCAAGCCAGTTCTGTAGATTGTGTATTTGTTCTGGAGCAGCTGTGGGTCGATCAGATACATCCATGAACGATTTCAATCGCACATCTGGCAAAGCATTAGTGGGTGGAACTGGGCTCCTGAACGTCCTCAACACTGACTGTACTCGTGAACAGCGTCTGCTAGATCATCCAGCAACGCTTGACGCGGTGTTTCCTCATCAAGCCGGAAACTTCCACATCCTCCTTGTGGATCTGGAAGTTTACGCGTATACTCATCCATGTCATGTAGCCTGCGCTCCATGGAGACAATGTCATTTTGAAGCTTCAAGAGTATGCGCACGTTGAGCTCAGCAAATCTGCGTATTGCAAAGCAATCCTTGGAGGAGGCTGCAAATGCACTGAAAGCAGGGTACCCAGCATGTTTCCAAGCAGTAGTCTTTTCGAGATCAGTCGCTCCTGTAGTGTGGGCCCTAGAGGTTCCAAACATAGAGGAAACAAATGATGAGGATTGTCCCATGATGATATATCAAAACTTGGACTGTTGTTCACGGATCACGGTTGCATGCAGTAAGTATTGTCGGGTCCTTGAGAGGAGTGTGCTCAGCCGATGTGCTCGAGATCGAGGCTCGATCTCTTGGCTGGAATAGTCCTAGTGGCGTGAGGCGCTGCAGCCTTCTGCAGACGCGCTGAACGCCCGAGGACGTCTCGGCGGCCTCGCCTGTCCACAGGATCAGGAGATCGTCCGAGTTGTCCATCGAGGCTCTGTATATGTTAGTCGTCTTGATAGTATATGACGAAGTGTAGTCGACAGGGCAGAGCGTAGGCTGCCCCTGGCCAGTTCCACGAAAGGTTCAAGCGGCCCGACGAGCGCCGGGGGATGGCTGGCAACAGCAGCAACACCTCTAAACGCCATAAATCGTCTTGAGGAAACGATTGAGCCCGTACTGCCAGCTTCTGCAGAGCCGTCAGATAAGGGCCGAGTGGACGCAAGCAATGAGCGTGATTCAATCACGCAACACAGTACATCTACGAGCCGAGGTCGTTCACTTGAGCGGCCAACCACCTCGACGTCCACTAGACTGCCTGTAAGAGGACTGTCAAATCTTGCAGATGGCCACGAATCTATAACACAGCCGACTGTAGGCCACGGCACAAATGGCATGTACCCGCTTAATAATGCCATGGTCACTGCGCAGGAACAGCCTACAGTTCCTACGACTCAGACGAGGTCAGGTGCTGAGCAAGCAATACTGATGGCACCACAATTGCCTGCATCAAACGTCGATGACATCGTGATTGGATTAAGCAACAAACTACAAGAGCTGCGAACGCACGGCCGGCATATACAAGACAAAACGGAGAAATGTCAAGTTGATCTTCACATGTGCGGATCGCAAGAGACAGAGAGCCATCACAATGTGAGGAGGACGTATGTCTCGTCCATGATTGCAATGTTTGAGCGTGGAAGCATATTTTGAGCGTCCTCGCGGAAGTTATACCTCTCATCGTTGTCCAGCTTTATAGCCATGATACCCCATTAGCGTTTTTCGGCATAAGTACATATTGTACAAAGAACTTCGCGGCAGATCCGCACGAGCATATATCAGGTTCCGCTCATGCTTTCTATACATGCTATGCGATCACCTAGCAATTTAACGCTCCCAAGCACAAACACCATGCCTTACAATCCACAAATACCACTCCCATTCCAATACAACTTCACCTCTCAATCCTCCATCTCAACATCCCCATCCCCCTCCTCCTCTTCCTCTTCCTCTTCCTGCAAACCCCTCTCCCTAACCGGCATAAAAACATCACACATCCCCGTCCCCATCCCGCCCACCTTCCCCACAACAATCCTCGCACTCGGCCCTTTGAGATCCTCCACTTCCGCATTCAACACCGCATCCTTCAAGAAGCCGACCGTAGTCTCAAAACTCATTTTCATGAAAGGACTGACATTACTTCCATACCCCATTCGCGAGAATGCCTGATATCCACCATTTCGCGTCATGTAATCCGCAATTAACATGAGATGACGAGGATCGACACTGATACCGTGACCTCCGAAGACGCCTTGGAGTTCCTTGACAATGGCGGCGCGAGCGGCTTCGACGCCGTAGAGTTCGAGAATGGAGTGGATGGAGTTTGTGTAGATGTGGTTTGGATTTATGGCGTGTTGGAAGGACCACATTGCTTTTATGTTGACGCCGGAGGCTAGGAGGGTAGGTGTGGGAATGACATTAGGGTTCTTCTTTGCTGCGTCTTTGAGGGCTTCTTCGTCGAGCATGCAGCCTTCGATGTTATCGACGTGTTGGATAAGGGAGTTCCGGAGAGAGGTTTCGAGGAGGTTGAGCATGAGGATTTTTGCGGTTGTGGAGTCGTACTCCATTGTGAAGGTGCAGTATGAGCCTTTTTTGTCGTCGAAATCGAAGGAGGCGATGTCGTTGGTTTTGTCGGAGCCTTTGATTCGATCGAGGCGGTTGGCGGCGAGGTTTTTACGGCCGGATTTGGAGAAGTCTTCGGGCTCGGGTGAGCCATCTTCTGAGCCGCCGTATGCTTCGTCTTCCGGTGGCGCATCTTCTGGCTCAGGAGTCGCATCTTTCCTCCGCAGGTCACGCTGGATGTCTTGCTCCTCATCGTCCTCGAATGCCTCGTACCCAGCCTGCTGCTTGTTGCTCTTGGTCTTGTCTCGGGTGGCATCATCATCCCCCTCACCATCTGAGTCGTCATCGCCACCTTCGCGATCAGCTTGAGGATGTGTTCGCTCCTGTTCAACCGTACCCTGACTCTTGCCAACTTCGCCCAGCGCGGCTTCCACGCCTTTGAGTGTCTTGGCATCGCCTCGCTTCTTGAGCTCTTTTCGGACTGTCTTCTGGAGGATCGGCAGAAGACTGTTCTCGATTGTCCGCACAACGTCCTGAACAGTGATGGCATATTCGCGCTGGTACTCCTCACTTGGGAAGAAGTCCAGACGAACACTGTACTGCTTCGCTTCACCATATCCAATGCCCTTGCCAACAGTCTCCGACACGGTCACTTTGTCCACGATTTCGGCCAGACTCAGCTTGCTAATACCCTTGGCAAACTTCTTTGCATCCTCTGCAGAGATGCCTTGGTTCATGAGCAGTGTCATCTGCGGTGTCGAAATATCCTTCGCAGCAGTCATGACGATTTCTCGCAGACGAGGAATACCTAGCGTGACGTTCTTCGCAGCGTGACCAGCCAAGTGGAAAGTGTTCAGCGTCATCTGTGTAGATGGTTCTCCCACGGACTGTCCTGCAACGACACCGACAGCCTCTCCCGACTCGACCACCGATTTCAGGTAGCGCACGGCGAGGATGTGCTCCAAATTCCGCTTTGAGAGGGTTGAAGGGCCGTCAACACCCTGCTTCTTGTCCCTCACCAGTCTGTGCGGATTTCCTTCGATGTAATCGCGGATCTGCTTGAACTGCTTCTCGCTGATAGCTCCGACATGGTTTGCTGGTGAATAGAGCGCGATTGCCGGATCAGAACTGCCAAGGTCTCCAGTCTTGCGGAACTTCTTCTCGGCGGCCTTGTTGTGGTCCTTGGCCTCTTGACTGAGCAATCTATCGAATGCTTCGCCCATCTGCATGCTGTTAAAGAGTGAAAGGTAATTCTCTGCCGTGAACTTGTAGTCGTCCATGTACTTTGCCTTTCCAACATCGAGACCATCCTCGCCGTACAAGAATTGTACCACGCTTCCATCTTCGGTGTTGCGTACAGTCGTGTCATATTCCACGCGAAGCCCTTCCATGCCCTTGATTAAGCAACGTTGAAGGTATCCGGATCGTGAAGTCTTGACAGCTGTATCAATGAGACCCTCTCGACCAGCCATGGCGTGAAAGAAGTACTCTTGTGGTCGGATACCAGTCAGGAAACGATCGACAATGTAACCTCCTGCTCGCACGCTGGAGTCGAAGGGTGCAAAGCAAGGCAGCGTCTTTCCGCTGACCATCACCGGTACTCTTCGACCTTCCAAGACTTGTTGACCGAGATTGCACGAAATGAGATTGACATTGACCTTGGATCCCTTGGCACCAGAGTTGGTCATGGTCTGCATCTGATTCTTCGGGAAAGGCTTGGCAAGTCCAGCAGGCATACAGTCTGTCGAGACCTGACTACTGAGCTGTGCCGTGGCAGCGTTGGAAAGCAGATCCAGACCATGAAGTTTCGCATCTTCTCGCAAGACATCTTCCAACCGTCGCTTCAACTCCTTGTCTTCGCTTGTCGGCTTCTGGTCCTGCAGCGAAACATACTTTGACGCGACCTCCAACCCGACAGTCTGCGCGCCAGCCAATGCTTTCTGTCTGCTTTCTTCGCCATTTCGGGTGAATATCAGATCTTCGACACCGCAGGAAAACGCGCGCATGTGAAGCAGTTTCGTCAAAAGTCGGCCCAGCACACTAAGCAGCTTGCCGGCAATTGTGTGGCCGTAAGCCTCGTAGACCGCATTGACAAAACCACCAGATGCAGGTCCGATCTGCTTCTTGTCAAGGATACCTTGTAGCAGATCGCCATCTTTCACGATCACTTCACCTTCATCCTTGCCAACCTTACCCCACATTGTGGCAGGCGTTGTGCTCTTGCCGTTCATGGTCAGGCCTTGAGCACCATGTGGCTGCAGATTTTTCAGAACGGTACTAACGACCTGTTTTCCTGTCCACAGAGGCTTTGGCTTGAAGATGGCTGGCGGCACTGTCTCCACTTTGCCATTTGAGCAGTGTCCAGACTCTGGTCGCAGAGCTGCGTACAGCAAATTCATGTATTCTCCTCGTTCGAAAAACATGTCGCGACTTGTTAGCCACACACACATCGAAATGTGGTCTTGAATGAGACCTCGGAGTGGATTGCCGGCAGTTCCAGACAGGTATTGGTGGTCAGTGTCGGCGATGGACAGTGCTTCCGCTCTTGCCAATTCGTTCTGCGGGAAGTGCATATTCATTTCGTCACCGTCGAAATCAGCGTTGTAGGTGTTACAGTTGGCGTAGTGCATACGGAGCGTCTTCTCTCCAGGCAGTACCCTCGCTCGGTGACACATCATGGACGGTTTGTGGAGAGTTGGCTGTCGATTCATGATGACGATATCACCATTGTTAAGATGACGATGCACTTTCTTCGGTCGCGCTCCTCGCGTATTGCCAGAAGGTGAGGGCGCAAGCAAAGAGTTCGCCAATGCTAGTCGCTCTTCAGAGTTCTTCCTTTCTAGGCTTACTACGGCTCCATTCTCGCTCTCGATTGCGACGGCCCCCGGCCAGATGTGAGGTCCGTTCTGTACTGCTGCTTGAAGCTCTTCGTAATTCCATTGCGTGACGGGCTCCGGGTAGGTCAGCTTGACAGCAAAGACGGGAGGGACACCGATCTCATTCGTCTCAATGTTCGGATCGGGCGAGATGACAGTACGAGCAGCGAAGTTGACACGCTTACCCATCATGTACTTTCGGAACATACCTTCCTTCTTCTCAAGTTTCTGCTTGATGCCGTCAGGAGTTCGGGCATTTGCAGCACCTTGTAGAGGAGAGCGGTCTTTGTCTATCAGGGTGTTGACATTCTCTTGCAGCACAAGCCAAGCACTTTCCAGGTCGGCATAGGTTCGCTCTCTATACCGCGTTTCAGCTGGCTTGCCGCCACTGAGTTCTCGCTGGATTTCTGTGATGGTGTCGCAATTTTGCAGAATGCTTCGATATGCTCCGTTCTCTAGAGCTTCACTGATCGCACCATCTCCTTGTCTGGCCTCAGGTCTGAAACGATTCGGAGGAACAAGCAAGGTTTGCAGGAAGAACATGTCTGCCGATAGACCTTTCCGACGATCTTGACCGTACACTAAGCTGAGCACTTCGGCATCGCTTTCGAAGAGCTGCTGCAGTTGAGCATAGACTCTGCTGGGATTGAGGTATTCGTCCTGGGCCTTCGGCTTCTTTTGCGTCTGAGTTGTAGTCTCAGCAGCACCATCGATGATCATGGCATCTTCAAGGTCACCGCCTATTATAGTAGGCTCTCCTTCCGACTCTTCTTCGACCTCCTCTTCTGACGTCCGATCGAGATCTGCCACAGCCTCATCTTCGTCTCGTTTTCGCTTTCGACTTCGTTCGGCTCGCAGCTTCCTCCTCATCTCAACCAACGGATCTCTCGCCTTCAAGCCCTTCTGCACCATCGCAGCATGATCCTTCTCGCTCAATGGCTTTTTGAAGAGCTTGACAAATCGATCCTTGCGATAGCTATGATTGATCCCTCCACAATTACCGCACTTTTTGCCCTTGTTCATGTTGGCCATGAAATCTTTTATTATGCGGATTCGCTCAGCGTTCCCTGCTTCCGATTTGGCTGTCGATAATGTGCCATTCCGTCTCGCTGACTTGATCGCATCATTCACATATCGCTCCAGCATCAAGGAAAGTGCTCTCGTGTCTGCATCGCCATTATCGGATTCGTCATCGTCCTGATCCACCTCTGCACCTGCCTTGGTGGGATCGCTCGCAGCTTGAATCTCCTTCTCTTCCAGCTCTTTTAGCTTTTTCAATAAACCGTGCCGTACAAGTCGCAGCTTGCAAACAAATCTTGTGACCAATATGCGCTTCATCTTCAGCTTCCCACAGTATATACATCCTCCTCGCAGCAATCGCAGGATCTGGTCGAAGAAGGTTGGGTGGTAGCATGGTACAGGTAATTCGATATGGCCTGGATGACCAGGACATTGCGGATTTTTCAGTCCACATGTTGCGCAGGCATTGTCCATAAACTGACCCAGCTCTGCACTGTACAATCCACCAGGAATCGGGTTGGCGAGAGTGTCGAAAGTGACGGCGCTCGTGATGCGCTTGGCGGATAATCGGCGCACATCGTCAGCAGTCAAGTAGCCGAAGCTGACATTTGAGATCTGCGACGATACCGGCTGCGAGGGATTCATTCTGTCGTATTGCGCCGGCCGCTGCGATCATATCATATCCATATTGAGCTCTCAGAAAAAGTCGTTCCTGCCTCGAGGTTAAAGTTCAGGCTACCAGAAGCTTGGCCCTCGCTTTCTCCCGCTGCCGCCGACACGCGAGTCAAGCAACTTCCGCAGCCCGCAGATTTGTGACTGCAGAAAGTTGGAGATGCGCGAAACATTCAAACAGCTATACCGCGAATATGACGGGAAAGCGTCCACACGAAGCTAATGGCGCAGATGGAGATGTCAAGAGGCAGCGCATGGGAGAGGAGACGGAGCTGGAGCGGAAGAAGAGGGAGACGGCGGAAAAGATGGCAGCACTGAAAGCGAAGATTGCTGCTAATAAGCCAAATGGAGCGAGTCCAGCACCAGGACCCATGCCGACGAGACCACCGCCTCCTCCAGCAGCGCCAGCGGATGATCAGGCTGCGAAGCAAGCGGAGGCCAAGAGGAAAATCGCAGAGCTCAAGGCGAAAATGGCTGCGAAAAGTGGAGGAGCAGCTCCGGCACCACCACCTCAGTCGCAGCAGATGACTGAGCAGCAAAGGCAGATGGCAGAGGCGAGGGCCCGAGCAGCAGAGATCGCTAGGAGAAAGCCTGCCTCGCCTGCCGTTGCTGCCCCACCGCCTAGGACAGATGTGCGAGGTGCTCGAGGAGGACTTGGAATTGGTCTGCATCCTTCTCTAATGGGAGATGCCTCAGCAGACAAGGGCAAGGGAGCGCAACAGGGTCCGAAGTTTAGCACCGTGAAAGGCAACCGCGAGCCAGAGAAACCAAAGCTCAATCCGTACTTGGCCGATGCACAACCTGAGCAGCAGCAGGAAAATGAGGATCCATCATTTGCACCTACTGCACGAAGATATGCCGAGAGGAAGAGCAAACAGTTGGTATTCAGCCAAAAGGGCAAATATATGGCTCAAGCCAATGCTCTGCGACAGCAAGCTAAGCTGGAGGAGATGAAGCGGCGGATTGCTGCCGAGACGCGCAAAGCTGAGATTGAGGAAGCATCAGATAAATCATTCTTGGTGCCAGCACCTCCAGAGATCGAATGGTGGGACGAAGGTCTGCTCCCAGAAGGCCAGAACAGCTATGAAGACTGGGAGGCCCCAGGACGAAACAAGATTGAGACTGAAGACAGCATCATCACTGCCCTTATACAACGGCCTGTGCTCCTGCAAGCACCTCAAGACAAGTTCTTGCCAGGACCAAAGCCTTTAATGCTGACCACGAAAGAGCAGAAGAAGCTCCGACGGCAAAAACGAATGGCAGACATGAAAGAAGAGCAAGCAAAGATTCGACTCGGCCTGATCGAACCACCACCGCCAAAGGTCAAGAAGTCGAACATGATGAGAGTGCTTGGTGAGCAGGCTGTAAAGGATCCGACCGCAGTCGAAGCACGAGTCAATCGCGAAATCGCACAACGAGCGAACGACCACGAGCAAGCCAATGCGGATCGCGCACTTACTGCCGAACAGCGAGCAGAGAAGCTGAAACAGCAGCAGGCCGGTGATGAGGCTAAGGGTGTCAAGGTTGCCGTTTTCCGCGTGGACGATCTGAGTTCGGGCAAGCACCGCTACCAGGTTGACATCAATGCCAAGCAGAACGGCCTGACTGGTATTGTCATCCTCAACCCTACTATGAATCTTGTCATCGTTGAAGGTGGCTCGCACAGTATTACAGCTTACAAGAAATTGATGCTGAAGCGTGTAAAATGGCAAGAAAACACCGCACCACCACCCGACAATGAGCCGACCACCTTCACGGGCTTCACAGATGGCAGCATAAACGACATCAATAAAGGAATCAGAGGCCAGGGCAGCAAAGCGCAAGAGTGGTGCCATCCTTTGGACCAAGATGGCAATCTCAAGGATCTTTCTCACAATCAATGCTTGCTGGTCTGGGAGGGAGACGAAGCCGCAAGAGTCTTCAAGCGATGGGGAAGTCGAGCATGCGAAACAGATGGTGAGGCAAAAGATGTGCTTTCGAAGACGAAGATGGAGAACATGTGGACTTTGGCGAGGAATAAGAAGCCAGAATTCTGATCGAATGACAACTCTTGATCTCGAGGTATGTAGGATGGCACCACATCACCGCGCTCGAAGGACTCATGCACAACTTTGAAACACTCGCAACAAACGCTCCAGCAGACTTGGTAAGCACTGTCTTCGCCTATATACCGAATGAGTTGACTGGCACTTCTTAGACTCATCGTCCCACGCGCACCACACTACATATTCTTTCCAGATCAATTCCAGTGGCTTCTTGGGCCCTTTCGTGCTGTGCTGTTCGACCTGTAGTGACGCTATGCACTCGTTCAAACGCCACAAAAGGATTCCGTGGGCCCAGTCCAGCTGTCTACTTGTGGAAACCTCGATCAAGCGTGGAAATCAGCTGCGAACCAATTTTTGACGCCCGGGAAGTCATCCGAGGCTTTCGATCCCATGCTGCGATTGAGCCAGATGATTAGGATTGCGTCAGGATGCTTCTCAGAATGTGAAGCACATCTACGCGCCTGTCGTTGGAGCTCTAGGCACAAGAAGCTGATCACACAGCAGCGCCTGCACACTGTGCCTTCCTTGCATATCGCAGTGTGTTATTGAAGCAGGAGCGAGATCATCGAGCAGCTCGCAGCAGAAGAGCGGTGCAGCACCGCAAGCTTTTGAATAAAGTCTTAACCGCAATGAAAGCCCCGAGAGCTGCCACACTTAGTCATGAGGCAAACCCACCGAAAAGTGGTCTCTCCGTCCAGTGGAAACTTGGCACGCCGATAGTGTCATGTCTGGTTTTCTGCTTCGTCCACTAATCGCTGTATGACCTGACTCAACTCTAAAGCCATTTTCTTCAATTGCTCATCAGCTAACATGTGAAAGGCACCTCCGTCATTCTTTCCGCGGTTGGGATGCCACCTATGTCTTTCCTCCCCAAGCGTCTTTTGCAGATTCCCAGTGGCTGCGCAAAGTCTTCGTATGCTATGCTCGCACGCACGAAGATATCGCGAGGACTGATTACAACGACGTTCATGACATTCCCAATGATACGGCTCCGGGAATTTCGTGATACAATTCTCAGGCAATCGAAACATTGAGTCGCACGTCAATCTCCACTGCTCGTATTTTCTCAAATCCTCTTTTCGCTGTATCTCTGCAACCGCAGCCTGTCGTCGAGTCTCCTGTTCAAGTCGCCTAGCTTCTTCTGCTTTACGACGTTCTTGCTCTCTAGCAATTCGAATCCGTTCTTGCTCTTGCTGCATTCGTTCTCGCTCTCGTCGTCTCACATCTTCCCGCCTCTGTTCCTCTAGCTCTCTTGTATGTTGTTCAACCCTCTTTTGCTCAGCCTCGACTGCTCGACGTACTTCCCGTTGCCGCAACCATTTCGCAAGTCCCTGCCAAGACTTTCTTGTGAGATATGTTACAACGATGAGCGTTACGAGTATGATGAGTCCTTTGAAAGCGAGCTTGGTGACATAAAGTATCGTCGCGACGATAGCGTTCCAAGCTGTATGCGCTACGTGCTTCACGGCTTGTGCAATGCGGTGAGGAATTTCGAGAATGTCACGGAAGAATTTCAAAATAGCGTCTCGAAAGTCAGTGAGTGCGCGAGTAATTGCCTTGATGCGCATCTCGGCCATGTCGAAGTCGATCGCTGTCTATGATCTGAGTGAGGCCAAATCCTGTCAACAGATATGAGCCGGAGATTTCGAGGAGCTTGGCACGAGGATGCGAAGGCGTTGTCTGTTTACGAGCTAAGTAGAAGATGCGTGGGAAGTTGATGTCTCAGATCTTCAATCTCTTTTGCTACGCGTCGGATGTAATCCTGATAAATCGCTTAAGCAAACCCCTCTGATTGGGAACAACGAAACATCCGAGCCCCGGCCCCTGCTCTGCTTCCGAGGTTCATACAAATTTGGTCATTGATATAGGCCACACGTTCGTCATGAATACTCGTCCTCATCCATATCGTCAAAGATCCAGTGATCACGTATTGCAATTATCTCGTCTTCCGTTTCGGCCTGCTCAAGCGACATTTCTTTCATCCTCGCAATCGCTTCTTTGGCAGCCTCATAGTTGTCATGTGACACCCAGCCCTCTGGTCCCAGACCAATGGCCTGCTTGAATGCTTCCAATTGCTCAACGCCTTGTTGCTCAGCGTCATCGAGACGCAGACATTTCTGCTCCTCTTCTTCCGTGAACGAAATTGGGCAAGGTGTGTCCGGATGGGAGGAGATTTGGGCCCAGTTCTGCTTGACAAAGATCAGACTGGAGCGAAGTGGGATGTTATCACCTTGCCATGGATCGCACGATAATCGATGGATTTTTTGTCGACCGATTGAGAAGGGATACGTCAGAGCATCGAAGTGCAGAGGGTCGTATTTCTCTACAGCGCCGATGTAAATGTTGCGAAGCTGTCTCTGGCGTTCATGATCGAGACGTTGAGCCTTCAAGTTTCCATTTTCATCTCCCTGCGATGAGGCGTTGCTGGAGTCTTCTGGCGCTATATCAGTCAGCTGCGAGCCTATCTTGTCTAGGAACTCCGGAATGCCAGCTGACAGAAACATAGGTAATGCACTACTATGCTGCCAGTCGATAAGCGCAGTTATTTGGAGGTCGTCAGAGACAAACACGTTGCTGGGGCGAAGGTCGGGATGTCTCAAAATTGGCGACTTCAGAGCTTCAGTCTGAGGAATTAGGTGCTTCGAGATCTGTAGGTACTTCCGCAGACTGTCGAGATGGACTAAGGGCAATTGCTTTTGGAAATTGAACGTCTCTCTTTGGAAGCGATTGAATGGAAGGAGCGGTCGCCCATACTGCTCGAGGTGTTGCCTTTCCTTTTCGGCGCCTGCGTTCATGGCAGCTTCTGGTTGGGAGACTTTGTACGCTCGATGGTCAGCAAGGCCTGCAAGTTCGGCCAGGACTCAAAACTCACAAGGTCCGCGATTGACCTGCAGACTACTGCGTTTGCTAAACCAAAAATGAAGGCCAGTGCTCGGGCCTATGTACAGCGAGTCCGGCTTGCCAGTGTCTTGCGTGTCGATGGGAACACCACTCCCTTTCGAGGGCAGGTCTCGAAGAAAGTATAGACGGCCACTGGCTGGTAGACATAGAGCTGAAAGTCGGGCTTCTGCATCTACCAGATGATGAACAAGACGACGGCAGTCCTCATCGGCCATCTCGTCCCACAGACTGGCAAGGTCTCTTCCAGAACAATGTTCCATGAAGATATACTCAGTACCAGCAGGATTATCTGAGGTGCCAGAATAGCCAAAAACCTTTGGCACCGGGATGCCCTTCGAACGGAGAAAAGTCATAGTCGCTGCTTCGCTAGCCACCTGAAACCAAAAGTAACATAGGTCAGCAATGGTTCACTCCGGAAAATTGCACTGAGATGGTGCTATCGTTTCCAACACGACTGCCTCCGTTGTGCATTTTCGCTTGGAGTCAGGACGTGCTCACCACAAGCCCCTTCGGCTGGACGAAAGAATACGGCATCCGCGCAACAACCTTGAGACCATCTCTGAATTCAATCGCAAATGCGCGCTTAGCAGCGCCCTCGCCTATCTTTTCGATGCCGATGACATCTTCTCTGGTCCTGGACGCAGCTTCCGCAGCAAGACGGAGCAGTCCATCGACGTTGAATACTCGTTTTCGTTCTTTCAAGCGTCTAGCTTCGTTGTACCTATAAGGTCAGCATCAAGCTCAGGTGAAGAGTACATAACATGAGACGAACACCCATCGCCCAGATGTATATCGAAATAATGGAGAGTCTTCGGAAGGAGCTGGTAGGCTGCTAATGCGTCGACGAGAGTGCGATGGGCCATGGGTACTGAAGCACGTCACGGCCGGCGAGACACGCATTAGTATGGCGCAAGGGCTGCATTCTGAGATTGTATGGCTAGAAAGACGAAAATGGATGGAACGAAGCATAAGGTGATGAAAGTCGGTGTGGGAGCAGTAGTGTCGTCGCCAATGAGCTGTTGCCAAGCCATGCAACGGAGTTCGGTCCGCATGCGAGACAACATCGCTGTAGGTCAATAATCCTATTGTTTTCATCATACAAGGCTGGAGGAGGAATCTGGAAGAGAGTATCAGCAATGACGACAGCGGCCAATTTTGCGCTCAACTCCGATTCCAGACGTGCCATTCGCACGTCGGTCTGCGACCTTGGCCACACGGCCTCGATGGTGCTGCGGAGCTGAATGAAGCAACAACCGAATGCCGAGCAGCCTGAAGGACGAGTTGGGATGATCAAAATGCTGAAATCTGGATACGGGATGGCCGTGCCGCGAGCAGTCTCTCCGCGGCTGTCACAGCCCGTGAGCACCCACAAAGCGAGGCGGCGCCCTTGGCCGAGGCCACGCAGCAGAATCAAAAGCGGATTTCATAACTTTTCATGCTATCATACCTCATGTATCTCTATAATCATCACTCCTTCCTCCTTAATTATACCGGTATTGCTGCCTACAAAGAGGGCAAGTACTCGAATTACTCGATCTGAACCACTTGAACAGGCACTGGTTATGGAACATCTGTTTGCAGGTCGGGCATCGCTTCGTCGGTAGCTCCTTCGCATCATTAATGATGGAATAGCAAATCGCGCATTCTGATTGGCCCTTGAGCGCTCCTGTCACATTCTTCCGCCAGTTGGTCAAAGCGTCGATGATGGAGCCGTTCGAGAAAGCGATTGTGCCCTGGCAATTGAGCAACCACGACCGCCACTTCTGCTCGCTCACTGCGACACGATTTATACCTTCGGCTCGAGCGTTCTGGATTGGGTACGCTTCTGGAAGGACAATCTTCATCGCCATGGTCTGCTCGTCGACCATATAATTGGCAAGAACTTCGCGGCCGCGGGTGTTGACCTTGATCGTCATTGCCTCGTAGTCGGGATCGCTCTTGACATTCTTCTCGTTCCATTGAGAGACTTCTTCCAGACTGGAAGTGATGATGAGTGGACTGATATGTTTCGCTGTCCAGGCCTCGATAGTCTTGGGTGCTTGGCGAGAGCGAATCTCGTTGTTGAGGTAATTCTTGACAAGGCTGGGGAGGTTGGCCAGAGATAGGTAGTATAGGTGAGTGAGTAATGACTGTACATCTTTCTCAGGACTGGATTCTTGGTTTGGCGTGTAGTTCTGAAGATCGAAGCTGGAAGCATCGACCGGACGACCGCGAGTATGACCCAGAAAATCGAAGGTAAGTGCCAGTAGCCCATTTAGACAGCCATCCTCTTTCAATTGCTCGATATAGTCACCCTTAACTCTGTGACTGGAGCCCGTGAAGTGGTCGAATACCAGGCGCCAGCTGTAGAGATAGCCTTGCAGGCTCAATGGCATCATGGTATCAAAACTGGCGTCAGCCAGTGAATCGAGGGTCGGAGCATCGATGAGAAGTGACAAGAGCTCATCAGGCAAGCTCGCCTTCTTGTCTTCCAGCGCTGCATCAAACGAGATCTGCTCCTGCGCTTGAGGAATATGTTGGTGGAGAAGCTCGAATGCAGCACCAAGAACAGCTTGAGAGGGAGTGTACAGCAACGGAAACAGCTCTTCCGCATCTTTGATGGGCTTGGCTGGTAATTGAGAGATTTTCCGAGCTAACAGCTCATTAGTGACCATCAAGGGTTGATGATCTTGATCAGGAATGCAGTTGACAGATTGCAGCAACACGACCAAGCCACCGCGGAGGAGATCCTCGCTTTGCTTGAGCGCATCTACAAGATCGTCATTTGGCTCCTGCCCTCGTGCGAGCTTTCGCAGCGTGGCGTAGAGCTTCAGGGTAGCATGAATGACCAGAATACTGCTCTCCGATATTGCTCCGTTCTCAGCGATCGAGCTGGAAGCGTTCCAGAAGTCGGCCAGCGATTCGATAACACTCGTCCAGTGATCTCCATACATATCTGCCATGCCCGACAGGAGATGAGTCAACGACTTGCATACTTCTGCTTTGATTTCCAAGGCAGCATCCGTCTTCAGCCAGGGAATGATATGCTTCACCAGAAACACTATACGATTCTTGGCTATAGTGCTGATTTCGTCCGGCTGAGTGTGCAGTATTTGGTTTAGGAGTACAAGTGACTCCAGGACTCGTGCTTGGTCGGCTTCTAGGGACATGGCGGTGAGATCCGCAACAGTCTCGTTGCATAAGCGAGACAGAAATTGGCTCCCGGTCAGTGGTTGGGCAAAGCCGACGATGTATCTAACAAGATTCATAGTATTCTTGGCTGATCGTAGTGTTCGGAGGTTTTCCTCACTTGTCTTGGACTGGTCGGCTGAGTATCCGTTCAGCTCGAAGAAGTTGTCGTGCGACTTCACAAACGCCAGCGCTGCATAGTATGCCACTGGCGTACCAGCATGATCCTTCTGAAGTCCTTCAAGCACATCGAAGAATTGAAATCGGCCCAATGCTGCTAAGTCGGTGCCAATTTCGTCCCAATAGCCTCGAGTGATTTGATTGGCATTGCTAACGAACTCCATGATCTCCATTTCGAAATTGAGGTCTGAGCTGGCCTTCCAGAGACCGTTCGCACCAGCAATACTTGTGTTGTCTTCTGCCAGAAGAACACAAAGGTTTAGGAGGGCGATGAGAGATGCTTTGTCGGTACCTTGAGGCAAGATGTGCGGCCTCGAGGTGAGCACACCTGCATAGTACATTGCAATCCTGAGCGCCTGCGAGAGACCCTCTGCGTCGTACTGCGAAGCTTTAGTCTCGATCGCCGGTCCAACAAGATGTATAGCTCCTCCCAGAGGACTAAGCAGTGCTAGAGATGCTTTTGGTGGTCTTAACGTTGCGAAGATTGCTTCGCGCCAGGTTTCAAGACTTGGCAGGAGTTCACTGGCATCTGATACGTCCTTGCCTTCACCAATGACTTTGCTTGCGAGGTCGATTACTGCATCTATAGGCAATGAAGATGCAGACACTCTTTCAAGGTTCTGTAGAATGACGCCGTACTTGCTGTTCGCAGCAGCACCGACCATAGACGATGTCAATCGGGAGGACAACGCTGTGGCTTTCTCGGCTACATCGTCTTGCGGTGACTGCTCGAGACGGAGGACGCTGGATAGTAGTTGCTCGCCCGCTGCATTAGATCCAGACATGAATGCCCTCACAGCGCTTTCGTTCGTCACCGCGACCTGATCAAGCGCAGAAAGTCCAGCAAGAACTTCATCTCCAGAAAGCGAAATTTTCTGCGTCATATCAGAAAGCACCGCATCAGCTGTATCCTGGGACACCACTCCTAGCCTAAGCAGCTCTGAGAACAAGACTGTACGCTCTGCCTCGGTACTGGCTGAAGTATGCTTGGAAAGGAACTCTTGAAGCGGCCTTGAATCTTGTGAACCTTGGATGACAGACGCTGGTGTGTTGGGCGGAAAGAGTGAGCGTAAAGCACCAATCTTGGTGGTTTCTGGCTCTTCGCTGTCGAGAGCGTTGCCGAGAACGGCTTGGAATGCCGCTGCAAACCATGGCTCAGAGTGTACGGCATACAAGCAGCGCACAATGTGCTTTTGAGATGGACTGTGTACCAGCCGCGGCGCATCTTCAGTGACGAAGCCTCTGACCAGGTCGACGAAGGATGCTTCCGACAGAAGATAGCTCCCACAATTCCGCAGCTGCTCCTCGAGAATAGCCGCTGCGCCATATGGCTTGCCATTTCGGGTCTTGAGTAATGAGATACACTCACCCGCTATGCTTGTATTCACACTCGCAAAGACTTGCTTCAGTGATTCCAGGAATCCATAATCGCTGGAGTACAGCTCTCGTTGCAGGGCAGCCCATCGTTCGCCAACAGTCGCCACGTGCTTTTGCGATTTTTCAAAGTCTTTCGATTGCTCTGGTTGAGACATCTTTGCAACTTCGATGAGCTTGTCGCCAAGATGCTTCCATTTCCGTTCGAGAAGTGGCGGGAGGCGTTTCACAATGGTGACTTTGGCGACCAGCGACGCAGCTTTAGAGCCAGTTATGCTCCAGCTCGCACTTCCATCAGAAGGATGCAGATACTGATTGATCGGTGGCATGGCGAATGCTTCTAGCAGGTTTTCGCAGTCTTCGTCAGACGTTTGCTGCGTTACCATATCAAGCAGGCTGAAGTATGCCGGCCATGCAGATGATGCATTGAAGCGCTCTTCCTTCTTGCTGACACCATCTCGTGTTGCGAGAAGTAGATCCGCAATTTCATCGTAGCTTGTCGGCAAGACCTCGCTGGGCAATTTCCGGAGCAGATCTGCCATGATGTCCCAATAACCTGCTGGACCCGCATGAGCGCCGCTCTTCAAGCATTGCCGTAGGCGTGAAAGAGCCGGCTTCTTCCCAGAGTATGCAGTTGTCCAGACGCCCGGGAAAGCGATCGTCAAAGCGTGCAGCGTAGAGACAAAGTCCAGTGCAGATCCTGTCTGATCAGACGCTAGACCTTTGTAGACGTAGGCGTTGGATGCTAGTTTCTGGTTGTTCTCGATGAGCGATCTTTCTCTTTGTAGACAAGTCTGGATCAGGCGATGAAGTGATTTTCTGACGCTCGAGTCTTCATACGAGGATAACTCCCATAGTTTCTTGTCTCCCAGAATGCTGTCGTAGGTGCTGCTCTGCTTCGATAAGTCCTCGGGTGAGAGGCTGTCGATCAAACTTGAAATTACTGCAATGGCCGATGATACTACTCGTGCATACGTTGCTTTTGCGTCGTCGGGACTGACGGAGCGCTCATCACTGAGAGTGCCGACCGTCTCGTTCAACACTGCTTCCTTGCAATATGTGATAATCGGCTCATGGAAGGTCTTCCGAAGTCCCTGGACCTTCTCTGAAGACGGAAACACAGTCGCCAAAGCATCCTGAGCAGATTTCGAGACGGACCGATCTACATCAAACGTCCCAGCCAGCCAAGGCCCAACAATCTTTGGGAGCTGCTTGGCGATGCGCTTTCCCAACTTCGCTCCAATCTGTCCTGTAAGCTGATGCGAAAGCTGACGGACTCGACGTGCGTTGTCTATAGACAGCCGTGGGTACTGCTTCACCCATGCTTCTACAACACCATCTTCGATTTCTGTCTCGCCGGAAATAAGAGAAGCTTGGAGATCCTCAAGAGCCTTGGCCTTAGTAGTCCCGTCCTTCTTGGTCAGGTTCTTGAATGCAACCACAACGTTCGAGTCGCTGATATTCGAGTAGTCCGGGGGCTCTTGGACATACGAGAGCACGGATGACTGTGTTGAGCCACCAAATCCTCCAAAACCACCACCCCCAAAACCACTGGCCCGACCACTGCTGGCCTGCGACTTGAATTGACCCTTCTTCATGACCGCCGATACGGATTCCAGGGCGGCCTGAGTCGAAGAGCAGCAAAGTCGTGTTTTTGGAGTCGAGTGTTTGTTTAAAATGTGGAAGGCTTCTGAGGTCATCGAAGGCAGACAAACTAAGCTCGGCGCTAGGAACGGCCCGATGCACGGTGCATCGCGACTGCCTGCAGGTTACTTTGCCTCTGCTCTTATTCGCCATCAAAACCTCGACATAAAACATCTAAGAACATCACAAACAACGACGATTGGTGTCGGACACTGTCAAGAGATCATATTCCGAGTGTCAAACAAGCGAACAGGCGTGGCATCATCACGAGCATATCGGCACAGCTCCGCTGGCGACCTCGATTGCGAGGCGCCAGGCGCTAGCTTCAGGTCTTCAAGATGAAGTTCTACATCGGAGGCGAGTCTTCTTCAGTGCTCGAATGGAAATGATCTGACCTGTGTAGACTTGCCTGTACTCTTCCCATACCCACGAATCTACCCAGAACAATATGTATGCACCACTGCCTCAAGATCTCATGGCGAATGCTAACCTCGATTCGTAGGACTACATGTGTGCGCTCAAGCAGACCCTCGACTCAGGGGGTCACTGCGTATTGGAGATGCCTTCAGGAACTGGAAAGACAGTATCACTTCTTTCTCTCATTGTCGCATATCAACAGCACTATCCTGAGCATCGAAAACTCATCTACTGCTCGCGAACAATGTCAGAGATCGAAAAAGCGCTTGCAGAGCTCAAAGCATTAATGAAGTATCGATCAGATCAGCTTGGATATGAGGAGGACTTCCGAGGGCTTGGTCTCACTAGTCGAAAGAATCTCTGTCTGCATCCATCCGTCAAACAGGAGAAGAGTGGCTCAGTAGTGGATGCGCGATGTCGAAGTCTGACTGCAGGTTTTGTCAAAGAGAAGAAGGAGCGTGGGGAAGACGTCGACTTGTGTATCTACCACGACAACCTCGACCTGCTTGAGCCACATAATCTGATACCACCAGGAGTCTGGACGCTCGACGGCATGCTCAGATATGGAGAGCAACAGAAACAGTGTCCTTACTTTACAGCGCGTCGTATGATGCCTTTCTGCAACGTCATCATCTACTCTTATCACTACCTTCTGGATCCAAAGATCGCAGAGCGAGTGTCAAGAGAGCTCTCCAAGGACTGCATTGTCGTATTTGACGAAGCACACAACATCGACAACGTCTGCATTGAATCGCTGAGCATAGATCTTACTGAAGACTCACTGCGGAAAGCTGCGAGAGGCGCTGCGAACTTGGAGAGGGAGATTACCACAATGAAGCAGACCGATGCGGACAAGCTTCAGAACGAGTATGCTAAGCTCGTGGAAGGCCTGAGAGAGGCAGACGAGGCGCGTGACGAAGGAGCATTCATGTCCAACCCAGCTCTGCCCGATGACCTACTTAAAGAAGCTGTGCCTGGCAATATACGAAGGGCCGAACACTTCGTCGCTTTCCTGAAGCGATTCATCGAATACCTCAAGACACGTATGAAGGTGTTACACGTCATTTCAGAGACGCCACCTTCATTCTTGCAGCATCTCAAAGAGCTTACATTCATCGAGAGGAAACCGCTCCGCTTCTGCGCGGAACGTTTGACTTCCCTCGTCCGCACATTGGAGCTCACAAATATCGAAGACTACCAACCGCTACAGGAAGTGGCAACCTTTGCAACACTCGCCGCAACTTATGATGCTGGCTTCTTGCTGATTCTAGAGCCATACGAATCAGACACAGCCACGGTTCCGAACCCCATTCTGCACTTCACATGTCTCGATGCAGCAATCGCAATCAAGCCAGTCTTCGACCGATTCAGCTCGGTGATCATTACATCCGGAACGATCTCGCCTCTGGAGATGTATCCTAAAATGCTGGGCTTCGAGTGCGTAGTGCAAGAGTCATACACGATGACACTGGCGAGGAAATCCTTCTTGCCAATGATCGTGACACGGGGGTCTGATCAGGGCCAGATATCCTCAGGCTTCCAGACGCGTAATGACCCGGCAAACGTCCGAAACTATGGCAATCTGCTTATCGAGTTCTCTAAGTTGACACCGGATGGGATTGTGGTCTTCTTTCCATCTTACTTGTATATGGAGAGCGTTATCTCGATGTGGCAGACGATGGGGATCCTGGATTCGGTCTGGAAGAGCAAGCTGATTCTGGTCGAAACGCCTGATAGTCAGGAGACCTCTCTAGCATTGGAGACCTATCGAACTGCATGCAGCAACGGAAGAGGCGCCGTATTGTTGTGTGTCGCTCGTGGCAAAGTCTCCGAAGGTATCGATTTTGACCACCACTATGGTCGTACTGTGCTTTGCATCGGTGTTCCATTCCAATACACCGAATCGCGTATCCTGAAGGCTCGGCTTGAGTTCCTACGAGAGACTTATCGAATCAAGGAAAACGACTTCCTCTCCTTCGACGCGATGCGACATTGCGCACAGTGTCTAGGCCGTGTGTTGCGCGGCAAAGACGATTACGGAGTCATGGTCATGGCTGACAAGCGTTTCGCGAAGAAGCGGAACCAGCTGCCGAAATGGATCAACAACCAGCTGATGGAAAGCGACACCAACATGTCTGTTGACCAAGCTGTTGCCGCCGCGAAGAAGTTCTTGAAGCAGATGAGCCAGCCGTTTCCCATCTCAATGCAGGAGGGGATCAGTACCTGGAGCTACGATGATCTGATGGCCCACCAGCAGAAAGTTGCGGCTTCTCAACCACAGCTGGATCAGAATGGCGAGATGAATGGTGATTACGGTGATGCTGCAATGGCAGAAGCCCAGGAGAATTATATGGAGGACGATGCGGATATGGAAGCTGCGCTAATGGACTTGGATACTAATTCCGTGCCAAGATAGGGAAAGAAAGAAGCAAGATGAATGAAACGCATCGATCGACTCTGGCATGCCACGATCTCGACGGTGCCAGACTGACAAACAGCAGTACTACACAGTGCATTCTACTTGGAGCGACTACTACCTGCATGATATGAAAAACGAGCCCAAGAATCTCGCCCTCCTCACGACTGCATTCGCATAGTGTTGAGCATGTCGACACGCACCATTGGTTTTTGCAAGCCAGCTGCATTGCTCCAGAGATACAAGGCCATCAGAATCGCAGACAGCAAAGTTTCTGGAACGCGAATTGCGAGTTGCTGCTCGTACTGCAAGACCGGAAGGATGTGTCCCTGCGATATTTGGTCGCCGATACGTTTGAGACCCACGGTGTCATCATACCGACCTGGAATGTACTACATGAGCTCGCAACCTCTTTGGGCAGACAGCGCTGAATTTCTGCGTCCTTGGAATGTGATCGCAGTGATCGTGTTGCTGCACGTCCCATTCACATGGTGACGTCTTCGATATTTAGCCTATTGTGACGACAATCGACATCATTCTTACCAATGTTCTCAGCCTTCTATGGTACCTTGCAGATCTATATGAAGCATAGCTAATCACACATCACACCGCATCAAACAAGAAAAAAAGAGACAACACCACAATAATGCCTACCAAGACACCGTAAGCCAATCCACCCTCCAGAACCAATTTCGAAATCAAAGCTAATTCTTCCCAGAGGCGGCGTCGGAGCCAGCGAGAAATTCCAAAAGCAACAAGCAGAGAGTAAATCAATCCCTCCCATCCTCCCTTTCCCTTCAGCCCATGCTAACATTGCCGGCCGCCAGAGGAAGGTCTCGGCGCAGAAAACGCCCCAGGCCGAACAGAAGGTCTAGACAAAAACCCAGGATCCGCAAAAGTCGCATCAGATTCCGGTTCTACGAATGTGGGAGTGGAAGTTAATGCGAATAACCCTGGAGAGAAGGGAATTTCTGGTGTTCCGGTTGATTCGAAACCGGAGGGGAATACACAGAATATGAAGTGATGAATGCAGCGATGTAATGTGGAGAGCGATTGAGGGAAGGATGATGTGATGCTAGATGACTTGCATGAAATGTGAAAAGATTCTGCCATGCGTATGTGTGTATGAGAAGCTTTCTCAACTGCATATCCAATCTGTAAAGAATGTGGTTGTTGAAATCCATGTCGATCCTCGGCACGGGATGAGTTTCTATACATCCCACGCTTTCCTGGTGTTCTTTTTGCGCCTACTGCAGTAGGCAATCGCGATTCACACGACAAGGGAATGGTAGGCAGTTGAAAGATACCCAAGCTTCTCCCAGATACTCGGAATCTGGCCGTGGCCCGTCTGATAAAATATGCACCGACGTTGCAATCTGCGACTGTCGGGTCGCGGGAAAGAGTTCCGAAGGGGTTGCTACTTGCTTGTTATTTTGGACCACTGCTTTTCGTGTGGAGATGAAAGACATTTCTATCGATACTGCGATGTGAGTATGGTACGTCTGCGGCGTTCTACGCGCGTCCATGCAGGTTCTGATAACTGCATGTGGTGTGACGAGGAAAGTGTGCGGAGAAAGGACAGTACGTAGAAAAGAAAGAGTGGAATCACGAGCAACGTGTGCTTCAAAGAATGGTGTGATGGACACGAAGTAACTCGCATTCCGAAGTATGGTGTTTGTATTTCCGGCAAAGACACCCTTAGCTGTTCAGCAACAAGGGCCCTTGCCGTGCCAATATCGTACCGTACTCGCGAGCTATCTTTGGATGTACAGTTGACCAAATGTCCCTTTGCGCCGTTGACCGCCAGTGCACGGCGTAGCGCTGCTACAAGTCCGCTTTCAAATCATACAAGATGTAGCCTCTCCTGGCCAAAAGGTCCGAGCAGTGCAAATGATGCGCCCAATCTGCGCCATATCATATTCATTAATTTGATAGTGTCGAGTAAAGTGATGTATCGTGATCAAAGGCATCGCTGGACGCTGATAAGTCGTGAAGGAAGTCGCTTAATGTCATTCAAGACCAGCTTGGGACAAATTCATCTTCTTCGGTCGCCGTAGACAGATGAAGGTCTTGAGGTCCGCGGTGATGGTGGTGGCACGGAAGGTTCGTCTCTTGATGGTGCGATGCGTAATGAGAGGTCATTTCGGGGCTTGGTCGCTGATGCCTTGAAGGCTTTGGTGAAGTCCTCCGCTGAGAATGAGTCGTTGCGGGGAATTTGTGCACCTGACGAAGGCATAGGCATGGTGTCCGTCATAGCTGAGGTGGTTGAGGTTTCGTGAGGCTGTTGTGAATGACTTGAAGCCAACTTGAAGTTCTTGGTGAAGTGCTTGGAATGTAGTGGATTGTGGAGAAAGAGGTTTCAAGTCGCCGGTGTGTAGGGCTGTTCGAAATATATACCTTATCGGTTTGTGAGAGTGCAACGTCGTGTCTCAGCGTTGTAGTGTGATAGAAAGGAGGCTCGACAGGAATGATGAGCAGAGGCGTTCCCTAAATACTGGTTTTACGAATACCCTGGGTGCTCCG
The DNA here is from genome assembly GCA_013365205.1 of Pseudocercospora cruenta. Taxonomy (NCBI): domain Eukaryota; kingdom Fungi; phylum Ascomycota; class Dothideomycetes; order Mycosphaerellales; family Mycosphaerellaceae; genus Pseudocercospora; species Pseudocercospora cruenta. The sequence goes on from JAASFE010006096.1 coordinate 151,550, forward strand.
AGCAATTCTGGAAAGGAAACGCTGGGTACGCGTCTCGCCAATAGGGTTGCCTGCCATGGATCAATAACGAGTCGCTAAGCACCACTGCCGTGGGATGCCGCCCTATGCCAGCACATCTCACCGCCAGAAGCTGTTTCTGGTCGCGAACGGGATACCTAATTTTTCTCGGAACATCCCCTGCAAAGCTGCCGCAGATGGAACAACTCCTGTGAGCCTTGATTATTTGCGTTTCGGCCTTGGCGGGTTGACAGTCCAGTGTTCCCACGCACCGTGCCACGCCTCGGGAATCCGCATCGCCGTTGGCAGGCTTGACCTTAGAACCTACATTTCATCGGGTTTATGCTCGCCCCCTTCATCAGCCAAGAAGTAGGAGTCAGACTGAGCGAGAACGAAATGACCGAGCTTGTCCTGACAGTGACTAAAGTAATGAAGCGACTCACGCAACCGATGGTGAGATGAGAGGTCGATGCGATGCAGATTTCTCCATACGAGGTGGTCGTTAAGGTGAAAAAGCCGAAAAAGCTTCCTCCACACCCCACTCATCAAGGAAGGAGGCTCCGCGAACCTTGAGGCAATCTCATTTTTCATTTTAGGCTTCACGGGGAGCAGATGGATCAGACGCCAGCACTGCCGACGGTTTCGTAGATCGAAGATCGACAGGACACCGCCGGGCTGGATTCCTGTTCTCGTGTGCGCACAAACACAGCGATAAGCAGCACATCCGATGGAGGCCTAGACGAGGAGAAAATGAGCGGAAAAGCACCGCCGCCTGGACACGACTGACTGTGATAGATTGTTCAGTATCCTCTGCTGTGTACTTCCACCGGCTCTCACGACACAGTGTGCATGCAATTTGGAACACTTTCACGCAACCCCTCAAATTTTGATGGCAACTTCCTGTGGTACACCCGCTTCGGTGACACCCTCGAGTCTGACAAGAACCAGAGGTGCTCAAACAAGCGAAATTTGCTTCTGCTCGACGTTTGACACCTCCAAACCGCGATTGCGGCAAGCCACAGTGCGACAGAGGATCGGACAGCTCACGTTCCTCGGCAGTGTGCTCGGCTCGCAGAATACCGTCTTTTTTGTGCTTACGGGCCGACAACTACAACAGCTTTCCCTGCCTGGTCTTCAGATCCTGGCGGAAGACTTGGTTATACCAGGTTCACGGTATAATTGACCCCACACAGCCTGTCCGGATGAAGACCGCGCATGCAGGAACCAAAATCCGGAGTTCTGGTCATGACACAGCAGACACGTTCCAAACGACCTTCCCCAGAGCCGCGACAGGATCTTCCTGGCTCTTGTGTTATTGACCACGCAGGAGTCCGCGGACGAGACGTGACTGTGCTTCCACAACAGCCTGGTTGTTGCAAATGCCGCTGTCACTGTCAATCCGGACCGTATTTGCATCCGGACGCGCCGTGAGCAACAGAACGCGGAATTGATGCGTCAGTCTTGGACGGCTGCCCAGAATTGTATGACTGGCAACTGTAGCAAGCGTACGACTCGCAGTGAGGCGGAGAGGACTTGTGCGCCCAATTCAATCGGTCATCTCATCACGTCTGAGACGTGGTCGGGATCACAGTGGCGATGTTGCGCTGTGCGACACGACCTCGATATCATATACTGACACGTCACAGATGATCGTGGCTTGGTTTTGTCTTTTCATGCTAATAATGTGCTAAGAAACAAGACTGCCAAATCATTACCTTGACTTTGCGAAGGATCAATTTTCAAGTCAATGACGTCGCGCGAAGAATCGCGAACACCACTTTCTGGATGTTTCATACGAATGCCATCGCCTGGACGCGACAGAGTCCCCAAGATGCTACGCCTTCTCTGAGAGTGCTCCAGCTTCTTGGCCTTGGCCTTGCAAAACGTGAGATCCAAATTTGCGAGCAGGAATCTTCTGCATAAAGAGCTCGTCAAGCTACAGCCGGTCAGCAAATGTTACACGTCGAGCTAAGAATAACACACCTCCTCATATGACCTGTTCTTCGTTTCCGGCTGGTAGTACCAGATGAACAAGATACACGGGACACAGAGACCTCCTGAGAGCGAAATCAGCCTCATAAACATGATCTCGACTGCGACTTTTTGGATGATGTTACCAAACACGAAGCCAACCTTCCCTCCCATATTCGCTTGATCAGGATTGAACATATACGGAAGGACAAATGACCACATCAGACTGAAGCAATTCGAGACAGCGAGGCCTTCACGGGAAGATCAGCAACATCAGCAAATATTCGACCCATGTCCGGGAATTAGACCACTTACCAATGCCAATTGTCTTGACTCTGAGTCTGGCCGTGGCTGTTTCCGTGAGAACAGTATATGCTGTCGCGCCTATGCCGACATTGTATCCCCAGCAATAGAGCAGAATCATTGCAACGCAGCCCTTCAAGAGCTCAGGCTTGCCTGCTTCACCTGTGCAAGAATGTCAGCCGCAACCGTCTGGACTATGGCTGTCTGTTTGCTGGAACATACCTGCCACTGCTAGACCACCCATGATCCAGAGCACCACCGTCAGTCCGATGGTGCAATAAAGCGTGAGAGATCGTCGACTGCCAGAGTAAGCGGTTTAGAAGACGCTCTATCATCAATGTCACGTCATCAACCCACCCAGCTTTGTCTATAAGATACCAGCTAATCACATTACCAAACATGGACAGCACCTGCTGCGCGGTCTGGAGCTTGAAGGACATGGACGTGCTGTATCCCGCCAGCTGTGCATAATATGTGGAATAGCTTGCGGCGCTGCGAGGTGCAAAAGGTAAGTACACACCAAAGCGGAACGGCTGCGAACCATTTGCTTACAAGTTGATGCCAGTAAATTGTTGTATCTCAGAAATGTTAGCAAATCTCGCAGATCAAGGCTATGTCAGTCTTACCACCAGCGGCGCCATAGAGACTATTGTCCTTCGAAGATCTGAGAATCATCGTCAGCATGTTTCCAGAACTAAATTACAGCGGTCTTACTGGACTTGCGAAAGCACTCGGCATATGTTACTCCTTCAGTCTCCCTTTTCTGCCAATGTATCAGCAAGATGTGCAAGGATCAAGCCAACAAACTTACAATCTCCTCGAGGGTGACATTGATGAGGGCTAGAGCTTTGACCTGTTCATGCGAGTCAGCACTGGAAAGACAGTTGCGGAGTACGGCCGCTGACATCTTCTCCGGCGTCTGCACGATATCCAAGCCGTTGCAAGCTCCGCAAAGCCTTATCTTCGCGGCCTTTATTCGCAAGCCCTGCACCACAACGTATGAGCGACGTTCAAGCGTTTGATGGGGCATGAGTTGGCTTACACCAGGGACTCTCCGGCATGAACCACACGAATATCGCGGCAACAGCAGCAAATCCGTACTGCGAGCAGAATACTGCACGGTAAGCCCACCGGTTGTCATAGGTTCCAGTGCTGTTTACTATCAGGCTGACAGTGAATGGGCCAACGGTATACGACAGGGCAATAAGGCAAGTCATCAAGCCTCGGAGAGCGAGAGGAACGATTTCGCCAATGTAGGTACCCGAGCATGCTTGGATCGTGCCAACGGCAAAGCCATTCTGTTAAATTGATGAGCAAGGTCAGTGACAAGGTGACACAAAACAGGTGCGCTGCACTCACGAGAAACTTGCCGCCGAAAAAGAGCTCATTAGAGGTGGCGACAAATTCCATGGTGACTGCGCCAAAAGATAAGATGAGGGCACAAATTAAGGTATTGCGTCTCCCGATCCAGTCAGCAAGTTGACCACAAAACAGTGCTCCAATGACGGTGGATGCAACTGGAGCGCCATTGAACGCTGATTGCCACTTCGACTCGAGCACTGGAGTACAGAACATCAGAATCAGTACAAGTCAATACCTCAAGATCCGCCAACCCTAATTCCGTGGTCTCTGGGATTCAATCAACATACCATAATCGCCATCATAGAAGTATCCAAAGTCTTTTCGAAATTCCGGTATAGACAGCACATTTCCAGACGCCTGGTTCTCGAAGCTCACCAGAAGAACAGTCCAGACAGCGTACAAACACCATGCGAATGCCCATGGCTGCTTCTTAATCGCCTGCCATTTGCCGGTCTCGTGGTCCTCCTGATTTGCGATGGCGGCAAGATCATGCTCGGTCTCGTGTAGCTCCTTATGCGACGTGCTGGTCTCCTTCTCATCGACTGCCATCTTCTCTGGCTAACGTGTCAATGCTCACAATGGAGCCAGTGATGCACAGCTTGACGAGAGGAGGAGTCAGAGTAAAGTCGTAGATTCCCTGCTACAGCCAGAGTATGTCAACCATGAGGCTCGGCTCTCATATACCGCAATGGCCAGACATGGTACCACGAACACTTTCGGGAAAGAATCCCTACGACCACATGACAGCCGGAACGTTCTTCGTTCAGTCCTTTCTATTGAGATGATAGTTTCTGTCGGGAGTTCAATCAGGGCTCGGACCACTTCAAGGTCGGAAAACATTTCTTTTAGGACTCCACTTGGTTCTGCGATCTCCAGATTTTACCCCATGGGCCGCAGAGGTGAATGCAAGCGTCGCACGCAGGCCACGCGATTCATGTTCGTCAGCCGGGATTCATACTTCTCAAGCGGTATATCTTCGGTACGAGATGCACCGGCAGCCGACCGCCTCACTTCGACTCCAGAATGCAGGCGACACGGGCCTTGAATCCGTGGAAGAGGCATTGTCTTTGACTCAAACAAGCTATCTACGATCAAACAGTGACAATTTACAACGTTTGATGTTGACCCATTGAATGCAATTAACGAAAGCACGATGAAGGACACGACTCTTTTCCGTTCTGTTGATGAGAAGACCCGCGTCTTCATCGTCTCTGACATCTCGAACGAGCCAGACGACGCGGAAAGCCTGGTCAGGTATCTGCTGTATAGCAATGAGTTCGATACCCGAGGACTTGTAGCATGTACTTCCAATTGGATGAAGAGGGTCGTGCACCCAGAAGACATGCTGAAAATCATCGAAGCATATGGCAAAGTGGTTGACAACCTCAACAAGAATGTTCACCCTGACAACCAATACTCGCCTGCAAAGTATTTCGCCAGCATTGTCAAAACCGGACCTGCTTTATATGGCAAAGAAGCTCTTCAGCCTGGCGTGCCTTTGAGTGACGGCGCCAAATTGTTAATAGAGAGACTAGACGAATCCGACAAGCCGCTATGGATTCTCTGCTGGGGCGGTACAAATGTGCTGGCTCAAGCATTACAACACGTGCGTCAAACCAGAAACGAGGACGAGTCACGTCTTCTCAGATCCAAGATCAGGGTCTACGCCATTTCTGACCAGGACGATACCGGAGCATGGATCAGGAGGGAGTTTCCTGACATTTTCTACATCGCTTCCGTACACGGCTGGAATCAGTATGGCTTGGCAGCCTGGACAGGAATTTCTGGCGACAAATTCTATGGCTTCGATAAAGGCGGACCAAATTTCGAAAAGATCTCGAAAGAATGGATCGCCGAGAATATTCAGATTGGTCCACTCGGCAAAGCATATCCTGATTACTTCTTCATTCCGGAGGGCGACACTCCGACTTTTCTCTACCTTGTCCAGAATGGCCTGGGTTCGCCAGAACATCCAGAATGGGGTAGCTGGGGAGGGAGATACCTTCGATCGAATGCCGGACCAGATGCCAGTCGACACTATGGTGATGCTGTTGACCATGTAGTTGGCCAGGACGGGCAAACGTACGTCAGTAACCAGGCAACCATTTGGAGGTGGCGCGACAAGTTCCAGGATAGCTTCGCTGCTCGAATGCAGTGGACATTGAGTGATGACAATAGCAAGACGAATCATGCTCCAGTCGTGGTGGTCAATGGCGACTCTAGCATCGGTGCTCTCTCGATCGAAGCCGAAGCAGGAACGGAAATCGATTTAGATGCAACAGGCACATACGATCCGGACGGAGATGAGCTTACGTATCGCTGGTTTCAGTACAAAGACGTTACCGCAACGCAATGGTGGGTTGATGCAGAGGTCCAAGACGTTGTCTTCAAGGATCAAGATGCCAAGCAGCCTGGTTTGAAAGTGAAGGTCCAGCTACCGCCTCCTGAGAAATGTGCTGTGGACATCCTGACCGGCGTAGCCCAGGAGAAAGGTCAGGCTCTGCATCTCATTCTGGAGGTGACAGACAATGGCAAGCCTCCACTGACGGCCTATAAGCGGGTCATTGTGCAAGTCACTAATAAAGACTTGCGAGGTGGTCGTCAAACGGCTGCAGAGTCAGTGATGGAAGCACATGCGGCATTGTGATGTGAGCATGCCGTCCGATGTTCCGGCACTGGACGGCGACCCTGCTTAGGAATCCGGAGTGGAGATAGTTTTGATGCAGCTGTTTATCTCGATGCCGTCTAGAACACTGTCATGACCTTGGCACCGGCCAGCCTGACCCTCGCGCCGACAATGAAGCAAGATCCGCTGAACGTCATCACACCAGCAAAAATTTGAAGACCAGTATAGGCACCATTCCACCTTGAGATAAGAGCTCCTCCGATCGGACTTGATACCAACGCGGCGATCGAGATGATGGCAAAGTATGTGCCTGTCCGCACTCCGATCTTGCGGACGTCGGAGATCCTGGTCGCTGGTTAGCAGGGAGATGTTGCACTTGAAATCGACACTTACTGAGCAATGACAGAAGGACCCATGGATACAAATGCACCAGATCCAAAGCCATAAAGAGCCGCGAAGGCGATGATCGGACCATTTGTCTTCGAGGGTATCCACATGGCAAGAATTAGGATCGAGGTGAAGAAACACATCTGAGAGTTGTCAGCAGGATATCGAGCTTTCGATAACAGTCAAACTCACAATGATTAAGATGTTGAACCTTCCAGCCTTGTCCGCGATATACCCAGGAATGATCCGTCCAAAAAGCGACGCCGCATTCAGAATGCTGACCAAATACTGTGCCAGACCCGGACTCATACCCAACTGCGTAGCCTCCGTAATAATATAATTAATCGGAATGAAAAGTCCCATAAAGAACAAAAAGCTTCCAAAAACCGTCAAATCAAACCCAACTTCCTTCAAAGGCCTCACAAACTCCAACGCATCAAACTTCTTCGGAGGCTTTTGCGGCTTCAACCTACTCGTGATCGTCAAATTCGCAACAACCATCAACGCAAGAATCAAAAACGCAGTAATCCTCATACTCCATCCAAACCCAACCTCAACATTCAATCTCTGAACCATAATCGGCAAAACCACACCTCCAAGACTACTCCCACTCGCCGCGATCCCAAACGCCAACGCCCTCTTCTTGAAGAACCAAGTCGTAATACTTCCCAAAGCAGGGAAGAAAATCATACACACACCCAAAGGACTCAGAATTCCCTGCGCGAGGATGAACTGGTAATACTCCGTACATAGAGATGTCATCATGAGTCCGAATACATGTAAAAAAGTTCCGATTATGAGGAGGTGATGGGGGCCATAACGATCGAGGATTATTCCTACGAAAGGTCCGCAGAAGAAGTTCATGAAAGTTTCGAGGGATGGGATCCAGGCGATTGTTGAGGGCGAGTAGGAGGAGAGTTGATGGGTTTGGTAGTATTCTTGGAAAACTCCGATGCAGTTTATCCAGCCGAAGGAGCAGAAGAGGGTGCAGAAAGCTCCTAGGACGGAGAGCCAGGCTTTGAGGCCGCCGTCGGGGTCTGGAAAGTGTTAGTATTGGGGGGGGGCGGATAC